>JAZKJV010000796.1:600000-1034231 GCA_037367405.1 Ottelia alismoides
TAGGCATATCCCACTGTCATGTAAGATTTTTATTTGAATTCACATACTTTAGTCATATGCACTAGAAAGTGTACATTGGTTTTTTGCATTGTTATCTGAATTCGATTTCTGTTTTATTTCAATTTCAGACTGCCTATAATCTTCTTCAGCAAGAAATTGCTTCTACTGTTTTCCCAGAATTGTTGAAAAATCCATCAAAGGTCAACGTTTTTCGCTATATTTGGGATGCAAATTCAAGTCTAGTGTTGCGGGAATTTATAGATGCACTTACTGTAAATCCAGATTGCATATTGAGAATACTTGATCTTTGCGAGGAGTTGAAGGTAATAACCAGGGAACAACCTGATTATTTTTGAACATTAGTGAAAAAGATGGATATGTGTAGTAGCTGGATGTTTGTGTGCATTTCACTTTTGCTGCTGATTATTGTTATCGTTCATTGTTATCAAGGGCGAGAATATGTCTCATGCTGCCAAGGGTCTTTAGACCACAAATCTCTGGTTGCTCGTCCAAGGAACGAAGGTAGGAAATGTCGATATCGACACCATATCGATATGGTGTCGATACGATATTTCAACGATATATCGGATATATCACCCATATCGACACATGAAGGAAGGACCCGGAAAGAAGTATATCGTCGAAATATCGGTTGATATATGTCCCATGTCGATACCGTTAGATCGGCGAATATCACGATATTTCCTACCCTGCAAGGAACACAAAGCTCCAATTGTAAGAAGTAAAAAAATCAAAACAAAAGCTCGAAGCTAGACTAGTTTGATATAATGCGAAAAGCTGACGTCCCTTGAAATAATTCAAGTTTCAGTATCAAAATGATATAATTTAAAGTTCCATTCCATAAGATTGCTATTCAATTGTGTAGACTACAATAAAAGGATTCTTGCTCTACTGGTGTGAAAAGGGAGGGTGGTGGCAAGAAAGAGATTAGTTGTCCAAATTGTAAATTCCCATTTTTTGCGGTGGAATGAATGTGATCTATTGTCTTTTGAGGAGATGGGGTTGATAAGAGTTTAGTCAATAAATCACCCTTTATCTTGAAATGTGTTTTTGGAATGTGTGTTTGTCCAAGCAGTGCAACAGCATCCTGCCAGTGCTTTGTCTGTTGCAGGGTTGGGTGCCAAGTGTTTGCCTTGCCTTACCTGGGCATTGAGGCTAGCTCGTGCATGCCTTGAACAATGTTGCAATAATTATCTTGCTCCTTGGAACAGTCAACATGGTGAACTGTAATGATGGTTGCGATGATAATTGGTGATGTTCTTTTTGTGTGGGTTTTGCAGATTTTGGTAACAGTATTGGATTCAGCTCCATTTTCTGCCAGTGTTAAGTTGGCTGCTTTTGCTTTTGAAAAGGATCTGATTGATCTTGAGAAGTGGTTGAGAGAAAGCCTGAATTCGTATAAGGATGCATTTTACGAGGTAAATTTCTCAAAATGTTTTCATTTTTTGTTTTCAATTATTCTGTTAAATAAATAACTCTCTGGATAGGATATGTACCTACTTTGGGCGTTCACCCTTATTTTTTTAAAATCTTATTTTCAGTTGTATTTGATGGGATTTTGTTTTTTTCTCCATACAGGTCTGTCTTCTGTTCTTAAAAAGCATGCTTCCTGATGTGGCGGCTGATTCCTCTTCAGATTCCTCCTCAGATTCTTTTCAACGTTCTACTTCAGTTAATGTTTCCCAAAGGTCGCTGTCTGTAATTTTTAAGGTAATTTTGACATGAGATAATTATACATTAGTTGATTTTTGCAAGTATTTTTTCTATATACAGGGATTTGGTGTATACTTTTGCAGGTTCTTCAATCTCATTTAGGATTGGTGCGCTCTCAAAAAATTTCCGAGGAAATGAGAAGATTGTCTTCGCATCTGAGTGTGGGGTTGCAAAATGCTGGAGCTATGGAAATGCCTGCCGGTGACGGAGGCACAGATGATGTGGAGACAGAAGCAAATGCCTACTTTCATCAAATGTTTTCTGGGCAATTGGGCATTGACAACATGGTTCAAATGCTTGGACGATTTAAAGAATCCGCTGATAATAGGTAGTCAGATTCGCTGTGTGCTAACGCTACTTAAAAAGACACATTTGATCATCCAACTTTCTTTTTTGTCAGTGCAACTTAGTTTTCTCCTCTACTCACACGGTCATATAAGCTTTTACAAATTAGATTTTTTGGGTTGTTATAATTTTCTTTAAAATTTTCTGGGTTGTTACAACTGTCTTTATGTTTTTCAATAAACTTGTAAGCATTGCCAGCTGATCGCTTGAGATCAGCAATTGCCCTGATTTATTAAACATAAACTGTCGACTGTTTCAGTACAAGGTATCCCCCCTCAATGTAACCATTAAGTACAAATGATAGGTGTGTTTGCCACAATTCTCAACACAAATAAGACGTCTTGAAACTTGGAGCTGAATATGCCACAGCGGTGTGGTGGGATGGCCGTGAGGTAAAAAATACAATCCAATAAAAGTAATATTCACAATCATCATAATATTTGTAAAGCAAAGTATGAAACAAAATGTGTAAAACAATTTGCACATGTTCATCTTAAGAAAATATAGGTTTCCTCAGTAGGGTTACTGTCGTGATTAAGCTTGGTGACCTGTGTTTTCCTGTATAAATCCACTATCAAGCTACTTATGAGGTAGCTTAACACTTGTACAAAATTACTTAAAGATCATGTTACCAAGAATAAGCTTATTTCCTGGCTTTTTTTTTTAAAATCTCTATCTCCTACCTAAGTAAAAGGATATTAAAAAATGATAGAGCAAAATAAAATTTCCCAATAGCCTTCTCGAAATTCTGGAAGATCATTGCCTTGCTTGTTGAAAACTAATCCGGTCCCTAACCCACACAAATACCGCTACATCTACTACCCTTTTCCTACCAGTCCTATCAAAAAGCTTATACCGCCATGGCCACAATCTTTAGATGAATATAAGATATACATAAAGAATAATATTGCAAATAAAAGGATTTGGAAGTTGATGAACATATGATGAAAAGTTGCTTATTATCACTCTAGAGAAAATTGGAGGATCATGATGCTTGGAGGGAAGTTTTTTGCTTTTTGGCCTTTGTCCGTGCCTAGAGGATTGTGTTTATTTATTGGTGGAGGAAAACAATGGAACCCCAAGAAAGGCAAATGAAAGAGCTAGTTCTATATTAAATTATGCAAATAAACAACAATTGCTAGTATTGTACCGGGAGGCAAAGTATATGTATACGCCTAGGTTTGATCTTGAGCAATTTGTAGTGCAATTGTCACTTGTGTACTGATGTAGGGCATTTCACTATCATACTGGGATTCTATTGGGGGTGTTTCGCTCTAGGTCCCCAGATTTCAGCGTTGCGATGAGGTTGACGCACGAGCTCCTTGGGATAACGCCATTGGAGATTTTGCCGTGCTGAAGGGAAATGAGCTTTGCGTGAGAGGCCTTTCAGTTGTGGCCCGTGACAAGGGATGCAAACGGATGGATATGGATATAAGTGTTACTATATCCACATCCATTTTTAAATACGACTATGGACGCGGATACATGTATTGATGGATATTAAAAGTACATCACCATATCATTAAAAAATGGATATGGATGTAAAACAGATACTAATTGCATATGAGCAGTACTCGAAATACTCTATCGATTGGATACATGTATGGGTGGGCATTTGGTCGGTTTGGATGGTTTGGGTCAATATAATTCGGGTTGAATTCGCTTCGGGTTTAGAAAATGGCCACCCATGACCCAACCAAATCAAATCAGATGAAGCTATTTGGGTCTTGGGTTTGAGCCGATCGGATTGGGTCAAAATCGAACTTTGAAAAATCCAATTGGGAAACGAGAAACCTCATACAAAAATCCTATGCGCAAAGACACACAAATCAAGTTTTGTATTTATTTTGATCACATGATGTTGATTAACCGAGATAACAAGAAAATCCAACAAATCCTATACAAAAAGCGAAAATGTCATCAAAAGTAGACTAGAAGAAAGGAAGATTTACCTATAAGCAACTATGGGTTACCTTCCTCTTTACCCATTTCTTTTACCCCTTCCCGTCCCTCTAGCACAAGACTGCAACGAGTAACAAGAGCTTCAAGAACATGGAATAGATGAGAGCAAGAAAAGCACCTAATGGGTAACACCCTCCACTTCCTACACATCAAATGTTGTAAATCATAGACGGACGAATACCCTCCTCAGTATTTAGGCCTCCAAGGGTAGGGCTGCAGCTAGAAGCTTGCAAACGGGAAGGGATTCCAAATTTAAATAACCAAAATCAAGAGACTCAAGTCATCATGTAGTAGTATGTGAGTCCAGTGGATTAGGTGCATGTAGTTTGCAGCTGGAATCAATCCAATGTACACCAAGGCCTTTTTGTGACTTTTTTATATGGGTATTTCAGGGGTTAACCCAATTTTCAATTCGGTTTTTTTGGGTGGGTCGGGTGCATTACTTCAAATCCATTAATCAATCCATAAACCAAATAAATATTTTGGATCGGGTCAAATCCAACCCACAACCCAAATAACCCAATCCATTTAAACTCTTTATAGTGGTTTGGGTGGGTTGTTTGGGTTGACCCAAATAGCGCCCAACCCTATATACATGTATTGGACAGAAAACAAATGATATTAATATAATAATGTGCTTACATGATAAAACTTATATCAAATATGGTGAAAGTAGGTACACATTATGTTATATGTAGTTAAAAGTAAAGTTACATCCATACACACACACACATATATATATAATGGATATACAGATACATATGTGGATGTTTTTAGATATCAAAGTGATATCCTTATCCTTTCAAAACGGATACGGATGTCAAAATATGTATAAAACATTCATGGTGGAGGAACGGATAAAGATGTATCCATATCTGTTTGCATCCATACACGACACGCTTCTTGCTTGGAGTGGACCTGATTCAATGGATCTTGTGGGTTGGAGGGGGCCTAGGTTTGCTGATGGTGAACTCTTGGATACTCACCATTTTGTTGCCCAAATGATTGGTGTCTCGTTGCTCTCTAGAGACCTCGTTTATATATGAAAGACCCTCGAGTCCATGGACCACGATTTTCTCGGATGGATGTTCACCCGGGGCGGATATTAATGCTGTGCTCTTGTAGATAGTGCGGCCTTTGCCTTCGGTGATGAGTTTAGGCGCCCTTTTGAAATGTGTTGAACTACCTTCTTTTTAATGGTGGAAGTGTTGATTCCACCACCATTGCTGGATGAGCCTGATCTGCATGTTGTCCTTTTTCTACCTTGGTGGTGGAGGAGATCCTTGAGCTTACATTGGCGGAGGTTGTGGCCTCGATGGTTGTTGATCTTGCTGAGGGGCCACTATTGTTTCCTTCCATCCCGACTTCTAGGATTGGGTACTAGAGGGTCTGAAGGGAAACTCAAAATGTAAAGTGGTGATAATCTAGGAATGAGCATTGGATCGAGCCCGATCCAAGCCCGATAAAAGTAATGGGCTGTGGGCTTGGTCGGGGCGCAATTTTTTTCTCCCCCTTGGATCACGGTTCAACCCGATTAGTACATGTTCGGGTTCGGGTTGGGCCGGTCCATTTAATTTTTTTGGGTGGGAACATGGAGAAGGAAAATGAGCGATTGAAGGCACATTTGCTATTGATGGAACGTGGATTCACTCAATCCTATGGCGTGGATTATATGGACACATTTTCTCCGATTGCATGTCATTCCACTCTACGTGTTCTTCTGTCAGTCGTCGTGGTACGTGATTAGCCGTTGTTCCAACTTGATGTTAAAAATGCCTTTTTATATGGGGATATGCAGGAAGAAGTCTACATGCAACAGCCTCCGGGGTTTGCTGCTGAGGGGGAGTGTCAGATGGTGTGTAGACATCACAAGGCCATATATGATCTTAAACAAAGTCTGTGGGCATGGTTTCAGAAGCTTTCAGATTTAATTCAGAAGCAAGGGTTCAAAAGATCAAATGTTGATCACTCTTTATTTATCCAAAAGACTCCAAGAGGTACTGTTGTTATTATGGTATATGTTGATGATATACTTGTTACGGGAGATGACGTGCATGGAATAAAGATAGCAAAAGCATTTTTAGGCCATCAGTTTGCGACTAAGGATCTTGGTAGTCTACGATACTTTCTGGGATTGGAATTTGCGAGGAATGCGCAGGGTTTTGTGATGACCCTAAGGAAGTATATTACAGATATGCTTGTTGAGGCGGGCATGATCGAGTGTCGACTCTCGACTACTCCCATGGATCCTAGTATGAAGTTATATGGAGATGATACAGAGGAAGTTGACAGAAGAAGATATAAAGAAATGGTGGGAAAGCTTCTCTATATTACCATCACTAGACCTGACATTGCTTTTGCGGTATGTTGGGTGAGTCAGTTCATGGAACAACCCATACATGTACACATGGATGCTGTATATATGATACTAAGATATCTAAAGTCGTCTCCAGGTGTAGGATTATTGTTCAGGAAAGAAACAAATCTCTCTATCTCTGCATGTGTTGATGCGGATTATGCAGGATGTCCTAGGGACCGGAAATCTACCTCAGGTTTTGCAGTGTTTGTTGGCAGTTCCTTAGTTTCTTAGAAAAGCAAGAAACATACAGTGGTAGCTAGATCTAGTGCTGAATCTGAGTACAGGGTCACATGCAAGTACGGAGATGATGTGGGTTCGAGTCGTATTAGAAGATCTGCATATAGATGTACCTCTACCCATGCAATTACAATATGACAATCAAGCATCATTATTTATTGCTAATAATCCTGCATTTCATGAAAGGACATAGCATATTGCGGTAGACTGCCACAATTCCAGAGATATGATTCAGAAGGTTGATTTCTACTTCCCATGTCAGTTCATAAGAGTAGACTGCAGATATCTTCAAGGAGTTTTAGGACATCACCCATCCTGATCTACTTGAGGGTGGAGTTTGCTGTGGTCAACCACGATTTTGACATGCTCAGTGGGGTGCTTCTTTTCCTCCCTCCCAAGAAGGAGAGGTTTGAGCGGATTGGGGATTTCCACCCATAGCCTTATTTAACATGATCTACTTTATCATTGCCAAAGGCCTAGCTAACCGCATGTGCATTGTATTAGAGGACCTGATTGCACATGTGCATATCACATTCATTCCTAAGCATTTATTGATGGATAGCATTGTGGTGGCGTAAAAAATGGTGGGCGATTGGAAGAATAGAGGGGTAAGAGGTTTGTTGTGGAAGTTGACTTCTCAAAGGTATATGATTGTGTTGAGTGACACTTCCCTTGGACCGCCTTTACAAAACGTGGTTTTCCTAACCTTTGAATCTCGTGGATGAAGAGATGTGTTAGTACCTCTTCTTTTTCAGTCTTGATTAATGGACGGCTTGAGGGTAGCTTCTTCCATTCCCAAATAGGGGTTTGTCAAAGCTGTCCCTTGGCTCTGCTTCTTCTCCTTCTTATTACTGATGTGCTTGCCATCATCACGAGCCATGTGACCCATAGGGAGAGAACCTTTGGTTTCTACATGAGGTGACATATCTACCCCCATTCTGCAGTATGCTAATGATACCGCCTTCTTCATTGGAGGAAAAGCATGGAGGTCAGAATTATGCTACCCTGTTAGATATTTTTGGGGAGCTTACTCCACCTTTATCTTTCATGCTCTCTGATATTGAGATCGAGGAATGCGCTCGGACCCTCCATGTGGCTCCCTCCCTATCAGCTACCTTAGCCTCCTACCAAGTTGTGGCAGATTGAAGCAATCATATTGGTTCTCAGTGATTGAGAGGCCAGCGTAGATTCGCTGGTTGAAAGGCCTCTTGTCTCCAGAGGTGGGAGACTTGTGCTTTTGAAGGCGATGTTGGTAGCCATCCACATCTTTTTCATTTCCACTTGGATTCTTCCTATGGAAATTCGACATCGCATGAAGACTAGCATATATAGGTTCTTTTGGAGCCCTTCTAATGGGCAAAATAAGGGTTTATCCCCGGTGAACTAAGAGTTGGTCACTTCCCCCGGGGGGTGATGGGGGCTCGGGGTCCTCAACTTGTAGGAAATGAACAAGGCTCCCGTATTTAAGTGGGTGGCCCATTTGTGGGGAGAGGGGTAGGACCTCTGCTGCTGTCTTCTCAGGGACCTTTACAACATTGGGGTTCAACCTGCCATTGTTGAGCTTTCACAACACTTTTTCTATGCATTTTGGATAGGGCTTGTTTTGTCATCCATGAGCTGCCGACACACATATGCGCCCGGTTTTATGCAATGACGAGGCTTTCAGGTTTTGGATTGATGACTGGAACCTCTACAGGAGCATTTCCTATGCCTCTTTGTGCTCGCTGATTTATCGTAATAAATCTGTTAGGGTTGCTTGGGTTGATGGGCAGTGGATGCCTTGTTTCTCTTCTCCCACGTTATGTGGAGTTTTTGCAAATGTCAGATTTGCTGGCTAGCTGTTATGATCCTTTTGAAGGCCGTGACCATTGGCTTTGACATGGTTATTTTTTGATGAAGACGTCTTCTAGGGCTCTAACTGCCAGTGCGATGTTCGATCCAAGCATCAAGGAAGGAATTGTAGCTTAGTTTGGGCCCTGTATACCCTGCTGCATGGAGATCAAGATGTCTCTGGATTTGCAGAGTCGAGTGCATGCTTCCCAATGTCAGAAGATCCACTTTTGTACTGGGAGGTGACGTATCGTGTTCATTTTGTGGCAACAAAAGTGAGGAACCAGACTCTTTTTTACTCTTGTGCATGCGTGGGTTCCCCCCTTTTTTGAGTGAAAAATGTTAGTTATAAAGAGTATCAAACCACACAAGTATATATGGATGCATGTGCATATGAACTTATATACCTAGGTTCACTGGAACTCCATCAAGTCCTGAAGTGTAATAGTGCATGTTTGAATGCACACTTATGCGAACTACATTGATAACTGGAAAAAAGACGACTTTGTACCATTATGTCTCCTGTGAACTGTCTGTGGTGTGAAGTATACTTGTATAGTTGTATTGAGTATAACTTGATCCTGTGTGATGCGTAATACACGCAGATGATTTGCGAAGGCTCAACATTAATTTTTATCATAAATAAGCGAAGCCTGTGCAAACCTTCATATTGGCGTTCTTCTTCTCTTGATGTTTGTACTTGGCATCTTCTTGAGTCTGTCGTCACTTTTTTGCTTGCAGCACATGCTCTAGCGACTTCTTTGATTCACCTTTCTTTTTTTGATCGGAAAGTTAGCAACATTGCATGAGCACTAAAAGTAAAGCTTGTTATCATTAATCATGTGTAGTAATGCATGTCATGCTTCAAGTGCCCCTAGGCCCCCTACAAGTAACTATAGAGTCGGTGGGTAGAAATTGGGGCGTCAAGAAAGCTCGAGCCTGTGATCTCCACATAGGTTCATTGGTCTGGATCAACTCATCTTCACAATCAATGTAGGAGGTGCCATACCTATTTCTTCTGTTAAGGTTGGATGCCTTGTTTTTAGGGAAATATTCATGGGTTTCCTAAATCCTAAACCTTAAACTCCAGTATTCGGTCTCCACTTTTCATATCATGCGTGCCAGATCAGAGCTAAGTACCCATTTCTGAGCAATCAAGTAAACATCTTCACCTTATAGCATTATATTCCTTTTCTGTAGCTATCATTGTGTTAGATACCATTGCTATGTGTTGAGATAGTTCTATCTCTTAGGGTGTTTTGTGTTTTACCGTTTCTTCATGTATCTCTTATGTAATTAACCCAGGGCTTTTCTCGGATTTCTCCTATATAAGAGAGCCCTTGGGTCTCCGTTTATCATATGAATTGATTTTCCCTCAACATGGTATCGGAGCAACGGTCCTAGACCGGGGTTCCTGTATTCCACCCTAACCCTAACCCTACATTCTCAACCCCACCTCTCCATCCGAGCCGCCGCCGACCCCTCTAGGGCTTCCAGCCCTCCGCACCGGCCGCCCTTCTCCCCCTTCCGCGTCAACCAACCCTCCAGCGGCCTCCCAGCCCACTCGCCCAGCGCCATCTAGGGCTTCCAGCCCTTGTGCGGCAACCTCCAGGGGGTTGCAGCCCTCCCGCCGCCTGCTCCATGGGCTTCCTGCCCTAGCGCCGCCTCGTACAGGTGCTTCCAGCACGTGCGCGGCATCCCGCTGTGGCTCCCAGCCCTCTGGCAGACCTCCGCCAGGGTACCTAGACCCTCATTTTGCCGCTGTACGTGCTGTGAGTCCGGGGCTGCTTCTCGTTGACATAGTTTTCGACGTTTCGCGGTCTGATTTGAGCCTATACATGTGAGTCCGGGGCTGCTTCTTTCCGACATAGTATCACCTACCGGCTTTTGCAACCTTGCCTGCCTTCCATGATAGGATCAAGCATATCGATGTCGACTGTCACTACACTCGCGACATAATTTAGAAGGGTTTTATCTTCACCTTTCATGCCCACTCAAGGGAACAGACAACATAGATGTTCATTGGGGCCCTAGCCATAGGGACATTTCAGAGATGCTATTCCTAGTTGAGCATGATTGATATCTATGCTCCATCTTCAGAGGGAGTGTTGAGATATTATTTATCTTTTCATATTTCTATGTATTTCCTTTTCTTTCAGCCTCTATTATGTCATTTGCCTGTACATATTTCTCCTCTTTTATAAGAGAACCGTAGAGCCTCATGAATAAAGAATTCATTGGTTTCTCTCCACCAAATTTACTGATTAAAAGAAAGGTCCGTCGTACTGATAAAGAGCATGACTTCTTGTCTTATTGTGACCACGGAGAAAATCCTCTGATATTTTAAAAAAAAGTATATTTGAAAGAGGATAACGCCTTTGCTATCAAGTTGGTGTGAGAGGAGAATAGTTTAATATGACGTTGGCGATCACATTATATGAAAGAACAAGAAGCAATTACATAGATACCCATATGAAGTAATTAAATAATTACGACAATATGATTCAGATCGATTTTCTTTCACAAGAGGACACGTATGTAGGTATGCTTGAGAGTAATACTAATGTACTGTTTATATGATCTAGAATGAGAAAAGTATTTTTTTGAAATACTAAAACACGCCCATTTCTGAAGTCTCACCTTTTTATTCAACTCCATTGCCAAAAGCGGAGTCTGTCTTTAGTTACCAGTTATCACAATTCCACCATTTGATTTTGCACTTATATAATGTCTGAAAATGCATAATTCATGAATATGTTTTTTTCCCTTTAGCATGTTATGAATGGCCAGTGAAGAATGGCCGTAGCGGAAATGAAAATGCCAAGGTGGATGTGTGGACACACATGTAAAGATCGGATTTGGAATGATGCAATCGGAAAGAAAGTTGGTGTAGCTCCGATCGAGGATAAGATGCGAGAAAATCGCTTAAGATGGTTTAGTCATTTGCAAAGAAGGTCAGTTGATGCACTAGTTAGGAGATGTGAGTTTTGGGATGTTGAGCTGGCTAAGAGAGGGCGATGACGGCCCAAGAAGTGTTGGAAAGAGACTATACGAAGGGATCTTAGTTTTTCGGATATAAGCCTGAAATTGATCCAAGATAGATCTGAATGGAGGCAAAGAATCCATGTAGCCGACCCTACTTAATTAGGGGAAAAGACTTTGTTGTTGTTGTCGAACATGTTATGAATGGATTTGTTTTACATCCTACTTTGTATATAAATTGATGAAGTTGCATTTTGGACTGCTTTGTAAATGTTTTGATTTCGGATCTCTCGCTAGTGCTGAATATCATGCATCTTTAGATGTTAAACTTATCACAGTTTTGCACATCCTATAATAGATCTTCTTACCTTGAATGAAGTATATGGCCCTGTTAAATTTGGATTAATTGTGTCGTTATTTGAATTAATGACATCCTTGTAGTGTAATATTTGTTGCATGATGGATTTATTGTCCTCAAGAATGAATGTGTCCACATCTCTAGGTTTTGTCTCTGCTGAATGTCTTGCCATCTGTGATTTTTTATTTTTTAGAAAATAGTTTTATAGCAGAACTCGGAAGTTTTTGGGTTGGTTTGTTAAATTGTTATGCTTAATGAAAACTTTTTATACTTTTGGTACTTTTGCTTGTTTCTCTAGGTTTTCTACCTTGCACATGTATATTTATGTTTACTGTGCAAGATATTTATGTTTACTTTTATTTGACCTTTCTCGCGTTGCATCTATTTCAGGGAGCAGCGGATATTTGAATGCATGATTTCAAATCTTTTTGAGGAATACAAGTTTTTTCCAAAATATCCCGATAAGCAGCTAAAGATAGCAGCAGTGCTTTTTGGTGAGACCTTTGACTTTATTGCCAATAGTCTAACCTTATCATTTATCATTGAAGTCTTGTTTGCTTAACAGTTTAGTTTTGGACATCATTTTATCTCTGACAGTGGAAAACCTGCATGCTTTTAGTTTTGTATTAATGTAAAAATTAAATAGGGTGCTCTTGTTAATGATGCAATGGGTTGAATTTGAATACAGATATAGCTGTCATCGTACCCTCATCCTTGTTTTAATTGAATATGGATATAAATAGCGATTTCCATTTTTGTGAGTAAAGAGGGGGCAGCACCGAGTTGGGACCCACTGCATAGTTTTGTAATTAAAAAAATGTAATTAAAATCATCTTATCAACATCCAAGCCAAATAAAGGGCCTTGCCATGTTCCAACATATTTTCAGAGTAGAATAGAGTAGAATTGCTGACCACGGAAAGTCGACTCAGTTCTATCACACCAAATAACCCAACGAAGCACAAATGGAAACGAGCTATCCTCATGTGAGCTATTTCAAACCTTCCTAATGGATTTACATAAAGAGTCACCGCCATCGGTATTGAGCCATGAAATTCTCGCCTCGCCCTATACCATAGCCGAATGACTGCATCCGAAAAAAAGATGGTCCATATCCTCGGTCGCCGGCCGCCCTACATATCTAACACAACAAATCACCAGTGAGGAGCTTCTTATCCCGTTGCATCTTCACGAGCAACTGATGTCGTGTAAAATGAAGAATTAGGGTTCAAATTTCATTTCAGTCTGTTAAATAAAGTCTAATTTAATTATGGTTTGATTAAATTTATTCTGTCCAATCAAGTTCATTGCAATGGCATTTTTATTTAAATAATGAGATTGATTGTGATATCTATTTAATTAATTATAGATATTACAGTCCAAATAGGGCATGCTAGGATTTGAACTTTATTTACTTTTTATTTGTGTAATTCCACCCCTCGTATATAAAGGAATGGTAGCCTAATGTTTTGAACACTCCCGAGTTAAATAAAATTTGAAATATCTCTTTCCCTCTATCTCTTTTCTCTCCACGTGATCTCCACGATTCTTTTCTCCATATTCCTTGCATCTGGTGAGTTTTCTCTTCTTCCCTCCAACTTCTTCAATTATATCATTTTCCACTGTCAAAAATATTTTTCCACCGTTGATTTTTTTACGTTTGCATCAATTGGTATCAAAGCATGGCCCTCAGATCATCTTCACGATCTGACGATCTGTCAAAATATTCAAGTTATTGATCAAAAGATATTCGTTCAAGGAACCGTGCATGGCGTGCATATCACGAGAAGTTTGTCCATAATGCTCCAATTTCAATCAGATCTACAGAAGATCGTTGTGGAATTCCAGAACATGTGTGATGTCGGATCAATTCCTCCACCATCTTCTCCCCTTCTACAACCGACCACTCCTAAACTGACACCATCACCCATACCTTTGTCTCCCTCACCACCTTTCCCAGCCTCGCCGCCCCCGTCACCATTCCTGCTGGCCATATCATCAATCCCCCCACTTACGCCCTCGTATCCTCCATGCAGCTCCCTCCTCCTCCAAAAATACTCCCTGTAGTTGCCCCACCGCCTTTGCCTCACTAGTGCCATCACTCACCCTCACACCACCTCTGCCAAATCCCTCGGCCCCAAGCCATTCCTCGTCAACCGACTCGCTAACCTATGACCTTCGCGGTCACGCAAGCTGTGAACCTAATAGCGACTGCCCTCCTCGCATCTATTTTTTTTGACACTCCAAAAAGGGGGATACACCCATAGGTGTTCGCCCCATATTATTAAGAAATTAGATAGAGAATACTTACAGTGGGAACGAAAAGGAAAAAAATAGGGGTAGATGATATCAATAAGGATACCATTCGCCCCCCAAAAGACGCTACACGGATGACCAATCCATACAAAAGCGATTCGCTTCAATACAAATATTTTCCTTATAGAATCTCTGCCCAACAAAAAGAGATTTGTTTCTTCCCAGCCAAATACTCCAGATGCGCGCGATGGGAATCAGTCTCTCCGCCCTCGGCCGATTTGCAGCGATAGATAAGCTCTCCCAAAAAGTCTCCATCGAGGAACGATTCAGCCAACCCACGTCATCCCAAATGGGCCGCACGAGGTCGCAGTGAAGGAAAAGATGGCCGGGCGTCTCAACAGCCGAATCGCACAAACCGCACAAGTTGGGTAAGTTTGGGAAAATTAAGGCACAACGATCGCGGGTAAGCAATCGTCCGCGTCTAAGAATCCACAGAAATATACCAATCCTTTCCGGGAGCTTGAGACCCCAAATGAGGTTGCAGTGACCGAGAAAAGATGCCTCCGAATGCACGGCGATGGGGAGAATAGAGAGATACGCCTTCCTCGAACTGAAGGACCCCTCCTTCCAGGCGAAGTGATCACGGCCCCTCGAGGGAGTAGGGGCGTCCACAAGTAGAGCCATCAATGCCGAGAAGTCATTCAGCCGCTGATCGGATAGATTGTCCACCAAAGTCGGACACCAGGAGCCATCGGTCCAACACGATGCCACCGACGCAAATTTGTCCCCGGCCAGCGCAAATAGCCTCGGAAAAAGGTTCATGAATATGCCATTACCAGACCAGTCCACTGTCCAGAAACGGAAAGAGTTCCCATCGCCGAGAGTCGGCCTAAACAAAGATCGATTGCTGTTGAAGACAGAGAAGGCCTCGCGCCAGAAGGTGTGAGAATGACCATGGGAGCGTCCGTCAAAGACGGAAAGAAAGGCATTCCCCGCCGCTATGCGGAGGCACTGCACCAGGAAACTATCTTCCCGACCTAAAAACCTCATCGCCCATTTGAGAAGCAAAGCGTCACGCATCACCTCCAGGCGCCGAACACCCAGACCCCCGTCGCGTTTTGGACGCGAAATGTCATCCCAGCCGACCAGATGGATCCCTCTTCTATCAATTCCATTCTTACCCCAAAGGAAGCCCCTCATACATTTCTCCAAGCGAAGCCGTATCCCCTTAGGCAAGCCGCGCGTCGATAAGAAATAGATGGGGATAGCCGAGAGGACAGATTTAAGAAGAACCAAACGCCCACCTCTGGAGAGCAGCGTCGAACGCCAACCAGCCAACCTGGCCTCAACCTTCTCCATCACCCTCTGATAATCACGCAAGCGCGCACGGCCCACCGAGAGAGGTAAGCCCATGTACTTCAGCGGAAGTTCCCCGAGAGAAGCCCCCAATATAGAGGAGCATTCCCCAGCCTCCAAAGTCGAGAAAGCAAAAGGCACAAACTTCGACTTGGCCTCATTGATGCGGAGCCCCGACATTTCGCAAAAAAGTTGGACCGTAGTGGCCATCCCCAAGGACTGAATCCGCTCCCCCTCGATAAAGCATAAGGTGTCATCCGCATATTGAAGGAGAGGGATATGCAAATCACCCAAAGTGCAACCGCGAGTAAGCCCAGCGTTGGTCACACCCTGAATCATACGCGACAGCACGTCAACCGCCAAAACAAAGAGAAGGGGGGCAAGGGGGCAGCCCTGACGAACCCCCCTGCGAGGCTGGAAGAGGCCCCCAGCCGGCCGACCGTTGAGAGATAAGGAGAAGGATACGGTAGTAACACAGCGTCGAACCCACGAAATCCACATCGGTGGGAAGCCCCGAGACTTCAAAACCGACCATAAGAAACGCCAGTCCAAGGAGTCATAAGCCTTAGCAAAATCAATTTTCCAGAGAATCCCCTTCGTACCATTTCTGTGCCAACCATCAATAATCGCGGATGCCAGGGCGTAACAATCCGAGATTTGCCTCCCTTGGACAAAAGCGGCTTGGGCGGGTGAAATGAGAGAGCCAAGAAGGGGAGCAAGGCGCCTAGCCAAAGCCTTCGCAATGATTAAATAAATGCCATTGGAGATCGCAATAGGGCGGAAATCCTCAATACGACAAGCTCCATGGGACTTCGGAATGAGAACCACAGTAGCCCGGTTAATCCTGTTGAAGCCCCGGTTCCCCTCGCAAAACTCGAGAGCCACGTCCAAGACATCATTGGCGATAACATCCCAGAAGTCCCTATAGAAGGAGATTGGGAACCCATCGGGACCAGGTGAGGCGTCAACGTTAAGGTCCCAAACCGCCCCCTTAAGCTCATCAAGCGAGAAAGGCCGAAATAAAATAGCCGCATCTGAGATTGGAAGCGAGGGGACCCCGGACGCCGTCCATCGCCAGGAGGAAGAAGGGTGGCGATTGAAATTTTTTTTGAAGTAGTTGACCAAGGCCGAGCCCATCTCACGATCGCCCTGAAATAAAGCGCCCCCAATCTCGAGGGAAGAAATACAGTTAGCACGCTTACGCGCACTGGCGACCCGGTGGAAAAAAGCGGTATTAGCGTCCCCATCCTTGATCCAACGAAGCCGCGAACGTTGCCTCCACTCAATGGCTCTTTTCCTGTCATCCTCCGAAACAATCTGCAAAGCTGAAGATCTTTCAATTAATTCCTCCGGGGATAGCTCCCTAACGTTCTCCAAGCGATCCAAACGAAGAATAATCGCCTCAGCCTCATTACGACTGGAAAGTCTAGCCTGACGTGTGGAAAATTTGAAGGAAGCGAGAACACGTCGAAGGGACGAGAGCTTAAGAGCAAAGCGACGAGCCGCATCACCAGGAAAGGACGTCTGGGACCAATGATTGCGCACCAGCTCCTTAAAATTAGGCTCCAGCAGCCAACTCTTCTCATAGCGAAAAATACCACGCGGGCGGGAGGAATCGCCCGAATCCCAAATAATGGGACTATGATCCGAAAAAGACCGAGGACGCGAAGTAACCGAGCACAGGGGGAAAGCTTCCATCCAACGGGAGTTAGCCAAAAACCGGTCAAGCCGAGATCGAGACGAGTTATTACGCCAAGTGTAGATGATATCCGCAACCACCATATCATCAAGAGCCAAGTCATTGATGAAATCCAAAAATTCACTAGAGCCCGGATCCCTTCCCCCCCGTCCACGAGGGCGGTCATTTGAAAGCAAAGTAACATTAAAATCCCCCCCCAGAATCCACGGAATTTCCCCAAGAGCCGCGGCATCACCAAACAGGTCCTCCCATAAAGCACGACGGGCAAGGTGGCATAAAGGCGCATAAACACAAGAAAAAGCCATAGATACATTAGTGTCCGCATGCACAAGGATCACAGTGATAGAGTGTCGTCCCAAACGAGAGCTGGATAAAGAAAATCTTGAAGATCGCCAAGCCACAATAGCACCACCAGAAGAGCCAATCGCGTCCAAAGAGCAAAAAGCGTCAACTGGCCCCACCCCAAAAGATTTCCATAGAGCGTCATCAACCCCCGAGAGCTTTGATTCCTGGATAAAAGCGACGTCACAGTCCCAATCGACCAAACGCGAGCCCAAAGCCCTGCGACGCATCGGGTCACCCAGTCCACGAACATTCCTAGAGAGAAGCTTCATTAAATATTACAAAAAGAGCCCAAAAAGTGTTTGCGGACCAAGGAACTGCTAGACTTGATCACGACGCTGACCCTCCCGGCGAAGTCCTGCCGCCTCCGCCACAACCTCCCGAGAGAAGAGAACCGGCGAAGGAGAAGGCCCCTCGAAGGACTGCTCCAGGCGTCGAGCATAAACAAATCCATATCTTGTCGGGGAAGCAAACATAACATTCCAAGAGTTCCAAGAGGCAGCAAAGCGAGACGGTGATACCGGCTCAGCGGTCGAAGAAGAAGCCCAGGGATCGCCAGAAGACCATGAAATCCCAATAGCGGAAGATGGCTGGCTAATAGGCTGAGAGAACGTATCAGTACCGTCCGCGGAGGCGACCTCCGAAGGCCCCGAATCAAGCGCCAGCAGAAGAGGCGAGGAGATGGAAGAAGATGGAATAAAGTCTTCAGAGCAAACCGATTGATAGAAGGGCACCGCTGAGATCGGAAGAGGGCAAGGAATATCTGAAGAGCAAATAAGTGAGTCGCTTAAAATTACCGGGTCAGGCGCCGCCCAAGTAAGGGTCCGAGAATCAAGAGGAACCGACCCGGAGAGTGGAATCGGAAGCGCCACATCGAAACACGAGGCAAGGCCGCGGGCCTGCGGATTGGGAATAACAGAGAAATCCCTCGACTGCGAATCGACCTCGAAAAAGCCCCTAGGCACGTGAGAGGGCGCCCGTCCATCTGCACACGCGAAACGAAGCCCAGGCGACGAAATCGAAGGGTTGCCATGCATCAGCGACGCTTCGAGAAAAGCCTTGGAAAGTGACACGTGGGCCTCCGAAGACGAACCGCCGATGTCAGAAACGGAGAGAGAGCCGGCGACCTCAGCCGGGGAAGGCATTGCCGGAGCTGCCGGCGGCGGGAAGAAGAACTCGAGTTTGAATGACCATCGGCCAAGACCCAATTTCTCGAATAGAACCTTGCCAGCCATGGAGCGGCACAGGGTAGAGGAGCATTCCACCAGAATCCTCGTGCAAGACCAGTCAGAACCGGGAGTCAGGCCATCGTCCAGAATAGCCACCACCTGACCCCAACTGCGAGTAACCTTGGAAAGGCAATGAGCCGAGCGAGAGAGGAATGGAACGCCGCGAACCTCCACCACGCACAGTTCGGAAGTCAAGCTCGCACCATCAGCAACCCGAGGCCGACGCCATTTGACGACCGAGGAATCAACACGAGACAGGAGGGTTTCCCGTTGCTCCGGGGAGAGCCCTCGAGCACAGCATCGAAAGTCATCCAAGAAGAAGAAGTCCCCCGAGAAGTCCTCGCCCAGGAGAAGTAGAGTTGCAGATTGAATCACCTCACGGTCAAAGCCCGACCGCTGCACCACGCCAATCGCCACACCATAATTGTCACCCAGCGCCTTCGGACCGAAAGTCGCCATCGCCGGCATCTCCGAAGACTCCCCAGCCGAACGACCATCCGCATGAGGATAGTGGACGCCACGCCGAGACGAGTCAGGCTGCACCCGATCCGCCCTCAGGCCCTTACGATGATTCTTCGCTGAAACAGAAATAATGCCAGAATCGCCATAGCCAAGAGGTGAAGGAGAAAGAATGCTCTTCCCCCTAGAAGAGGCGTCGCCGCCGCTCCCGGAAACCACCTGAGCAAACGAGCGAGAGTCCCGCAAGGCCGAGGAACCACGCCCACGTGAAGGAGCCTCCAAGCGAGAGGAGCGCTTCTGCTGCTGAGAATCCATGCGCTCCTTCCTGCACGAAAACGAACGATGACCAACCCTTCCGCACCTGAAGCATCGAGGGGGAGCCCAGCATGCAGACGCCAGATGACCACGACCCGCGCAGCGAAAACAGCGTCTACCGGGCTTAGAACGAGACACCTTCACCCATCCATCCCCGACAACATCATGCGAGCGAAGACCCGGATGACGAGTGGCAAAGATAGGGCCACCGCGCTGAACACCGCTCTGCTTCGGAACCCAAATACGCTTCTGAGGACGCTCCCGCTTGCTCCCCGCTTCTACGGAACCCATCCCCATGATGTTCCTCCTCGCATCTATTGCCATCATATCAGACAAGAGCTTCACCCACACTAACTTCGGAACCCTAAACTCAAAACTCGGAGTCACCCTTCTCTTCGTCTCTAGCACCGTTGTCCTCACTCTTTCGAGGGCCTTAACTATCGTCACCCTTGCACCCAGCATCGATGACGACAATGACGACATCACTAACGCAACCACATCACGCTCAATCACCATTGCCTATTGTGGAGGAGAATGAACCCTATATGTTGTGGAGGGAGCCTCTTAAGAGGAAATCATATTGCACCAATTTAGGGATGTGAGGTAGAACATTTGCATTTCCACCCATTATTGATTTTTTTACAATAAGAGGATGAAAAAAAGCGAGGGTAGCACAAAAATTGAAAGATGAGGAGGCTTCCGGCATGTCCGTGACCCTGGATCTTTTCAGTGAACTATCTGGTCTCTTGAAGAATGTCGACAAATCAAAGGTCGTCCCCTTCGGCCTTTCTGAGGAAGAGGCTATTGCTTGTGGCCAGGCTTTAGGGTCGGAGTGCAGCCCCCTTCCGATCGACTACCTTGGGATGCTTTTGACGGTGGGCAGAACAAAGTTGCAGGACTGGTTGCAGGTTGTTGAGAAGCTCGAAGCGAGACTCGCGGGATGGAAGTCAACCATTCTCTCCTAAGGGGGGAGATTGGTCCTCGTAATAGCGGTACTTTCTTCCATCCCTGTTTTCTTCTTGTCTCACCGTCGCTTGTCGAAGGGGATCCGTAGCCGCCTTGAGAAGCTAATGCGCAGGTTCTTATGGGGCAGACATGGTGGGGAATCGGGGGGGATCCACCTTGTTGCGTGGGATGTAGTCACGCTCCCCAAAAAAGTGGGGGGCTTGGGAGTCTGGAGGCTGGATCAAATGAATGAGGCTCTGCTTCTTAAATGGGCGAGCAGAGTGTGGGGTCCTGGGGAGGATTTCTGCTGCATCATTCTGCGCAAAATCTACGATGTCGGTGGTGCGCCTCCGAGTCCTGATGCTGGTGTGGGGTCTCCTACGTCGTTCTGGAAGGGGATGATGGATGTCTTTACCCGTAATCTTTCACTGTTTAGATTGGTGCTTGGCAATGGCGAATCCTTCGCCTTCTGTACTGATGATTGGACGGGGGGGGGGGGCATTGTGCATGCGGTTCCTTCGCCTCTATGCTCTAGCGGCGGATAAGAATGCGTTGGTTGCGTCTTGCTGGTCGGATGGTAATTGGTTCCCCACCTTCTCCGCAAACTTTTCGGACAAGCGGCTCGAGGATTTTCTTTCGTTGCTGGATTCTATCAAGGAGATGGGAAGACCGTCTACGGGAAGGGACCATTGGGGATGGCGTACGGACACATTCTCGGTTAGGATGGCTTTTGGGGCAATTTGCATGCCTCCCCAGTCACGGTCGAAGGAGTTGGTTCAGGATTGCGCCTTCTTTTGGAGTCCGAGCCTCCCTGAGCGTGTTGGCTTCTTCCTATGGTTGTTCAGAAGGTAGAGATTGATGACGAGAGACCGCTGTGCTAGGCTTCTGGGCTCCATCTCTGATAGATGCCTTTTGTGCGATGAGGCGGTTGAGTCCCTTGACCACCTGTTCTTCAATTGCCCGAAAACGATTCTGACTTGGGACGAGGCAAACTTGGCTTGGCTGTGCATGACGGACTTGGCCTCCTTTTGCGGCTCGCTGGTTGGCACCAGGAGCATACCACGACGGGAGCTCCTTAGACCTATAGCCATTTTATGGGCCCTGTGGCTTGGTAGAAATGCACTCCTTTTTTCTGGGCAAAGGTTCTACAAAGAAAATGTTGGGATACACTCCGCGAGATTGGTAGCTGAGTGGGATGTGTAATTGTATGCCTTAGTCTCTGCTTCCTTTTCTCTCTTCCCGTCTTTTCCCGTTTTTTCTTCTTATAAATAAATTTTGGGGCGAACACCAATGAGTGTATCCCCCTATTTTTGGCCTCAAACAAAATGAAAGATGAAGGGATTCTCCACGTCTCTAGCCCGAGGTTAAAGCAACTCTTCATGAGATGAGTTTTCCGAAGCGGCAAAGAGTTCATGTAGCATAAAACGATGAATCATGACTCAATTTTTCGTCTATTAATTAGTGTCTAATTTAATTACGGTTAGATTAAATTTATTTCTGTCCAATCGAGTCCATTGCAGTGCCTTTTTTATTTAAATAATGAGATCGATTGTGATATCCAATTAATTAGTTAGAGATAATTATAGTCCAAATTGGGTATGTTAGGATTCAAATTTCATTTACTTTTTGTGTAGTTCCACCCTCCTATATAAATGGTTTGATAGTTTAATGTTTTGAACATTCCAGTGTTGAATAACATTTGAGATTTATCTCTCTCACTCTCTTCTCTTTCCACACGATCTTCGAAATCCATCGCATTCGACAAGGTTTCTCTTCTTCTACCCTCCAATTCCTTCCACCAAATAATTTTCCATTGTTAAAAATATTTTTCTACTGTTAATTTTCACATTTGTATCAGCAGTCATGTTCGGCGAGCCACAAAATGACTTTGATTCTTTGTTGGATTTTACGCCCCTAATCGTGTCTTAAGTCTACGTTTAGTGTGATCTAAGCACATGCAAAAACCCTATATGCTTTCTTGACTGAAAAATGCTTCTAGCCCAAAGGAAATGATCTCGCCGCCAGCAGTACCATTAGGGGTGTCTGGAAAAATCTCGACTTCGATATTCGTTCAGATTCGATTCCTTAAAGTTTGATTCGGATTTGATTAGAAAATAAATGAGCTGAACATTGATAGTTTGGGCTCGTTTATTTAAATAAATCGAATCTTGAAATGATAGGTTCGCTCAGGTTTGGTTCGTTAGAAGTTCGATACAACATATATTATATATTTATACTTATATGAATTTTTTCCTCAAAAAATTATGTGGAACAAGGAATTTGCATCATGATGCAAATAAGGCATATGCATAAAAACTCACGACCCTTGATCAAGACATAATGTAGGGCTGTGATTATTCCACATTCCCAAAATACTTAGATTCCAAGGAGTTTCACTGCTAAGAGAACCTTAAACGAATGAACCGAACTTTCATGAATCAGGGACGACCCGCAATGAATACGAACTCCGTTTTCATTTTATCGAACAAAATTGAACTCAAACCTTTAAAAATGATAAACAAACCGATCCTGGTAAGTTTGCTCAGGTTTGGTTTGTTTACACTTACTATCAATTTCCACCAACTCATTTTGCCTGGCCAAGAAATTGTCTCTGCTTGGAAAATTCTGCTGCAAAGGAAGGAACCCAAGTTCCTTATTTCCACACCTGCTTCACTATCACATTCTGATTGTCAGCAAAGGTGAAGAGCCGACAGTAATGGCCCCTTAACGGTCCTAGGACATTCCAATCATCCAACCAAAATCGAAAGTCGTCTCCATTGCCCTACAGTTTGAGTTGTTCTACCATCTCCGGAAGAATCTTCTTGCTAAAGGGAGGAAGGCATCCATATGCTGCTAACCGTCAATGCACCACGATACCGTAAATGTTGCGTAATAGGCGACACACCGGATACATATAATAAGATTTACCCCATAGATGGAGTACACACTTAGAACCACACTCGAGCACGACAACACCATGCTAGCCTCCCTGATCTCCTAATGGGAGAGATCAAAAGGCATGAAAACTGGCTTTTCCTTGTTGACCCGAAGACATCGAAATGTCGCTAAAGATCTACATAATGGAGATGCTCTCCTCATTTGATCAGTTCCCCCTCTCGAAAAAATGTGTCATTGGCATACTACAAAAGAGGGATCGATATGTCACCATTGTGGTATCCAAAGCACCATCCTTCCTCATAGGCCAATGTCATCATGGCCACCAAGACATCTGCCACAATCACAAAAAGAAGTTGATCCAGCATGCTCACCTAGCACATCTACACTGAGGTTGGAAGTAACCTCCGTATGATGTTGTCGTAATGCTTTGCTTGGTCTACGAGATCCAAAGGTCCAGGAAGTCCCTCTGTTGAAGCGAGTCTATGGTTAAAGTTATAATATAATATGTAACAACATAGCTGGGATAAGAGTGGTTAAACTTTAGGTTTTTTAAGGCAAAAGTCGGCAGCATCGGCCACTCCGTTTCTTGTGTAATTTATGAAACATTACAGTATATATTCACATTCACACACACAAACACATATATGCACCAGTATTAGTACATAGCTATTTTGAAACATATGTACATGTATTTATAATTTTATATTGTATATGTAACTCTGTAATATTACGGTTATTAATATAATGTGTGATGGTTATTTTAACATTTCTATATTGTTATTTATATAATATATGTAAACGTATTTCTAACAGTTATGTAGATTTTAACAGAATATATGTAATATCGTATCGTTATTTATATTATATATTGACAGCAAAGTTATGTTACACATTACATACTTACTGTTACATAAAATTCCTAATATCAGTTTTTAGTATAGTACTATAATTATGTACATAATATAGCTTTTAATGTTCATATATACTATTTCACTTTTGTATTTGTAATTTAAACGTTGGAAGTTGTATGAAATGTTTGAAGTTTGTACCTATTCCATTGTATGTTTCAATGATTTTCAGATATTAAATGCTTGATATTTGTAGTTTGTATACAAAAATGGCATAGCCTCTTTCCACTTTAATTAGGGTCGGCCACATGGATTCTTGCTCAAATCCGTGTTGTATGATCCGATTATTTTTTACGTTGGCTGTCGTCTACCTAACGCAACCCTATAAGGGGGATTTGAACCCTGATCTTTTGGATGATAAGCACACCACACATTTGTAGTGTGTTATATGATATAATATATTTTAATGAATATGCATATACATATGCATGATATATTTAGTGGCAAGGAGGTGGCGGTGGAGGCCGATGCCGAGAAGGGATGACAAGTGGAGTGTGATTATGATGGTTGAGTAAGGAAATGGGAAGGGGGAGTAGAGAAAGAGGAGGAGGAGATTTGTGATGACATAAAAATGAAAGATAACTAGCGTTAAGATTAATTGCATCTAAAAAAGCAGGTTTGCTAGTACTTGGATATACTTCCTCAACAAGGTGTATTGATTTATAGAGATGCTACAAATCGAGTCATATATGGTAGTTTGAGTACTAGGTGCTATTTGTGATAACAAGATACCTTCATAAAAGTTGTAATGAGGCCTGGTATGTTACATGGGATTGAGCATTTGAGTTGTTACTAGGCACGTGGCAATGGTCTATGTAGGAGAAATGAAAAACCTAAGGTGAATATGTGACTAAACAAAAATAAATCAGATCTTAATGATGCTATTTACGAGATACTTGATGAGTACCATTGTAGATAAAATGAGTGGAGCAATATTTAGGTATTGATGAGAGTGATCTATTTTATAATATAGTTGATTATTTTTTACTTCGGAATTCTTGGATATTGAAAATTTCTATTACATGTAATCCTGAATGTAAGTGTTTGTATTTGTTGTTACTTATGGTGATACATTGGTCAAATTGATTTCTGTATAGTTGGAGTTGCATGCATTGTGGTTTCTCCCATCTTTTTCCTAAGTAGGATGTTGAAGCACTGTTCTTATCACTCTCTGCTCTGCCAAAGATGCATCCGTTTTTTTACACCCAAGTGTGTTCTTTGACTATTATGGGCTATCCTTTAGCTATATACGTTTGCAATCTTTTTTTCAGGATCTCTTATAAAGAATCAACTTGTGACCCATCTGACCCTTGGAATTGCACTGCGCTGTGTCCTCGATGCATTGCGGAAATCTGTAGACTCAAAAGTATGGGCATAACTTCTTATCGGTCTTTGCATATTCATAATATATATTGCCATCTGGAAGTGGGTTAAAAACTGTGTAGTTCTTTGTCTTACGGTTGAGATCCTGCTGATGTTATATTTGCAGATGTTTTTATTTGGTGCTAAAGCCTTGGAACAATTTATAGACCGCATTATAGAATGGCCTCAATATTGTAATCATATATTGCAAATATCTCATTTACGTACTACACATGCTGACCTTGTTGTATTTATTGAGCGAGCTCTCGCACAAATCTCGTCACGTCAGACTGAATTCAGTGGTGTCAATAACAATCATATTGAACTGCAACAAGAATCTCCTCCAGCTTCTATGGAAAATGCTGAGGTACTTGTATGTACTACATTCTTTCTTTAACAAGATATTGTTGTTTTAGCCTTGTGCTTTGCCATTGGCGTCAACACAAGGGTACTAATGCGTAATATTTATTTCTATTTATTAACATATATCTAAGTACAAAGATTTAGCCACAAGTAGTCAATCTACCTGACTTGGCTCCACATTGGAATGCTTTGTGAAATTTGGCTTGAAATTCTTAAAAACATTATAGAGATTCTAATAATTATCATTATGCTCATATTGGTACTTGTTATGTCAAGATTCCTGAGTCTGGACTTGGTGGAATGTGTGAGACTGCCCTCAGCCAGCCATGTTTATGATGGCTGTGGTTCAAGTGCTGTCGCTTCTTGTTTACTTCCTGAACCAGTCGATGTGACCCATTTTATTTTCTGGCTAGACAAAAGGCTAGGCTTTGTTATGGGAAGTTATTCCTTTGTGATGCATCATGGAACGACAAATTGGGGTTCAATTAGGGTTCTTTGTCTGTTTAATTTTTTTCCTTATTAAATTAGAGTTTTAAATTCGATGTTTAATTTTCCGTTTGATTAATTATAGTTTAATGGTTTTATTTATGGTTAATTGAGTTCGTTAAAATTTTGATTTCGATTTAAATAAGGAGATTTTTTGTGATCTTCAATTAATTAGTTAGTCAATTAGATCAATTAGCTAGTCGGTTGATAAATTAGTTGGACGGTTAGAGTCAATTTAAGGAACAATTAGGATTTTATTTTGATTTGGAAATGTATCCATTTTCTATTTTTTGTAATCACACTCCTGTATAAAGGGGATGGTAGGCAATGAAATAGTTTCGTCCAAAGTATACAAATTAAGATTTATCTTTCCCCTCTCTTCTCTTTCCCTCCATGCTTTCTCTACGGTTCTCCTCTCAAATCCCTTATGTCTTGCGAGTTTTCTTTTCCTCCACCATCCAATTTCTTCTATAAAATAAATTTCCTTCGTTAAATTTTATCATTTATATCAATTAGTATCAGAGCATGACCTACAGATCGTTCTCTCGATCTGACAATCCGTTAGGGCATTCAAAGAGTTATCAATCAAAAGAAGTCCGTGCATGGGATTATGCATGGCTTGTTAAGATTATAGAGGCATTAGCTGACAGGGTTAAGCGCAAATGCCACGACGATGGGAGGAAGATAACGCTAAAATCACTAATTAGATAAGGGCCTTGTCACCGCCTCTCGCCCTTGAAACCATCGCTGTCCCGGAGGTTCTCGAACATCCTCCTTCCTCGACGCCACAGTCTCTACCGACGCCCCCGCCCACTCCAGAACCGTCAGCCACTGTTCATGCAACACCCCCATCAACACCAATCCCTCCTACAAATCCACTAATACCATCACCAGACCCGTTACAGGAACTCTAGCTGACCTCCACCCCTCCACCATCCGTAGAACCATCCCCTCGCCATGTGTACATGCTGCTATCCTAGCCCCACCACTGCTACTACAACAACTCTTACTCCCAATGTCCCCCGTCGTAGCACCATCACCTCCATTCCCCCCTCGATTACCAACACCTTCGTTGTGAAGGCTCACAACCTCGCATCGTGGGCCAACCCCAAGCCCCACCATCACCACCACGTGAGTTTCGAGCCCAGACACCGCCGACAAAGCAATATGGAATCTCCTCATATTCTCGAAGTCCATCGGTGCCGCCTCAGGGTAGAATCGAGACCATTGTCGTCACCTTAGAAAAGCTGCCAACGGAGACCCACCCCCACTACTGTCGCCCCACCTAAAGTCGAAGATGCCACCACCGCTTGATCTTCATGGTGTCGCACCACTACCATCCTCCTTACACACACTGTCGCAGGCTTCGTTGGGAAGAAGAAATCCTAGTTGTCAATGGCGGCTTCTCTTAATTGAGATTCCAATCCCGTAAGTCAAGGGGTCCAAAAAAGGCTTGTAGAAATTATACGCAAGTCGTCCACTCAAAAACCTTTTATCAAAAGGTTAAGTTAAGGGAAATAAGCTATCTAAGTCAAGGGGTATAACTTTTATACATTGACCCATCTCTTTAGAGAATTATAAAAGAAATATTGAGAGATGGAAAAGAGTTCATGAATTATTGGATTATAACATGATTATTTTGACACGTGTCGCAATCGGAAGCCGTGCGAGGATGCACTTGGATTTTTTTGTGGTAGGGATTCTAGGGCACATGCTTTGGTCTAGGATCGTCGTTCTGATACCATGTGGAAAGGGTTGAAATGAAATGTATCATTCACCTAGCCCTATCATAAAAAAAGATCTCTCTTATATAGGATAAAATCTCTAAGAGAAAATTACATAAAGAGACGAAAGAAAAGGAAAATTACAAAGTAAAGATAAAGAGATATAAATATCTTAACAAGAATCGTGTGGTGGCTGCGAATGTAGAAACATGACAACAAGTGAGCCATGGTACTTTATGGTGATGGAGGAGCAACAAAAGCAAATGGCGATGATAGAGATGTTAGTAGGACTGGAAGTGGTGGTTCCATAGAGGAGGCATATATACATCATCTTCAGAGTCAGACAGTATCAACTTGTATGAGAGAAAGACATGACAGACTCAAAAAAGGTTACATCTACACCGATGTAATACTTCTATCTAACAAGGTCGAAGTAATGATACCTCTTTTGGGTATGAGAGTAGCCTGCAAAGACACACTTGACAACTCTTGGGGGGAGCTTGTCACGACTAGGATTTAGGTGGTGAACTAAGGCCGCAGAGCTTAACACACGGGATATAACGGAGAACAAGTCCTTCTCGTGAAACCTAATCAAGAGTGAAACATACTCAAGAGATGAACCTTCTCTCCTAAAATAGAGGATGGAATGGTTCACCTAGTAATAGGCAGTGAGAAACACATCACCCCAGAAAGAATGTGGAGCATGACTCTGAATCAAAAGTGTTCTGATCACATCAAGTAAGTGACAATTTTTGCGTTTGACAACACTATTCTGCTGAGAAGTGTAAACACATATCTGGTGTATGATACCAGAAGACCTGAAGAACAAAGAAAGCTGTATTGTGCAGAACTCTAAGTCATTGTCAAAGCGAACAAACTTAACGATAGTAAAGAAAATATTCTTTATTTCAATAATGAAAGATTTTAGTGACATACCCAACTTCAGACTTATTTTAAAAGAAAAACCCCAGATAGTCTAGAAAACTCATCAATTTAAAAGAAAAACCCAGATAGAGTCTAGAAAAGTCATCCACAACTGCAGGGTAAAAACTGTGTCCTTGGTGATCATGGACATGACTGGGACTCCAAATATCAAAATGGACAAGCCTAAATAAATGATTGCTAATACGACTCTGAATGACCACAAAAAAAGATCGTGGATGCTTTCCTAGATGGCAAGCCTCGTATTAGAAGGTGGAATGCGTGGATATCTATGGAAGGACATGACACAACTTCTGCATAGAAAGGTGACTAAATTGAAGATGCCACATGTATGGAGACTTATCCAGTAGGAATCGAAGAGGCACTGACATATGGAGGTTGGACCAAGTCTATAGAGCCTCTTTTGCTCACAGCCATGTCCAATCACTCTGCCTGTGAGTATGTCTTGAATGCGAGAGAAAATAGGTTAAAAATGGCACCACATTGCAAGTCCTTAGTGATTTGACATATAGAAAATAAATTCTTCTCCAAATCTAGTGCATGTAGCACATTCGGCAGGCGCATGGGTTGTGTCAAATGAACATCCCTCTGTCCTGTAAGAGGTAAATGAGCCCCGTTGGCAATGAAAATTGTTGTGCCAGGGAAAGGGTACAGATCGGTATGAAGTAAAATTCTATCTGTTTCCACATAGATGATGGAAGCATAAAAGTCCATGATCCACTCTGTCATATCTGCCCTACTACAATTGGTTAAAACATAGGATATACTTGAGGAACTCGTTGATGCTCTAGCAGAAACTGCAAACATCTGAATGACATGTAGTAGTGCTGGCAGCATGAGTCATTATCTCCCTTAGACACGAGATAATGTCATCCAATCACGAATCGGTAGAAGGGGTTGAACTGACTGGAAGCTCTGGTTCAGATATATGAGTAGAAGCAGGGTATACATGCTTCAAATAGCATGTCTGATCTGAATAAGCATGACAACAACAATAGGTGCATGGACCACGTTGACGTCTGCCTCCTATGCTACAATGATCACACCTTCTGAACTGAGTAGTACATCCCCTACCACGAGATGCGCCCATCGCTGAGGAGGTTTGTGTGGTGGCAATGGTGGGACAATGATCATGCTGAGATGACTGTACGCTTCCTTGATGGGACGGATAACCACACCGGTAAGAAGTTGTGTGCGTGCTGCCTCGTACTCATGATCTAGAGCTGCCAAGAAAATTCCAACTATTGTGGCATTCCTGTGCACCTTATGCTGCTCATTAGATGCGGTCACATGCATGAAGCGAAGAGTAGACACTGTCTGTGCGGAGGACAACCATTCTGTCTGGTCGTGAAGATGCAAACTGCAATCGAAGAATCTTGACCTCATTCTTTGCTTGGTTATATGTAACTGCCAGGATATCCCACATCGCCTTTGTAGAAATATGAAATGTGGAAGCGTAATCAACGCAAGAACAAAACATTACGAAGACTTTAATTTTACGTGGAACCCTACTCCACGAGGAGCGAGATGAAAACTCGGGAGAACTACGGCAAATAGTCGATATTCTATTCACTTTCTTAAAAGTTACAATGAGCATGAGTCTCTTTTTGTAGTCCCACCACAACTCTAAATTCTCAACATCACATGATGTGGGTTTAAACAAGGTTCAGGAAAGCGGTATGCGTATGCGTTCGGACAGGTCACTGATTAGCGATTAAGCGGTATGCGGGGGCATATGCGGGGTATATGCGGTTCTGCGCGGTTTCCTTAATTTTTTATTTAAAAATAAATAAATATATGCAAAAGTGACTACAACTGAACAAAAATTATGTATAATTGTGGTCCAACAGAAGTTCTAAGAACCACTGTCAGATGGTAGTCTGGAGGCCATAGTTGCCTAACATTCAATCATAATTAGATTACATCATCAACAAAATATTAAATGTTTTAATAAATTGAATTAGTATAGAATCAAAAAATTCTAGAAGCAATGATAATTGCTAAAGACGTGTATTTGGAGATGCTAGTATATCTTGGACTCAAATGTAGATGCTAGTACATGGTGTCAAATATGAACTCCCAAAAGTAATAAGGCAATCTCAGCTATAAAAACAAAGAATGGGGGATTGCATCGACAAGAGAAATAGCTAGTCGCTTAAGAGGGTAAACGAGCGTCTTTTCTCGAGCTATACCTTTGCTTGGGTCATAAATGTATGATAATGTAAATCTAAAACACAATAAAGTAATGTATATAGAGTTTGTATCATTTTAAATGGGCATATGAACTTCATATAACCACATGGTAACCAACCATCTCCCAACCACTCCCAAGTGTCCTCTTTTGATTTGGCACTACATCATCCAGCAAAAGTGACGAGCAGTGCTAAGATGGTGGCCGAGAATAGCCAAATCCCATCCAAATCCCATCCTAAGATGGTAGCCAAACATAGTGCTACATTAAAAGTAATCAAGAGAAACTTGTTGTCATGGTTTATCAACAGCCGAGAAATCCTTAAAATTATAAAAAGATGACATAGGATTACCTTTGAATGGTCACGAAACTCACGACACGAGTAGGAGGCGGAGGAACTCTGAGAGGAGATGGTGGTCGAGGAGCCTCGTACGGAGAAGTTCGAGGCATTGAAGCCTCGAATAGAGGAGGATCTGGAGGGCGAGAACTCCCGCACGGAGGTGGAAGCCTTGAGGGCGGCGATCGAGGCGTAGCTGAGGGGCAGGCGGAGCCGCGGAGGTGTTGGGAGCCACTGGAGTCTCGAGAGGTCGCGATTTTGCCAAACCCTATCGAGCGCAGAGATTTGATTTTGCCGAAACCCTATCGAAGCAGAGGTATTAGGGATTTCGGATCTTTAGATACATATCCGTATATCCGATAGTATGTCGAAGCGGACGCACGGTCCGTATAGGCGGCCGCGTAACCCGCATATGCGGACCGCTTATGCGGAAGAGGCGCATAACGAGGGGATTCAGGAAATCGGCGCGCCCGAGGGTCTGCACGCCGCATATGCGGCCGCACAAACCGATTTCGTGAACACTGGGTTTAAACATGAGTTTCCAAAGACATTCCTCAATACTCCTCTCAAGCTGGAGCATGCAATGCTCAGCTTGGTGAAATAGAAAGAAGACACTCACCGAATACAAGACACTACGGACAATATCAACTCAACGCATACACTTGTTGGTTGTGGTTGACGATGCTGCTTCTCATGTCACGCTGGTAAGGAAGAATTGGTAGCTGGAGTGTGAACTGGCTCGTACTGAAACAGGCTCCCACCGTAAGAACTTTGGACCGCACTGCAGTGTATGATCTGTTGGTAGCAATGGGTGTCTACCACAAAGGAGACCATGGATCACATCCTGGGTTGAGTCTTGGATGGGCTCTGTTGGAGGTTCTTCCCATCAAGTAAAAAAACAATCTTACAAACCTCATTTACCGTGGTGTATGGTTTGTTGGTAGCGGTGGGTGTCTACCACAAGGTAGACCTGAGATTGAATTGTAGGAATATCCATATACAATGGAGTTCACATTCGTATGTTGTGGGAATATCCATGTGTACTGTTCACAGTCTCTTGTCGTGGGAAAATCTTTATGCATTGGAGTTCGTGGTCTCATGCTGTGAGAATATCCATACACAAGGAGTTCACGGTCGATGGAGTAAAAACAACGAGTCTCCCACCAGGATAACTCTAAACATTAGGTCACTCTAACATAGAGTACCTCAAACATTGGTATGGTTTGAAATTTCTATCCAACACTGCCCCTTTCTCCCATACTTATTGGAAATCAAGTTGGAAGAACAAATGAACGTGTTACAACAAAAAGAAATTCCTTCTCTTTTTCATAAACAATACTTTCTCTCTCTCTCATTCAATCTCACTTTTTTTTCACATCTTTTACCTTTTTTTCACTTCACAGTTTTTTTCAATCTATCTTCCTTTTTTTTACGGACCAACTTTCTTCCTTTTCTTTCACTCATACATTTTTTTCAGTCATGTTTTTTTTCACAATTCTGGAACAATCCCGAACGGTCCCCTTCTGTTTTTTTAATAACACAGCAGTAATGACCCAATTTGGCCCAACATTAGCATAGCATCGCCTGATCTCGCCTGCTCTTCCTCTTTTCATCAATTTTGTTCAGGCCATTCAATTCATTTTCTTTTACTGTTCTATTTTCTCCTTTTTTGCAATGATTCATCTCCTTTTTTTATTGGCTGACAACCCTCCCATTCTTAGCAGAGCAGCCCCATTGGGCCTTCCATTTTTTCTCTTTCTCCTTTTTTATTGGCTGTCAACCTCCTCCCATTGTTAGCAGAGCAGCCCCCTTGGGCGTTCTATTTTTTTCTTTGTTCTTTTTTTTGATAGGTTTACAACAACCCGATGAACATAAAATTAAGATCTGAAATGAGCCCAAGGCCCATTACCTCAGCAGACAAACAAACATATATGAAGTAATAAATAGAAATGGGCTGAAATAACGGAACCCATCTCGTGCAGTTTTCTTCCATGTGTAATTTCTTAGGGTTCCCACCAACGTCACAATACCATTTTCTCAACGATGCCGCATGGAGGATTTCATCGTCACTGCATGTTCATATCCCTCGGAGGCTAAGAGGGTCGAATCGGTGCTGTGCCAGGAGGAGACATGTCTAGTTCTTGTGCACGGGGATTGGGGATGCCCTAGAGAGCTTGATATCGTGCTGCACGACCTTCACTGCCTGATGCGTGGCTCGATTGAGCGAGTTGTTGCAGCATGGGAGGTGCATCGCCTTGAGAATAGGCGCCTCTAGGGGATCATACACGCACTGATGATTCGGGTGCACCATGGCAATATGCGAAGAACTATGAGTGCATCGGTGGCAACTGATTGTTGGTCTGTGCGTGTGTGGGAAGAGGGCATTGAGCCCCTATTCCATCTTTGTCTTTTTTTTCTTTGAGTTTGCGGCTGGCGAACAGTTGGGTTTCTGGAAACCCTTGAATCTCCTTCTTGGGAAGCATTGCGTGTTAGAATGCCGACCCTCGATCAAGTCCTCCACCAATGAAGTATGATCTTCCAACAACTTTTCAAATGATTGTATTTGTTGCAACCTTGCCTGCTATATCTCTAAAAGTAGGAACATAAAAGAAAACTTCGACATCTCCGGACTTGAACACGGATAATATAACTCTCCAACCAAATGAACAAAAGGACTTGTACTGTAACCAAGTTACAAAAAATGTGGAAAGAAACGAGTTGATCATATTCCATCTAACCCGAGAGCTCTCTTATGTAGGAGAAAAGGTCAAAGGGTAAATTATGTAAACAGAACAAGAGAAATAAATGATATAATAAAGATAACAAAACATAAGAATCTTAACACTCCCCCTCAAGCTGGAGTATAGATATCTATCATGCTCAACTTGGAACAACAATGATGAAAAGGACATCTTGCAAGATCTTTGGTAAACATGTCTGCACTCTGATCACCTGAAGCAACATAAGACGTTGAAATAAGCTCCTTTTGGATCAAATCACGAGTGTAGTGACAATTTAATTCAATGTGCTTCGTTCTTTCGTGAAATGCTGGATTATTAGCTATGAACAAAGCTTCTTGATTATCACATTTGAGATGGATAGGAATAGGCACCTCAATCGTTAGATCAGTCAGGACAGACTTGACCCACATTATTTCTGTACTCCCTTGGGCCATGGCCCTATATTATGATTCGGTACTAGATCGAGCAACAACATCTTGTTTCTTACTCTTCCATGAGACCAATGAGCTATCAACAAACACAATGAAGCCTGAAGTGTATTTCCTGTCCTCAGGGCACCCAACATAGTCTGCATCCGCACACCAGTAACTGTGAGAGATGTATCTATTCTAAAAAGAAGACCTACACCTTGAGATGACTTCAGATATCTCAAGATCATGCACACTGCATCCATGTGTGCCTGCCTGGTAGTGGGTTGCTTCATGAACTGGCTTACTCTGCTCACAACAAAAGATATATCAGGCCTGGTAATAATAACATATAATAATTACCCTACCAGCTCTCTGTATCGTCGCTTGTCCACCTCCTCAGAGTCATCATCATAGAGCCTGGCATTAGGATCCATTGGGGTACTAGCTGGTCTACATATGTCATGCCTGTCTCAGATAATAGACCAGTAACATACTTCCTTTGCATCATAACCATACCCTGCTGATTTCGTGTAAACTCCAAGCCAAGGAAGTAACGAAGCGTGCCAAGGTCCTTGGTAACAAACTGTTGTCCAAGAAAATCCTTAGCTGCTTGAATGTCATGTTCATCACTGCCAATGATAACAATGTCATCCACATAAACCAAAACAACTACAATTCCTCTTTGATTTCTCTTAACAAATAGGGTATGATCTGCAGTGGATCTTGCAAACCCCTTCTCTTCAATCAACTCCGAGAGTTTCTGAAACCAAGCCCTTGGACTCTGCTTAAGGCTATATATAGCCTTATGAAGACGACACACCATACTGGTCTCCCCCTCATAAGCGAACCAGGGGGTTGCTGCATGTAAACTTCCTCCTGCAGATCTCCATACAAGAAAGCATTCTTGACATCTAATTGAAAAAGTGGCCAATCTCGAACCACAACAACATCAACAAGAATCTGCAACGTAGAGTGACATGCAACATGAAAAAAGTGTCCAGATAGTCCACCCCATAGGTTTGGGTGAAACCACGAGCAACTAATCTGGCCTTGTGTCTGTCTACTGTACCATCAACCCTATGCTTCACAATAAATACCTACTTGCTGCCAACAATAGATGCACTTGGTGGAGCGTTGGACAACACCTGACTGTAAAGCTGCAATCTCCTCCATAGCTAGACACCATTGACTGTTCTAAAGTGCCTCCTCATAAGTTCGTGGTATCTCCACGACAGGCAGTCCCACAACAAATCTCTGAAATTCCTTGGAAAGACGCTCCAAAGAAACATGGGAACTAATAGGATGCATAGTGCATGCCCGTTCTGCCGTCGTAGTGTAAGAGGCATATCCAGATCCTCAACATTTATAGAGGATAGTATCCACACCATGTACCTTAATCTGTACATGCAAATCACCAGTGCCATCAGAAGAATGCAAATGTTCAGTACATACCTTGGGCGTGCTGGATGACGGAGTAGGCACATGAGCATGGGGTCGTCGCTGGTAAATCTGTGGAAAGAAAGTAGGAGATGGTGGAGGTGGCGGTGGAGGAGTTGGTGGTGGTGGAGGTGGCTGTGGAGGAGGTGGTGGAGGATGTGATGTCGTAGGTGATACTGACGGAGGAAGAGGCATATAGACCTCTTCTTCATCCTCTAAATGAGTAAGCCTGTCACCCATAGGAGAAAAATACATAATGGACTCGAAAAAGGTGACATCAACACTAACATAGTATCTTCGACGAATATGGTCCAAGCAACAATATCCTTTTTGGGTCTTGGAATACCCAACGAATACACATTTGACAACTATGCGAGAGAGCTCATCAAGACCAGGAGACATTTGATGAACAAAAGCTACAGAACCGAAAATACGAGGCGTTAGCGAGAAAAGATCTGTTTCGAGAAATGCAGTCAAGAACAAATCTTTTCTCCCAACATCGAAGAAGACATACGATTTACCAGATAGCAAGTAATAAAAATCGCATATCCCCAGTATGAATGAGGAGCACGACTCTGAATCAAAAGAGTTCTGGTTACGTCTAACAGATGGTGGTGTTTTTGTTCTGCCACCCCATTCTGTTGAGAAGTATATGCACAAGATGTTTGATGCACAATGTCAAGAGACGTAAGGAATTGAGAGAGTTGCATATTGCAAAATTCTAATGCATTATCAGAGCGAATAAACTTGATTTTTGCAGAAAAATATTCCTTATTTCATCAATAAAGGTCTGGATAACAGGACCTGCATCATACTTGTTTTTAAGAAGAAATACGCAAGACAGTCTCGAAAACTCATCAACAACAAGAAGATAAAACCTGTGTCCCTGATGATCTGAGAAACAACTGGGACCTTAATATCAAAACAGAGCAACTCAAACATACTATGACTACTTCTACCCTAACGACTCTGGAACGTGGACCGTTGATGCTTCCTAAGCTGGCAGGCCTCACACTGAAAAGTAGAGCGAGGAGAAATCTGAGGAAGAACGTGACTCAGCTTTTGCAGAGAAAGATGACCAAGTCGAAGATGCCACATATATGGAGAAACATATTGACTGCGAAGAGAAGTGGCACCGACATATGGAGACTGCACTAATCTGTAGAGGCCCTCTTGCTTACGTTCCAATCACTCTGTCTGTTAGTATATCCTTAAATACAAGAGAAGATGGATCAAATATGGCACGACAATGTAAGTCTCTAGTGATTTGACTAATTGACAATAAGTTCATTGAAAAATTCAGGAGTATAAAGAACATTCTGAAGCCTTAGTACGGAAGTCAACTGCACCTCCCCCTGACCAGTAATGGGGGAGTGTGTCCCATCTGCTTTCACAACAGATCGTCCAGACTGAGTCGGACGAAACACACTAAACTGGCCTCTGCCACCTCAAAGATGATGAGAAGCACCTGAATCCATGATCCATTCTGACAAGTCTGCCCTATAACAACTCGTAAAGGTATATTCTATACCTGATGTGGATGCTGATGGTGAAGCAACTACCTCTGAGGACCCTGAAGGAGAGTTGGTTGATCCAGAGGTAGCAGGCATAATCGCTCTCAATCGTGCCACAAGCTCATCGAATCTCTGGTCAGATGCAGGTGATGAACTCCCAACCTGTTGTATTTGCTCTGCAACCCATGCTGAAGAAGGAAACCCATGCTTAGAATAACAGGTTTCCTCTGAGTGGCCAGACCTGTGACAATAGGTGCACTGCTGACAGGATCGACCACCCCCTCCTCTGCTCCGGTTGGGGCTTCCCCTACCAATATATGGTGTAGGGCTTCCTCTACCACGTGATACAACCATGCCTGAAGATGTCCGAGACTGTAAAGTGCTACCAGAGGATATAGATAGTCTACTCTATCTGCGATATGCCTCCTCCAGTGAGGTATGGTAGCATCAATGAGGATCTGAGTACGAGCTGCATCATTCACAGGATCGAGGGCTGCTAGAAAGACTCCAGACATCACATAATCTCTGTATGTCTTTAGCTGCTTTGGTGTGTTAGTCAGGGGAATGCAACCATGTAACTTCTCAAACATACCCCACAAAGAGGTATAGAGGGTGTGAAGATGGCGACCATTCTGCTTCGATGTGAAGATATCGTGCTGGAGCTGTAGTATCTTCGATTCATTTTTTGCCGGAGAGTATGTAGCGGCAAGAATGTCCTACATGGCCTTTGCAGTCGACTGACTCAAGATATCATTAGGTATCTCCATGGATATCGTCCTGGATAGCCACATACATGCATACACATCATCCGCCTCCCATGAGGCATTTGTCCCAGTCTTGTCACGTGGCTCCTCTGTTGTGAGGATGTGCTTCTTGCCATTACATTGCATTAAACTCATGAACTGCATGGCCCATAGTTCATAATTCGTTTCATCCATTTTGACAATGGGTGTTGGACCTTTGAAGGCACCCAGAGATGGAACATCTGCTTTGTTGTTGGACATGATGACAACTATCCCCAAGATTGGGTCATCAACAAGAAATACCGACGTCTACACCGACATACAAGAAGATGGTTGTGGGTGTAGACTCTTACCACAACCCCTTCCATTCTTCTGGATATTCCTTTGGGATACCTAGGGTATTTTAGATATTCACATCACACCCTAAGCACCCAACACACATGATGGCGCGAATGCAGGGGCACGCGATGCGCAGGCAGCCTGCAACGACGCACGAAAACATGCGCATGCCCTATGCTCAGGTGCGCGCGAGGGTTGGCGAGACGTGCAAGGGGTGGCACGCGATGGCTGGCGCACGAGGACTGGGGCGCGAGGGTTGGCGTGCGAGGTCCGACGCGCGTGCGAGCGACGAGGACCGGCGGTACGATAGCGGTTTTTAGGTGGGGGTAGTGTTCTTGGGCACAGGCTCCTGTCTAGGACCGTCGTTTTGATACCATGTGGAAAGAAACGAGTTAATCATATTCCATCTAACCCTAGAGCTCTCTTATATAGGAGAAAGTTCAAAGTGTAAATTACATAAACATGACAAGAGAAATAAACTATATATATAAATATAACAAAAGATAAGAATCTTAACAAAAAATATTGAAACGAATATCAAACAATCATCAATCCATGGATCAATTTGCTTTGATAGCATGTAGAATTTGAAATGCGGATGCGTAATCACAAGGATAAAACATAAATAAGACTTTGATTTTATGTGGAACACTACTCTGTGAGGAACAAGATGAAGCCACATGAGAGGCGCCTTAAAGGTTGATATTCTATTCACTTTCTCAAAGCTTACAATGAGTATGGGGCTCTTTATATAGCTCTAGCACAACACCAAATTCTCTTCATCACACGGCGTGGGACTAAGCATGCACCTCCAAAGACATCCTTCAATAGCCTTGGCGGTGGGGTGGTTCATGATATCATTGATTATCTCTGTGATGAGAGTTCCAAAGAGCTAGAGCGCATACACACCAACTTGCTTCCACAAAGCGTTTTCTCTGGTATTATACGTCGGCTCTGGCTTTGTCAAAATGGACTCGTTATTGCATTGCATAAGGGTTAGAAACTGCATGGACTACAACTCATAGTTTGTCCCATCCATCTTGACGATGGGAGCTGAGTCCTTGAAGGCACTGGATGAAGAGAAGACATCACCCTTAGTTTTTGACATGATGAAGAAGAGGGTCGAAACGGAACTCGACTGGGGTAGTGAACTGATCCGAGCGAGTCTACACAATCATAACGAGGATTGGTTGTTTGTAGACTCATACAACCATCCTCTTCAACTTTGGATCCGCATGAGGGCCTGAGATGTGATCTAGTAGTCTGAAATCACCCTTCTCTGATCCAAATCAGACCGAAAAGGAGACCTGGAACATGAATAGATCCCTAGATGCAACCAATGATCCCAGGGGGCCTTAACGGTGTTGGGTGATGAAGAGGAGGGCTAACTGGGGGTTGGGCTGCAACACACGGGGCCACTGACGACGCAAGAATGCCACCGAGCAGCAACAATGGCGTTGGGCGGCGTTGTTGGGACCTCCTAGTGGCGCTAGGACACACCACACGATGGTGGGAGGGTTGCGGTGGCCTTGACAACGACGTTGAGGCCCTAGATGGGCCTTGCGGCGATGCTAGGGGTCCCTTGGAGGTTGGTGGCGTTGGGCTGAAACCTTCTTGGTGACTTGATGGTGGCGCACATGTCTCTCCGGTGGCTGGCGGCACACCAAAGATGAGGGCGGTGGTGGGGTAGGGCGTGGGGGCACGAGAACTTCGTTCTAGAACCGTCGCTCTTATATCTTGTTGTGAGAAACAAATGAATTGCTTATTTATGAGGCCCTATAGTTCTCTTATATAGAGGAGAAACATGTTTGAGCAAATTACATAATATAGGTCGAATGAAAAGAAAACACATTGAACAATGGAATGATAAATAATATCTCAATACATAGTTCAAAAAATTGAGATTTGTCTCTCCCCTTTCTTCTCTTTCCCTCAACATTATCGCCATGGTTCTCCTCCCAAATCCCTCGCATCCAGCGAGTTAACTCTTCCTCTACCATCCAATTTCTTCAACTGAATGTTTTTCCACCGTCAAATTTTATCGTTTGCATCAAACTTCTTCGGTTATCTGTATGCTTACACGATTATGGGAGAAAGGTGTATAATCACGGAGTTTTTGTTTGTGCTCTTTAGAGAGAGATACACACCCTATATGTGGATATGACTCATGTTCCATCCTCCTTTGATCATGGTTTCTAATATGAGACTATTTCGAGGTTCTTATGTGAGAGTGCTTTTTTTTCAAAGGTCTTTGTATGAGATACTCATTCATTGAGTTTTTGAATACAAGAGGTCCAATATCAAGTTCATATGAGAGGAACCCATTTTTGAGATCTTCGTATCGGGATTTCTACAACTTTTTTTTAATTAAGAGTGATGAGACACGTTGTCGACCATAATTTAGAGGATAGACACAGTGCAGTGTTGTCAATCTTGATTGAGTCTACGTAATTGCTTGTCAGATCATCATTTGACTCCACTCCTCCAATCCTCCGGTTCCTCTAACTCACTATCATTCCCTAGATGCACTGTTGTTGTCGTCAATAATTAATGGATATGTGTTCAGTCAGTGATTTCTATCGTCATGTATGCTGCATATGAATGAGTAAAGATACTTGAATTGTCCAAGATGAGAAATCCAAGCCCCAACTTGAGGAGAGGTGTTAAAAATATTTCAGAATTAAGTTAATTAGGGTATTGGATCTTGTGGAATGATCCTCCTATAGTCACGTGGGGTCATCTCTTTAGTCCTACATTGTCTATTTTGAGAGAATTAGATGTGAATGGGGCCCCCATATACTGCTTTGTCCTATAGGTTTTTGTATGAAGAACCAATCTTCAAACACGGCTATTAGGCCCCATCACCCATGGAGTACGGCAGTATGACTGTCTTGAACTATGTAGATTAGAATGTTATAATATTGTAGCTTCACGCTCATTTCATTTTTCAGTTTTTAACATGTTTTACTTTTGTAGACTTTTGTTTGTGACAGCCTTATTTATGGAAACAGTACAAATTCTTTGCTAGACGTATTCTGCGTCTTGTCATTTTTCAATTGCATCTCTGGTCCTCGAAAGTTTTCTGTGTTATATAGCCATTATTTATTTTGTCTCAGTTGGCAAATATGGGTGCCACACAACCTGCACAACAATTTCTCCAGATACAACAGAGGCATCAAGTCCTTGATGATAGAAACAAATCCTCTGTGACTTCTTCAAGTCAGATGAAGACAATTGCTCCCTCCTTGTCAGGGCACGCCTCTCTTGCTCCTATTCCCAGTGATACTACCCAGTTTCAGAAGGTTCAGTCTTTAACATATTTTATCTTGTCTCTTCTTTTAACTTTCGTTTTCCTCTCAAAAAATCAGTTTGTTTTCTTTGCATATTGAATTTTTTAAACATTTGATTGGAGTGAATCATGCTCCCACATTGCAGTCGTCACAAGCTTCTCAATTTTCTACTAGTGGGCAAACTGCTGCTTCATCCTCCCCAGGTTTTTTGCGGCCTTCACGTGCATCAACACCAGCAGGTATAATGATTTAGTGATTTAATATATAGTGGATCAGTTTCAGTTCTGCAATTTTGACAAGTAGAAAAGTCGTTTTTTGCCTTGTGAATGGAGGGATTTATTTAGAGTCGTGCTGACTGGAATTTTGTGTTTCAACTTAATTTTATAGGTATGCTGAGGCAGTCGCCGTATAGTACAGGATTTGGTGCTGCCCTAAATATTGAGACCCTTGTGGCTGCAGCTGAAAGACGGGATACACCAATCGAGGCATTGTTTTTGTTCTTTTTATGATTTCTTCCTCCAATTTAACAATGTGAATTATTCCTTTTCCACTTTCCGCTTTGGCCAATGGTGCAGGCTCCTGCTTCTGAGATTCAAGATAAGATTTTTTTTATGATAAATAATATCTCCGCTGCAAATATGGATGCAAAAGCTAAAGAATTCATAGAAGTACTCAAGGAACAACACTATCCATGGTTTGCACAGTATATGGTGATGAAAAGGTGAGACTATAAGTCTAGAATTTTCTGCGTTAATGCCTTATCACAGGCATTATTATTGTATTTCTTAACAACAAGAACACCTGTTCCAGGGCAAGCATTGAGCCAAACTTCCATGATTTGTACTTGAAGTTCTTAGACAAAGTTAATTCACGGTCATTAAACAAGGAAATTGTTAAAGCTACATATGAAAACTGCAAGGTAGTATCTTGTATGGGGCCTAAAAAGTTTGTTATTCCAAGTTTATTGTCCTTTTATAGTTTTTCAAATTTATCAATTACTTGTAGGTGCTGTTAAGGTCAGATCTCATCAAATCTAGCTCAGAGGAACGCTCATTGCTGAAAAATCTTGGAAGTTGGCTTGGAAAATTTACAATTGGTAGAAATCAAGCATTGAGGGCTAGGGAAATAGATCCTAAACTTTTGATTATTGAGGTGAATTTTTATTTTTTTTGATGCTTGTTGTGGTACACTATTAGTCTATTATACTATTATGTGCATTTCTTACGTACTGCATTTTCCCCCATGATGTATAGAAATGCTGTGCAGTTTTATCATGCACTTGGCTGAAGTTATTTATCATGTTGCCATTTTTATTTTTCTGCAAACCTAAAATATAATTCATTCTTCAATGTTTAAAAAGTTGGCTGTGGTATATCATTGAATTGGTTATCGTCTAATAAGTATGTTGTTTTTCTGATTTTCATATGATTGTATCTTAGATAATTAGTAATGCAAACTTATCTTAGTTGCGTATAATCAATCTATCAGTTTATAAAGAAATTTGATGTTGATTAACTTCGTAGACTTGTAAATGCTAAACATCGTTGCATATTTTTGATGAAAATAAATAATTATCACCGACTGTCTGTGAAATATGGCATTGCATCTCATATGCCTAGAATAGCTTCCATTGGGAGATATGAGCAGAACTCGTGGTCACTGAGTAACCTGGAAATATGTAGTATACTCGAGTAATATGGCTTTCACCATATCCTTATATTTACTATTGTGGCACACATTTACGTTAGTAATGCATTGTTAACATAATCACTATCTAGTGAGGCATGGAGTTACATATCAAATGATTCAATTTAAGTACCAGGACAATAATCTCCCTGGAGCCCATTCTCCAGGCCTAGAATAACTTCCTGGAAGATATGCCTAGATACTTTGGTCATTGAGTATACTGGGGATAAGCGGTATGCCTGAGAATTATGCTTTGAGCCGTAAATCGTTTCGTGTTAGTGCCTGTAAGTAACGTGTTGGGCATACAAATCTTGGGCTGAGTAATTGGGCAGGCCAATTGTATTTTATGCCAAACCAGCCGAGTGATTTTTAGCTGAGCAAAATTTGTGTTTATTAATCCCGTTAAATCATTGCTGTTGGTTCATCTTTGTATGCTTTGAGAAGTAAATATCATTTAATAGTCGTCGCCTTGTTCGCCTTGGTTACGTAGGTGAGTTTGAGACACGGTTGAAATGAAACAGTAAGTTGACTCATGGTTGGTTTGAAACAATAACTTCCTCAATTCTTTTTGCTTTTTGGATGTGTAGGCCTATGAGAAGGGTTTGATGATTGCTGTCATCCCATTTACTTCAAAGGTATGGCTTTTACAAGAGTGAATTTCATAGCTTGTTGCTGCTGTGGATCGCTTCCCTTCATTGCTTTGCTTTATGTAGATTCTAGAACCATGCCAGTGCAGTCTAGCATACCAACCGCCAAATCCTTGGACAATGGCTATTCTTGGTCTGCTGGTTGAGATTTATAATTTGCCAAATCTTAAGATGAATCTGAAGTTTGATATTGAGGTGGGTTTGGCTTTTGTCAGTTTTTTATTATAATATCTGGAACATATTTTGAAAACTTTCTTGTCAGACTGTAACAATTCTGTGTTTGATATGTAGGTTCTATTTAAAAATCTTGGTGTTGATTTGAAAGATGTGAAGCCTACTTCACTTTTAAAGGATCGGGTTCGCGAGGTGGAAGGAAATCCTGATTTTTCCAACAAGGATATTAATGCTTCTCAGACACTAGTTATTTCTGAAAGCAATGCTGGTGTAATGCCTGCATTGGGTGCTGTTGAGCTGCAACACCAGGTTACTGGCACAACTCATCCTGGAGTGCATTCAAATGCAATAAACCAGGTTGTAAATTTTTCTCCGGAGGTTTTCTCTTCATAGGAATAATTAGATGTGTTTTTACGTTTCTTTACCCTAATCGTTTACACCATAACCAATGTTGTTGGTGCAGTTTGCAAGTTCCCTTCATTTGCCATCTAATACACAAGCAGATGATGACAAACTGGGAACCTTAAGTATGACTGAGCATGCTGTTTCTGGTCAAGGGCAGTCTCAAATTACCTCTTCCCAGTCATCATTTTCTGCTAATCAGGTCTATAAAAGTCTATGTATTGTCCACTTAAGTATGTTATGTATTTATTTTTATGTTTTAAAGATATTTTTGGTTTGTGCAGATACTGAGCTCAGCTCCTAGTTTTTCGCAACATATTGTTGTCAACACCAAGCTCAATGCATTAGGCTTTCAGATGCAACTCCAGAGGTAAGTGACATGGAATTTTTCGTCCATGGTTTTCTTTCATCCCACTCCTAAAATTATCCATTACTTGGTAAACTTTTTGATGCAGAATAATTCCTATGGCAATAGAGAGAGCTGTGAGGGAAATACTTACACCTGTTGTCCAACGCAGTGTTACTATAGCCAGCCAGACGACAAAGGAACTTGCTATGAAGGTATTTTTTTAAATTTACACCTGTTTTATTCACACAGTTTCATTCTCAGTTCGTAATTCTTCTTTGTTACTTCTAGCACCTCTAAATACTTATATTTGCCTTTCTGCGCAGGACTATGCCATGGAATCTGATGAAGGCCGCATTCGAAATGCTGCGCACTTGATGGTTACTAGCCTGGCTGCGAGTCTTGCCCATGTCACTTGCAAGGTTTTTCCTTTGTTTCTGCCTTTTTGATTACGGCTTTGTCTTCACATGCATCTCTCTATTGAATCAGTCTCAAGCTGTGTTGTTTGGTTCTTTTGTTTCTAGGAACCCTTGCGTGTGGCGCTGTCAAATCACCTTAGGAGCTATATTCAGGCCTTAAGTGTTAGTGGAGATCTACTTGAACAGGCTGTTCAGCTTGTAACAAATGACAATCTTGATTTGGCTTGTGCCTTGATCGAACAGGCTGCTACCGAGAAGGTGACTTTTGCTTGGATTTCCTGTGGAAACTATGTTCACATCTGTTTAATTGTTTGTATCTTTATAAATTCAATGGCATGTCATACATGTTGCAAGCAAGGTTTGAAAAAGCGAAAGGCGGAATGAGGCGTTTTACCTGGAGACGAGGCGAGGCGTAGCCTCGAGGCGGTCGAGGCGTAAGCCTCAGTTTGTATAGGAAAATAAATGCAAAAATATAATAAATATATTTATTGATGAAATAATCTAATCTGATAGACATATGAAATATAACATTGCAATATAGTATGAAATTACGATGGTAAGAACATGAAAAAAGGTTATATCAATTTCATAAAGCTTTCTACTAAATTTTTACCCAATCAAAAAGAAAATCAATGGCTATAACTATCACTAGTTTTATCAAAGAGGGAGTCATTAGCTATAGTTGTCATTAAATATATTATATATCCGAGATGTTTGATATGAATCATATTATTTAAATCCTAACTGTATGTTCTGCTGAACCCAATTTTTAAACCCAATTGAAGAATGGTTCAGATGCCCCCCAGTGCCACCATACCCTACTAGTACGGGGGTGTCACTGCATCTGAGATTTGTGAATGTATATGTTTAAGGGTGTAATATTAAGAGTTCATTAAAATAATTGGACACGTTAATGATAAATGCGGATAAGAAAGTGGTCAAATTTAAGCATTCATCTTGTATAAATATATCCTCAACAAAAGGCCTTTATAAACATTTGAAACTACCAAAAGAACCAATTATTTTATTAAAAAATGCTTCATAAATCCAGAGCGCCTTGACAACCGCCTCGCCTCGCCTCAACCACCTAGGTCATCCGAGGTGCTCGCCTCAGACAGGGTGTCCGAGGCGGTCGCCTCGAGGTTGTTTTCCTCCGCCCCGTATCGCCTCGAGCGCCTTTGCGCCTCGAGGCGCGTTTTTTGAACCATGGTTGCAATATGACAATCACATTTTAATATTGATTTTCTAATTATTTTGGTTTGCTATGGTCTTCCATGGGCGGTGGTCCCGGTGTTTTTCATGTGTACATGCATTGTCTCTATGTGGATCCATCGGTTCCTTGAGGCATGTGTAACTGTGTAAGAAGATTAATCCTGTGAGGGTCGTCTGATGGGAAATTTATGCAAATTTACGCATCTGGTAAATTAGGACATGATCACCCTACCTTTAGACGAGGGAGGACCATGGATTCGAAGGCTTGAAGATATGAACAAGGCCCTACTGATCAAATAAGCATATCGAATTTGGGGAAGTGGGAATGACCTGGCTTGTCATCTAGTTATTAAGATCTATGACATCCACCACATCCCTCCATTTCTCTCAGATTACGCCATTCACTGGCAACATTCTGGACGGGAGTCTGTGCAATGATTCATGACTTGCCGCCATGAGTGCGACCGGTTGTGGAGGATGGGTCTTCTTTCCGATTCTGGATGGATAACTGGATCAGGTACGGCCCATTGGAAATTCATTTCCCCCAGTTAGTTCCCTCAGTTCCTAACTGAGAGGCATCTTTGCGGAGTACCTAGGTTGACAACCAGTGATCGTCGACTTTCACATCAGATTTTTTAGACCAACATCTTGAGGATGTACTCATATTGATGGATCTTACTTCTGGATTTTCTAGCTTGAGTAGGGGGCGGGATCATTGGGTGTGGCAGGATGTCTACTTCTTGGTCAAAAAGTCTTACCTTGCCCTCACTTCATTATACAACCCCTCGGCGGGGGTCTTGGAGAGAGAGTGCATTCCATTTGGGCACTACGTATTTCTATGAAGGGAAAGGTTTTTTGTGAATTCAACAGAGAGATAGGACACTTACCAAAGTGCATCGGGCCATTTTCACCCATGAGAGGATAGGTTGTTTCCCATTTGCTGTTTAGGTCTAGAAGATCTCAACAATCTGTTCTTTGATTGCCATTGCTTTCGTCAGGTTCGGGAATTTGTACATATTCCCTGGATAGATAGTTCTTCACATACTAACTTCTGGGCTTGTTTATTTGCGAACCAGTTCAGATATGCAGCGGAGGTTTTACAACCATTAGTTATGCTGTGGGCTATTTGGCTTTACGGAATTGAATCATTTTTTAGAGGAGAACAATTCTATGTTGAAAATGTATTGAGTCTGGCTACATCTCTGGCTTCTTACTCTTAGATTGTTTTTTTAGGGTTTAGTATAATCTTGGGTGGGTACCATCAGGGGTGTTTTCCCTTTTTTGATTCAAAACAAACTTCAAGGTTGCATTTCTTCAGCACACAATTCTGAAGGCTGACTCATTGCAGTTGCAAGTTGATGTCGAGATGGCTTTAGTGCAAAGCAATGCTGACTAGGTTACACCTGCCATAATTTGTTGAAGGAGCATGATCCTCACCAGTTGGTTTAAAAGTGATGGAGATTCTGGCATCAACGTAATAGTGTGTGCATGACAAGAGGGAGTAAAGAGGGAGGTAGTAGCTGATTATTTGATGAACTTGGGGGATGGGGCTTGCAAGAAACAAAGCTGGCTAGTTGTGACCTAGTTATATTGACAAGTTTGGGGAAGGCAATTGTGGTTAAATTTGTGACAATTGACTACCTTAAAAGATCTTTTGGCATTCTTTTAGTAATGAACAATGACCTTATTTTTCAAGAACTCTTGTTTTTTGCCTTTAGATTGATATTAATGCTTCTTAGTTGGAGTTTGGACAACCACAGTCATACATACATTTTTTTTGCTTTGAGGGGAGTTGCAACTATAGATTAAATCTCTTCTTCTAGATCTAGGATTGATAGATTTTTGGTCTTCGTTGAGATGCTGCAATTTTTTCATCTCGATACAATTTTGGAACTGTTGAGGAGCAAATCCATCACATGCCTCCTTTGTGGTGTTTGGAAGGAGATTTACGCCCATCCATGTACTTCGAGTTTAAGTGTTCTTGGCTCCTATAGACGGGCTTCAAAGATTCGGTGGCGGATCAATGAGATAATGGAATTTAAAAGGGATAGATGACGAGATGTTTAGACCCTTTGAGTCTGTGTTTTGAAAATTTAGAGAAAACATGAAGGCATTTCGCTTCCAAATTTGGCTTTAAAGGAGTTAGCGACGACATTAGGTGGAAAATGAGGTAAACATGTTTGGTTTGATTGAAAACTCTCAGTTCCTAGCGACGTAATCGATTTAGCGTAGGCATGAGCATCAAGCTGTGGTCGTGGAAGAAGAGAATAAGATGCCATAAAATGGAAGCAACGATGAAAACCTACCTGTATCAAAAAGTGGAATTTAAATATTATTCTATTTCATGTTAGGATTAGCGTAAGGAGAAGGATTGTAATAGAGGAGTTGAAAGTGTACATCAATATGGTTAATGGAGAGGAACATGTAAGGTGGGCAAGGACGTGGTGGGACACTTTTGAAAATTTAGTAAGAGAGGGGAGATGCTTGGCTGGAGGTGGTTAGGGGAAATTGATTCAAGAACTTCATCATCCTAGCTGAAAAACTTACCAAGGACTTCTCTGAGGTGGAGGCATGAAAAACGATGGTAGACCTAAACGAGAATGACTTCCCTTGTCCAGATAGATTCTTGTTGTTCTTTTTCAAGGAATTGGTTGGGCCTGGCATTTTAGATCTATCATGGAATTTCATCCATTTGCCTAATCCCGCACTATGTACTTTTTAGTGGTTAAGCTGTTGGTTAACATGCTAAAGGTGGTGCTGGAGACTGCAGTCTATTAGCAGCCATTTCTAGGAGACAATTTGTGTGTGGGAGGTATGTGATTGATTCTGTGACGGTGTCCTTGGAGATTGTTGTAGATTGAAAAATGTTGAGAATGTAACCGTAGTTATTCTTTGTATCCCCATCAAGGGAAGGGCACTTCTGTACTTTTCTCTGTATGTCTCTCTAGGGTTTCTAGGGTTTTGTCCTATATAAGGACCCCTAGACCTATGGAATAAAAATGAACTTTCAGCCTCTCCGCATGGTATCAGAGCAGCGGTCCTAGACCGATGTTCTGACCTAATCCCCGCCGCCACTGCCTGCCCTTTTCTCCCCTGCGTCACACGCGACGCTGCCCTAGCGCATCCCCAGCGCTAGCCGCACGCGACACCGCCCTGAGGCCCTAGCGCATCCCCAGCGCCGCCAGCGGTCTCCTCTGCGCCGCCCGTGGCCTCCGCGGGTCCCAGCGGCATCCCTCGGCCGCACGTGACGTCGCCCTAGTATCGCCCCACGGCCCACTAACTCTACTACGCTGCAAGCAGCCTCCTCGCGCCGCTCTGCCTACGGCCTAACAACCTCCTGTGGTCTCCACTGCCTATTCATGATGTACTACTAGGTTCCCATGCTACCTAAGGCTACAAACACTTTCTAGGTCACTTCTTCTTGACCTGTGCAGCCACCATGGCATCTGCATCTGCATCTTCAGACACCAAGCCCCTATACTCTACCTCTTCTATGATGGTACAAGGCACTTCTATCAAACTTAAGGGTTCAGAGAACTACTTTCTATGGTCTCGTTCCTTCCGAGTATTTATTGGTGGCCAACGCAAGATCTATGTTCTCACTACTGATCCGCCTAAGGAGACGAAGACCAACTATGAAACCTGGTATGTCGACAACTGTCAAGTAATTACTTGGATGACTAACAGTGTTGATCCAATTATAGCCTCTAACCTGCTCTACAAATCCACTGCCAAGGAGATGTGGGACAGTCTTGAGAAGACTTACTCCCAAAAGACGACCAAGTCTAGGCTCTCTGATATTTACACACGGATGTGGTTTGCAACTCAAGGAGATACGTCCTTGATTGAATACTATCGCCTCCTCACAGGTCTGTTCGAGGAACTTCTTATATTTCAACCTGCTTGTTTTTTTTTTTTTTTGACACTCCAAAGAGGGGGAGACACCCGTAGGTGTTCGCCCCAAGATTTTATTGAGAAAAAAGAAAGAAGAACTTACAGATGCAGGAGAAAAGAGAAAACGGGGGAAGATGATATCAATCCTGATATCATACGCCCCAAACCCATATACGCGCTACTCAAGAGACCAATCCGAACAAAGACGGTTAGCGTCAATACAAATGTTTTCTACGTAGAATCTCTGCCCTGCAAAGAGGAATTTGTTCCTCGCCAGCCATATACTCCAGATGCGAGCGAAGGGAACCAGACTCAGCGCCCTCGGAAGACTTGCAGCGCGTGCCATGCATTCCCAGAAAGATACCATCGACGAAAGATCCAGCCACGAAATGTCCTCCCATATAGGCCGCACACGTTCACAATGAAGGAAGAGGTGCTCAGCTGACTCAACAGCCGCGTCGCATAAGCCACACGAGATGGGAACCGATGGAGAAATTACTACCAAGCGGTCGCGAGTAGGAAGGCGTCCACGCCTCAGGATCCATAAGAAAATGCCGATCCTTTCCGGAAGCTTGAGACCCCATATGATCTTGCAGTGGTTAAGAAAGGACACGTCCGAATGGCCAACGATGGGGAGGAGTGCGGAATAAGCCTTTGACGACGAAAAGGACCCGTCGATCCAATAGAAGTGATCTCGCCCCCCCGATGGGGTAGGGGCGTCCCCGAGAAGTGACATCAAAGCAGAGAAGTCAGCCAGGCGAAGAGAGGAGAGAGAGTCCACCAGAATCGGGCACCAGGAGCCGTTGGACCAATATGAGGCCACCGATGCATCTTTGTCCCTGGCTAAAGCGTATAGTCTTGGAAAAATGGTCTTGAGTATGCCTTTGCCAGACCAGTCCATGGACCAAAAGCGGAAGGAGGAGCCATCGCCGAGAGAAGGTCGAAATAAAGATCGGTTGCGGTTGAACACTGAGAAAGCTTCGCGCCAAAAGATGGGAGATTGAGAGTGTGATCTACCATCAAAGACGGAGAGAAATGCGTTACCCGCCGCACTGCGAAGGCATCGAATAAGAAAGCCCTCCTCCCGGCCTAAGAGCCGCGACGCCCATTTGAGAAGGAAGGCGTCGCGCAAGATCTCCAGCCGCCGAACACCCAAGCCCCCGTCCCGTTTAGGACGCGAGATGTCCTCCCAAGCGACCAGGTGAATCCCTCGGTTTGCGGACCCATTCCTGGCCCAGAGGAATCCCCTCATACATTTGTCCAAGCGCCGTCTAATCCCCTTGGGCAAACCGCGCGACGATAGGGAGTAAATAGGAATCGCGGAGAGGACGGATTTGATGAGCACCAATCTACCACCCCGAGATAGCAATGAAGAGCGCCAACCTGCCAGTCTTGTCTCGACCTTCTCCACCACCCGCTGGTAATCACGTAGCCTCGGCCTTCCCACAGAGAGATATAGTCCCAGATATTCAAGAGGAAGGTTCCCAAGCGAGGCCCCCAAAATGGAGGAGCAGTCTCCGATCTCCAGTTGTGAGAGAGAAAAGGGCACTAATTTGGATTTATCTTCGTTGATGCGGAGCCCCGATACTTCGCAGAATAAATGTACCGTGGTGGCCATTCCGGAGCAATGCAGCTGGTCCCCTTCAATAAAGCATAGAGTGTCGTCTGCATATTGTATCAGCGGGATTTGAAGATCATCCAGCGAGCAGGACCGAGTATACCCAGCGTCGCATACGCCTTGAATCATACGAGGCAGCACATCCGCCGCCAAAACAAAGAGAAGCGGGGCAAGGGGGCATCCCTGGCGAACACCCCTGCGCGGTTGAAATAAGTTCCCAGCTGGTCGACCATTCAGGAATAGTGAGAAGGAGACCGTGGTCACACATCGACGGATCCAAGAAATCCATAAAGGGGGAAAGCCCCGAGATTTGAGAACCGACCATAGGAATCGCCAATCCAAAGAGTCGTAAGCCTTCGCAAAGTCAATTTTCCATAGGACTCCCTTCGTTCCATTTCTGTGCCAACCATCAATGATGGCGGAGGCAAGGGCATAACATTCAGATATTTGTCTCCCATGAACAAAGGCCGCTTGGCATGGGGAGATGATAGACGTAAGCAGTGGCGCTAATCGACGAGCCAACACCTTCGCAATGATCAGGTAAATACCGTTGGAGATGGCAATGGGGCGGAACTCCTCAATACGACGGGCGCCCTGAGATTTCGGGATGAGAACCAGGGAGGCCCGATTAACCCTGTTGAATCCCCGATTGCCTTCACAGAACTCGATCGCCACCGCCAATACGTCGCCCGCTATAACGTCCCAAAAGTCCCTATAGAAGGAAATAGGGAATCCGTCTGGGCCTGGGGAAGCATCAGCGTTAAGGTCCCAAACCGCGCTTTTTAATTCCTCCATTGATATCGGGCGCGATAAATTAGAGGCATCTGCTTCAGAGATGGAGGGGGCCCCGGGTGCCATCCATTGCCATGAAGAAGAGGGGAGGCGATTGAAAAAGCTCTTGAAGTAATTAACCAATGCCGCACCCATGTCTTGCTCATTCTGAAATATATCGTCCCCGATCTCCATGGAAGAAATACGATTATAGCGTTTTCGGGCGCTAGCGACCCGATGGAAGTAGGCAGTATTAGCATCCCCCTCCTTGAGCCATCGAAGTCGCGAGCGTTGTCTCCATTCAATTGCTTTTTTCCTATCATCCTCCGAAACGATCTTAGCCGCAACGGACCTCTCATATAGTTCTTCCTGAGAGAGCTCCCTGTTGCTTTCCACGCGATCCAATCTAATAATTATCTCCTCAGCATCATTGCGGACCAAACGCCTCGCCAGACGCGTAGAGATTTTAAAGTTCGCAAGGACCCGCCGCAGAGAGGAGAGTTTGAGGGCAAAACGATGAGCCGCGTTACCCGAGAATGACGTTTGTGACCAGTGATTTCGCACTAATTCCTTGAAATTAGGCTCCATAAGCCAGCTCTTCTCGTACCGAAATATTCCGCGCGGACGAGATGAATCGCCCGAATCCCAAATGATGGGGCTATGGCCCGAAAAAGACCGGGGACGAGACGAAACCGAACACAGCGGGAATGCCTCCATCCAACGGGTATTAGCAAGAAACCGGTCAATCCGCGATCGGGAGGAACTATTGCGCCAAGTGTATATGATGTCCGTTGCCACCAAGTCCTCCAGTGCCAATTCGTTGAAGAAGTCCAGGAAATCGGTAGAGCCGGGGTCCCTTCCTCCCCGGCCTCGGGGGCGGTCGATTGAGAGCATAGTGACGTTAAAATCCCCTCCCAAAATCCACGGAATATCCCCGAAGGCCGCCGCATCGTCCCGCAAGTCTTCCCATAATTCTCGACGCGCAAGGTGACATATAGGCGCATAAATACATGAAAATGCCATAGAGACGTTAGTGGCCACATGCAAAAGGATTACAGAGATGGAATGGCGTCCCATGCGAGAACAGGATAATGAAAAGCTTGACGATCTCCATGCCACAATAGCCCCGCCAGAAGATCCAGTCGCGTCCAACGCACAAAATGCATCCATCGATCCTGCTCCCACCGATCTCCATAGGGCGTCGTCCACGCCATGTAGCTTTGATTCCTGTATGAGAGCAATATCACAATCCCAATCCACCAAACGTGATCCCAAGGCCCTGCGACGTATAGGGTCACCCATTCCACGAACGTTCCAAGAGAGTAGCTTCATTAAATATTACAAAAATTATCCCAAAATATCCCAAAAAGTGGTCGTAGGAAAGCCCAAATTAAGCGCGGCGTTGGTCCAGACGGCGAAGTCCAGCCGCTTCCGCCACCGCCTCCCTAGATATCATAAACGTCTGCGAAGAAGTCCCTTCGAAGGAGAGCTCCATGCGCCGAGCATAGACAATGCCAAATCGACTCGGAGAAGCATCCGCTGCATTCTCAGAGTTCCACGCAGCTGAACTTTGGGTTGGAGATAGCGGTGTGGCGCTTTGAGCAGATTCCCCTTGATCATCATAAGACCTAAAAATCCCAAAGGAAGAAGACGGTTTGTCACAGGGATAAATGTAATCTTGATTACCGATTTCTGGGACGGCCACCGGGGGACCCGACTCGTTTGCAAGCATCATAGACGGTGAAGCTGAGGAAGAGGGACTCCATTCTTCGTAGTACTGCGATGGATAGAAAGGCATCGCAGAGATAGGAGTAGGGCATGGAATGTCTTCAACATAGATAATAGAGTCCCCGCTTACTGTCGGTTCACGCCCGACCCACGTTAGTGCCCGAATATGGTCCGAACCGATAGTGGGAATCTGAAGCGCCACATCGAGAGTAGTGGGCAAGGCGCCATACTTTGGAATGGTAATGTCATCAAAATCCACTGACAACGGATCCTCCTCGAATAGGCCCCTCCGCACGTGAAGAGGCGTTCGTCCAAATGCGCACGCAAAGCGAGGCCCAGCCGACGAAGGCGAAGGGTCGTCATGATTCCGTATGGCATCGGGAACAGCCGAGGGAGGTGCCACGTGGCCCACCGAAGCCGAAGCGTCGTTGGAGCAGGAGGCAACGCTCCCGGCCGCGAAATGGGCTGACGAAGCCACCGGCGGCGGAAAGAAAAATTCCAGCTTGAAGGACCATCTTCCCAAATCCAGAATCTCCGAGAATGTCTTACCAGTCATGGAGCGCGAGAGGTTGGAAGAGCATTCAACCAAAATCCTTGTGCAAGACCAGTCCGAGCCAGGGGAGAGACCATCGTCCAAGATAGCCAGAACTTGACCCCAATTTCGGATTACCTTGGAGAGGCAGTGTGCCGAGCGAGACAGAAATGGAACTCCGCGGACCTCCACAACGCATATCTCGGACGTTAAAGAAGCACCATCAGCCACCCGGGGACGACGCCACTTGACCGCCGATGAATCCGATCGAGAGATGAGGATTTCCCGTTGCTCCGGGGAAAGTCCTCGAACACAGCATCGGGTGTCGTCGAAAAAGAAAAAGTCACCCGAGAATCCATCGCCAAGGAGAAGAAGAGTTTCCGCTCGAATCGCCTCTCTGTCGAAGGCCCGCCGATGTAACTTGCCAATCGCCACCCCGCGATTTGCATCCGACACCTTCGGAATGGGCTTGACCGTCGCCGCACTAGCACAGAGCTCAGAAGATGTATGATTGCGCGGCCGATGGGAGCCCCGGCGACCTAAGTCATGAGCTGACATCGCTGGACGGGAGGGATTTGGAGGCACCTCATATCCATATTGAGACGTGAGAGGAGCGTTCTTCCGATTTGCCGCCGCATCACCGCAACTCGCCGAAACCACCTGAGCAAATGAGCGAGCGTCCCGAAGAGCCGAAGTGGGTTTCACATAGGGAGGGTCTTCCACTCGAGATGGAATCTTCGGCCGCCTTAAATCCACGGATGCTTCCCTGCATGAGAATGATCGGTGCCCGGCACGACCGCACCGGAAGCATCGCGGAGGCGCCATGCACGCAGACGCCAAGTGACCACGTTCCGCACAACGAAAGCAACGCCTGCCTGGTTTGGAGCGAGATATCCTCACCCATCCGTTCTTGATATCTTCGTCTTCGACAGCGATATGTGAATGCAATACCGGTTGACGAGTGGCACGAACGTGATCGATGTGTCGATAGTCGGAGCGTTTTGGAATCCATACGCGCTTCAGGGTGCCCTTGCGCCTTCCGCCCGCCGTTGGAGCGAATCCCGCTTGCGCCATCCCCCCAGACCTAAACCAACTGGCCATCAACCTGCTTGTTGTGACAAACATATAGGAGAACGTGCAGAATGGTAGGTGTATCAGTTCATCTCAGGACTACACCTATGGTACAAGCCCGTGAAGGATCAATTTCTGACACCTGCTGCTCTACCCTTTCTTGAGACTATCTTTGGCAGACTCCAGGAGCTTGAGTCTCCAAAGCCCCCTCCGTCTGTAGAGACTACCACACCCTTCGCAGGAGGACGTTCGACCTACCAAGGGGGACGCGGCCGTGTTTTTGGTCGTGGTCATGGACGTGACTCAGGTCGTGGCCGTGGACGTGATTCTACTACCGCCCGCTACCCAGCGTGCTCCCATTGCGGACGCTGGAATCATCCATCAGAACGATGCTGGGCGAAATTTGGCATGCCTCCTAATGCCAACAACACCTATGAGACTGTTTCTTCCGATGGCACCTATGATACTATGGACGCCTCTCATGCCCAGTCCTCCACAGACGATGCTATCTCTTTTACTACAACAGAGTATGCCCGCCTTCGCCAATTGCTACAGAACTCTGTCAGTGATACTCCTGCTTCTGGTCCTACTGCTAGTCTGGCTGCCACAACATGTACGATTGCCAGCTCTGCCTCCACTTCTGCTCTAGCCTGGATAATCGACTCGGGTGCGTCCACTCATCTTACAGGAGAATGTAGTCTCTTCACCTCCTCACGGCCATCCTCTGTTGTAAAAACTGTTCGTGTGGCAAATGGTGCTCATTCCCCTTTTACCAGTGTGTGAACCGTGGATTTTTCCTCCAAACTTTGGCTAACTGATGTCCATTGTGCTCCTGACTTTCCTCTCAGTCTTCTATTTGTTCATAAGCTATGCACGAAACTTAACTGTCTAGTGATATTTGATGGCTTTTGTTGTTATTTTCAGGACATCCGGATGCGACAGATCTTCGGTGGGGGACATGAGAAGAATGGCCTATATTATCTTTATATTCCTTCTGACTCTGGTTTCGCTGGCGCGACTTCCATCTCTGCTGACCCTCTCCTCTGGCATCTTCGTCTCGGTCATCCGTCTGCAAAAGCTCTCTCCTTAATGTTCCCCGAACCATCTATGCTCAAGCCCTTTGAGTGCGAGGCATGTCAGTTCGGGAAACTTCATCGTGCTTCCTTTCATCTCCTTAATGTTCCCCGAACCATCTATGTTATTATTCTCTCTCAATGATTACAAGTGGTGTGTGGTTCGTTATGTATCCTCATCAATATGATCAAGTCCCAATGATAGCTAGGTTGACTAGTGAATGATGCTGCATTGTGTGAAGATGCTTCTAGGATGGAAGACCAACTTGGGATGGTCTGTGTTGCTAAATTCGGCCTTTTTTTACCAAACCGCTGTGTTATACATGTGGATTCCAATTGCCAACAAAGGTGGAGAAATAACTAGGTGACATGAGATAAAGTTCCTTTGGGGGGGGGGGGGGGGGCGAGGACGAGTCAGGAGTTGTTTTGGTAAAATTTGAAGTTTGTCACCCCAAGAGGGGTGGGTGGGAGGTATTCAGTGAAACTCTTATGGATGAATCTGACGGTAAAGGGTTCTACTTTTTCAATGAGGAGTATGGTTCTTTTCCAAAAGAAGAGAGGAGAGTGGTTGGATCGCATGAAACTATTTTGGTAAGGGGTTCTGAAGATGGATTCTTTTGTGACATGGTGTTGGATGCTTGATTGACCCTCTAACAAATGCTTTCAACTTTTGGAAGAGTGTAGTGGTGCCTATTATGCGAAGGATGACTTGTTTCCTGTTGCAGCAGCTGGGTTCCTGTTGCATTTGCATTTTGTCAGACCGAAAGGTGCAGGAGTTTTCCGATTTGACCATGCTTTTGGAGATGTGCTTCCAACGGTGCGGAAGCTGAAAGCTTGGTGCTGGAGGGACGAAGAGTACATGGTTCAAGAAGCATATGGTTTGTTCAAACAACCCTCGGGCTCCTTGGACTGGGATTTTGTCACGGACTGTAGGCTGATCTGGAAGACAAACACAACACATTTTTTTACTTCCCGAGCTTTTTGAGCGTACTTCGAATTGGTATATCGATTTTGTTTGTGGTAGGTGATGATTGAATCATGTGATCTTCTGGATGGAAGTCTCACTACGCCACTACCAGTCCAATTAAAAGGGTTACTTGGCACATTTTCTTTGTTAATCAGAACATCATCTGATTTTTGTTTTATTTGTTTTTTTAATGTTGGCAGGGTTTACAGGCCATTGATGGAGAAATTGGACCGTCAATTGCCTTTAGGAGGAAGCAGAGAGAAGCTGCTGGTTCTGTTTATTTTGATTCCAGTATCTATGCTCAAGGTCCATTTGCTCGTGTTCCGGAGGCTTTGCGCCCAAAGCCAGGACGCCTTTCTAATCTTCAACAACGAGTATATGAGGTAATGCCATGCTTTACTGTTTTCTTTATGGCGATTCAGTGGTAACCACATTATATATTCATCGTTTTTGGGTTATCGTGGCAGGAGTTTGTCAGGTATCCCTGGCACAACCAGTCTAGTCCTACTCCAAGTGTTATGTCCACTCCTGCTTCAGTCAGTTCATCTGGTGCTTCAGTCAGTTCTTCATTACCGCGTATTTCTGGTGGTGGGAGTATGCAACTAAACTCTGGCATATATACAGCACCAGTGAGTGCTCCAGGTTTTGGTGGAGCAAATCAGCCGTCAGATCTGATATCCGAAGAAATGGATTCCGTCTCTGCTCAGATTATTAGGTCTGTTTCAAGCATGCGACAAGTGTTCGTCATAGGGTGGTTACATGGGAGAGTTAAATTCTGATTTTTTTGGTTTCACAGTGTTTCAACATCACAGATGCCAACAAATGATATTGTGCAGCAGATTCAAGAGACAAGCTCCACCATATCTCAATACCCTCTTTCTAGTGCTGACTTGCTAGTGGCTGAAACTTCCTCAGTGGCTAAAGTAATTCACCTACACACTATCAATGCCTCTAGTGCATTCCATTTTCTGATGTTAATGATTTGCTTCTAGGAATTTGGAGCTGTAATGCCGCCATCGACAGCTTCATCTGAACGATCAGGGGTCACCATTTCAGATTCTGTACTGTCAACTGGAGATGCTTTGGATAAATATCAAATTTTGGTACAAAAGGCATGCAATGCTGGTGTTTTTTCTCTTTAACAATTTAACTACATAATAATTTTTTCTAATTGATCCATTTAGAAGTTCCTTTTGGGTACATGCCTATTCTCGCATTCAAGCAGTAAGTTCTTGCATTTGTATCTTAATATAACCATAATATGTAGATGTAAAGAAAATTATTTTAGAAATATTCAACTTTTCAAAATCTTCCTGAAAGATCACCGGTGCACCGCTCAACTGATAAACAATATGTTGATTCTCATAGAAATGAATCTCATCTTATATCATTTCTCCGACATGTGCATCCATATAAACACACAGTTGTGCACACACAGACATGTATATTAATATGCGCAGCATATATACCTGTTGCAGTGGGGTCTCAGCCATACTAGATTTTATAATTGTCCAAAATTCCATGTCAATAGAGTTCTGCAGCCTAATGATTTTTGAACCCATGCTTTTTATTTGAGTGGATGTCTCTTCGACACATCATTCTTTTTCCTTTCAAAAGAACTTGTGCTCCTTATTGTGTCAAGGACACTTATTCCCGTATTTGATTTTCAGGGAAGTAGCACTTTGCTTGGCTTTCGCACAAATTTCTATTGTCACAAACAATGTTGTAAAAGTCACCCAACTGGCCCGACTAGTAGGTCCGACTAGTCTAGTCAGTGGGGTGGCCGACCGAGTACAGACTAATTCCGACTACACACACTAGTCAACCAATTTTTGCTTGGACATACCATATTTTTTACCTTTTTTAAAAGCAAACTTATTTTAATATGCTTAATGTTTTATTTAAATTCAAACTTCTTTTAATTCATTATGATAGTAAAAAAATATAGAAATTTATGTAAATAGATAAGAATATACAACAACAACAAAGCCTTTTCCCACAATTAAGTAATGTCGGCTACATGGATTCTTCGCCTCCATTCAGATCTATCTTGGGTCAATCTCGGACTTATATCCAAAAACTAAGATCCCTTCGTATAGTCTCTTTCCAACACTTCTTGGGCCGTCCTCGCCCTCTCTTAGCCGGCTCAACATCCCACCACTCGCATCTCCTAACCGGTGCATCAGTTGACCTTCTTTGCAAATGACCAAACCATCTTAAACGGTTTTCTCGCATCTTATCCTCGATCGGAGCTACACCAACTTTCTTTCTGATTGCATCATTCCGAATCCGATCTTTACGTGTATGTCCACACATCCATCTTAGCATTTTCATTTCTGCTACAGCCATTCTCTGCACATGTCTATGGTTCACATGCCAACATTCAGAACCATAAAGCATAGCAGGTCTCACGGCTGCTTTGTAAAACTTTCCTTTAATTTTTAAAGGAATTTTCTTATCACAGAGAACAACGGAAGCTCCTCTCCACTTTAGCCAGCCTGTATTTATTCTATTAGTAACATCTCCATCAATTTCCCATCATGTTGCAAAATAGATCCCAGATATTTGAAAGAATCTCTCTTCTGAATGTTATCGTCACCAATCTTCACCTCGATTCCTTCACCATTGCTTCCATCAAAGGTGCATTCCATATATTCCGTCTTAGCCCTACTTATACGAAAACCTTTAGTCTCCAATGCATGTCTCCAAACCTCAAGCTTCTCATTTACTCCATCTCTAGTCTCGTCAATCAACACAATATTATCAGCAAATAACATACACCAAGGTAACTCATCCTGAATGTGACTTGTCAACTCGTCCATAATCAAAGTAAAAAGAAATGGACTCAAAGTTGAACCTTGATGTAAACCAATGTTGACATCAAAATAGGCAGTCTTCCCCGTCAGGGTCCTTACACAAGATAAAGCCCTATCATACATATCCTTTATGAGATTAATGTATAGGACAAGTACTTGTCTCTTCTCCAAAACTCTCCACAGTATCTCTCGTGGGACGGAATCATAAGCCTTCTCCAAATAAATAAAGATCATATGGAGATTCTTCCTTTTAGCTCTATAAATCTCCATTGTTCTCCTCAGCAAATGGATGGCTTCAATGGTTGAGCGACCTGGCATGAATCCGAATTGGTTTTCTTTTATTTGGGAAACTTGTCTCAACCTTCTTTCGATCACACGTTCCCAAATTTTCATAGTGTGACTCGTCAGCTTGATACCTCTGTAATTTGAACAATTTTTAATGTCTCCTTTGTTCTTATAAAGAGGCACCACGATACTCCTCCAATCTTCAGGCATTTTCTCGCTTCGTCAAATAACATTGAATAGATTCGTAAACCAAGTCAAATCACGCTCACCTAAAACTTTCCATACTTCTACAGGGATGTCATCCGGTCCAACACCTTTCCCAGGTCTCATAACCTTCAAAGCCTCCTCTACTTCTTTTCGTAAATAGATAATAATATATGTATAAAAATTAATTATATATTTAAAAATTCAAAGCCGATTAAAGCTCGACTAAATCCGATTAATTGTCCGACTGTCGATTAATACTTAGTCAGTGACATGACCGACCGAGTACCGACTACTGACTTTTGCTACCTTGGTCACAGATTCATGACAATTTTGGTAGCAATCTTTTTAACATTTCTCCATATCTCCTACTAGCAATAAGTTCAAACATTTTTTAACTTCACGTAAAGAAGGAACGCATGATCTATGTCTTCACTTTCTGCCAAGCCACGAATATACAAGTCATTGGACGCCCAGAGAGAACCCCACAAGTCTAGGCCATATCAATACTCTAATGCATCTCAGCAACCAAAAGGAAAGCCTTAACTTGTATCAGCTCCTTCTATTGTAATCCGCAATGCAACCTTCATGGTCAAAAACCAGCACTCTGTACAAGACCTTGTAAGCTTTCATGATCAAAATCCTACCATCGCACCAAGTCTAATGATTATTACCGGTTGAAGGAGAATCAGAACTAGCAGCTCTTCCAACGGTGATAAGAAATCAACCAATCTGTGATTTGAAAGTTAGGATCAAAGCAATGAGTAGTAAGAAAGGATCCCCATCCCAGGCTCCGGCCACCAAGCCATTAAGGTTAGACCTCGAAGCAAATATGCTGGGAAACACCCATAAGGGGCCCATTCTTCGTCCAATCAGTAAGCCTGAAACCGAGGCTTGAGTTGCCAATCTAATCACACTCCGAAACATCAAGGGATAGCAAGACTTTTGGCTGCATGGAGTAACGACTGTTCCAAAGAGTCAAGGGAGAGTTGCCAATCTAATGACGCTCCGAAAATTCAGGGCTTTCAATCCGAGGAGCAGAAAAAATCACTTGGTTAGGAGGACCTTATTCTTCTCCTTCAAACTTTTGATGCCCAGGCCACTATCATCCATCTTTAAAATATTCGTCTTCCATTCAACCAGTGGGATGCCTATAAAAATGCCTCTAATTCATCTTCATTTTTTTTCATATTTTTGTATTTTATCACTTGGAAAAACATTACTTGTGTGAAAAATTTATATTTATTGACAAGTCATAATTCGTTATGCTTGATTTAATTAAATGTTGTAAAATTTGCTAATGCAATTGCTATTCTATCCTTTCTATGTTGAATTAATGGCCACGTACATCACAATTTAATTGGAAATAAATAAACTTTATAAGAAATTTATAAGTTATCAAAGAATATGCTTTATGTTTTAAATTTTATAGCGTAATTATAATTCCATAAATTTAAAAGTGTAATAGTAACACATGCAGTTGTAATTTTGTATTGTTATTGTGTAATATGATAACTCCGTAAATTAAAAGTTGTATTACACAAATAGTTGTAATTCTATAGTGCTGCAGACGGGATGCCATAATTTGAAACAGTGGGTTTCACAATTAGAATCGTGCGATCTTTTTTTTTAAAGCACATACTCTGATTAAATTGAAACATTACTTATGTAAAAATTATTTTATGTTTATTTGTAAGTCTTAACTCATTATGCCAAACTAAATTAAAAGTTGTACACTTTACCAAAATTTTGTAACCATCCTTTCTATGTATGTTTTGTAACTATCCTTTCTACGTTGGATTAATGGCCATGCACATCATAATTTAATTGGAAATACATAACTTTTATAGTAAATTTATAAGTTGAAACAGAATATACTGTGTTTTAAATTTTATGTACAGAATTATAATTTTGTAAAGTTAAAAGTGTAAATGTAACACATAGAGTTGTAGTTTTGTATTGTTTTTGTGTAATATGATAACTAATTAAATTAAAAGTTATAGAAATTACTAATAAAGTTGTAGTTCTGTACTATTGTAGACAAGATGCTACAACAACAACAAAGCATTTTCCCACATTAAGTAGGGTTAGCTACATGGATTCTTTGCCTTCATTCAGATCTATCTTAGGTCATTTTCGGACTTACATCCAAAAACCTAAGATCCCTTTGTATAGTCTCATTCCAACACTTCTTAGGCCTTCCTTGCCCTTTCTTAGCCAGCTCAATATCCCAAAACTTGCATCTCCTCACCGGTGCATCATCTGACCTCCCTTGTGTATGGCCAAACCACATTAAGCGATTTTCTCGCATTTATCCTCGATCGAAGCTACACCAACTTTCCTTTTGATGGCTACACTATTAAAAAAATGTGTTTCACTAGTAGAATGTCAATTTAAAAGATAAAAATGCATTTATTACGAAGATACATCAATCTCATTAATCCTGCGAGCATTTAGATCACGCGCTCAATAAGAACCCATTTGATTGTAGGAAATTCCGTATATATGCAACATTTCTAATGAGGACATATCTCATTATCAAATTGTTAGAGTATGCGTCATGTTTCTAGAAATGGGTAATTGGATCCCTCCCGGTTCCGATTACCACATCCGTTGGTTTAGACCAACATCGTTTGGGAGTAAAACTCAGTCGTTCTGGTGGGGCTATATAACAAGTCCCACACCCATTGTAACAGTTGAGAGAAAGTAATAAAGAATACGCGACCCTTGAGAGTCCTCCTGTGATTTCATCCCGTACGTTATGGAGTAGAGTTTCACGTTAAATCATGGTGTTCTTCCACTGTTTATATTGCATTATCTATGATACACTTCCACATTTATCGTTTTCTACATTACATCAGAATAGTTCGATCTTAAGTATTTAGTTTTTATTGTTCGAGAAACAATAGTTTCTTCGATTTGAGATTTACTATTTTTTTTTCAAGTTATGATGATTGGTTCATTGCCATAGTTGAGAAGATTTTATTCCACTTATATCTAAGTCAAGAATTCTGACAAACCCCTAATTGTCCACAATATGAAGGCCACATACCTATCACCAATAGAATTGGCAGCAACGTCCCCATTGTAGCCTCCACATGAGTGGTCCTACTTCGATCAAGCTGCGAAGACGGAGTGGTCGATCCTATCTTCGTTTGCACCTTCAGATCCTATCTTCGTTTGCACCTTCAGATCGAGCACTCTCTAGTCTTCACACATGGTGTACGCATCTTCTCTAGGCGGAGTCGTCGATCTCGCTCCTCCAGTCTCTATCCCAAAGTGTGCATTTTCCTCCATGGCCGTACATCTGGTAGGACTCTATTTCGGACCCAAAGCGACAGCGACATGCGATGCTGGGTATTTCGGTGAAGGCATCAAAGTTGGTTCCCTTGGCGTTGGAACCCTACTCCACGATGGGTTTCTCCCATCGGTTGGTTTCTCCCAATCATGATTACCTTGCTATCACCCCTCAAATCTCTCCTTTGTTCCATAGATGCCTTACGATGGAGATGCTCCTCTGCCCCGTGTTTCTTTGCCGTCGAGACTCGAACGATGAGCTTCGAACTTCGATGTCGCTCCTCCTCAAGCTCGATCACGAGCTCCGCTATCCTAGATCCAGCCCCTACCATCCACGTCGCATCTTCGATGAACCCTTGCTCTCCGATGGCGATGGGTTCCTACAACTCGATGACGATGGGTTTTGTCTTTGGGGAACTCCAGATTTGCGTGGGGGTACGATATCCCCATTTTATCCACTATTTACAATTAAGTGGGGAGCAATTTTAGGCCCAATGGGCCTATCCCCAAAAAGAAAGGAAAGCAAGAGAAGAAACGGATAAGGGGTTGATGTTGCATTTTCAATGCCTAATTGGGCTGTGACTCTAAAAAGTGGCTTAGTTGAAGTTTTTTTTTTCAAAAATGGGGTATATTCTGAAAGCAAGGGACCGTATCTAGCTACCCTTGCTCTCTAGGATGTGCGCGTCGCACCATCTCTCGCTTGCCCGAACTCGAGGCCACATTGTTCCAAGCCAAGAGAGGCGCACACCAACCACAAAGATGCACATCAACTACTCGAGGCGATGCTGCCTTGAGTCGTCACCCATCTTCGGGCAATGGTTACAACTCCTCGCGTAACGTAACTCCTGCGATGAGTCCACCACGACTCATGTTCTAGGCGGAGGCGACGACATTTCCAAATGCAACTCCCTCCAGAAGGTGGAACCTTAAACGCGGAGGCGGCACCACCTTTTCTTCAGGCTACATGCACACAATTACATGCACCACTCTACGTGTAAATTCGAAACTCCAGCCTAGGTGCATTTCTCCCATCACGCGACGATCTTCCAGACCTTATTGTACCCTCCATGACTCTAGCCCTAACGAATCAGGCCTTGCTTTCCAGACCTTGTAGAACCCTCGACGGCTTTGGTGTTGCCTCCCTCTCAAGCAGGCAACCGCCAGCGAGATTCATCTGCATAAGTGTCGGTGGATTCCCCCTTGGAGACCTTACCCTAGATTAGGAAGAGAAAGAGGGACCCGATCCCTCTTATTAAAGGTTTACTCCTTTGGTATTTCCTTTGGACCCTACAAGTGCATGGCTATTGAGCCCAAAGTTGGGCTAGACTAATATTTTTTAAAAAGAGGGGGGTATGGAGTATCTTTAGCCATATTTAGACCGTGAGTTTGTAAAAAAAGAAAGAATCCTAATTATAAAAATGGAGATGAGAAATATTGGGCCTAATTGGGCTGGAGTGGGCTTTTTTAAAAAGAAGGGCTAGCGTACAAAAAAGGGAGTCGTACACGGCAAAAAAGGGATGATTTGAGAAAAAAGAAGGGAGACATCTCTTAAAAAAGAGAGAAATAGCTGTAAAAAATTGATTTTACTTTTTGTCCCCCCCTCATGTCTTCTCCCAACTTGGTCGATGTCATCTATTTCGACCAGTGTATGAGAAAGGGAGAGTATTATGTAGAATTCTACGTGATAGATTCTAACTCTCCAGTTAAGATTCAATTGTCCAGGTTTAAGACTTTGTCAGTTTCATACTCGTATGCTTACATCATTATGTGATTGGTCCACATTTTGATTTTTGACTCAGGGTTTTCATGCTAATCTATTGTGAACCAAAAGCAGAGATCCTATTCTCTGAAGCCAGCATTGACTTGGGCTTTTCATGTGGATTCATCGGGACTCTAGTGTAGAGATCATATTCTCGTAGCCAGTATTGGAGAGATCCAGTTCTTCGATGAGGAGACTCTTTTTCAGACTCCTTTCTACTGCATCTGTGGGCTCCGACAAGGATGTTTCCACGGCTTTCTCCAATTTGGCCCTTTGGAGAAATGGAGCAGTTGCGGGTTAGCGTTGTTTAAAGAGGAGACTCGTCCAATTTTAGTGTCTCTGCGTAGTACAAAATACATGGCCTCCGACAAGGAGACCCAGTTCAGTTTCAGTGACTGGCAGGCGCAATACATGGCACATGGTCTCCGACCAGGCGACCCAGTTTAGTTCACACTCCAGCATTTTGTTTCTGTTCACGAGCACATCATGAGAAGCAATGTCCTCAGCATGCAGTCAACAACGTATCCAACTTTCTATTTGTTTATGTCGATCATTGCATGCTCTAGCTTGAGGGTGAGTGTTAAAGTACACATTATTCGTCTGGAGATGGATAATTTGATCCCTCCAGAGTCCAATTTTCACATCGACTAGTTTTGTCTAGACCTGGCCAACGGGCTGGGGGCCCGCCCGCCCAGCCCGCTCATGGGCCGGGCTTGGGCTTCGAAATTTAAGCATGGGCCGGCCCGGCCCGACCCAAAAAAATAAAAAATATATAAATATATGTCAAATTATACATATATTGATATGATATGCTTTAAGTTTTTCATTTATAACGCTAGTTTTAAATAAAAATTCTATGAATTACATGTCAAGTAACATGTAAACTATGTATATTAGTTATATAAAGTATAGATGGTATTAATAAAATCATTTATACGTATGAAATACCAATAAAAGAATCAATGGAAAATGACCAAAATGGGCCATGGGGGCCCATGGGCAGGCTTTGGACAGATGTTTTTTAACCTCGGCCCGTTGGCCCGGCCCATGGGCCGGCCCGACCCGCAATTTGGCCAGGTCTAGTTTTGTCCCACATCATCTGTGAGTGGAACTCGATCATTCTGATGTGGCTATATAAGAAGCCCCACACCCATTGTAATAGTTAAGATAAAGCAATAAAGAATACTCGGCCCATGAGAGGTCTTCTCCCGTGGTTTCTTCCCGCTCCTTATGGAGTAGGTTTCCACATTAAATTCTGATATTCTTCAACTGTTTATATTTCATTATATATGCTACGCTTCCACATTCATCGTTTTCTACACAAAGTAATAACAAGACACTGCATTTATTTTGATTGGTTTTAGTTATTCATTTTTATTTACTAAGATTATTTTTTATGTTTTACAATTCCGTATTTATTTTTCTACGTCATTTTTTATACTTCATGTTTATTTCTTATAACTTCATGCAACTCCGTGTTATAAGAAACAAGGCTTGAAACCTTTTTATAACTATGTGTTTAATTTCCACTACATGCGGATACCAGTTTGCAACTTCTTTTCAAGTTTGATTTTTTAGTCTGATGACCATCTAGTTTTTCGCCACAACTCATCTGGGTGATACTTGGTTTCTAGCAAGCAATTTATTCCTTGCTGGTAGGATTATGTCATTATGTCACGGAATAATTTTTTTGCAAATTTTTATATAAATCTATCCATTGTATGCCACATTTTATTTGTATTCCCTAAAAGTTCCCATGAGGGGGATTATGTAATTGATCCACATATGTGGGGAGTTGTTTAGTGCCGCATTGTTAAGTGGTGGGACTTGGTTATGTTGTTGGGTATATATAAAGAGCCTCATATCTGTTGGGAAAAATGGAAAGAGTTGTTTATTTCATGAAGCTTAGGCTCTCTTATCTAGGAGAGTTACCTGTGGGTAAATTAAATAAGACATTCATAAGAAAAAGGAAATTAGGAATCGATACAAACAATGCAACATAAATATATCGCTACACTTCTCCTCAAGATGGAGTATAGATATCAATCATACTCAACTTGGACGAGCACTTCTGGAACGGTCCTCTGAGTAAGGCCTTGGTGATGATATCTGTAGTTTGGTCCCCTGAGCTGACATGTGATGTATAAATAAAACTCTTTTGAATCATATCTCGTATATAGTGGCAATTAACCTCTATGTGCTTGGTTTATTCATGAAATGTTAGATTATTTGCAATAAATATGACAGTTTGATTGTCACATTTCAGTACCATAGGAAGGGGAACCTCTATATATAAATATGTAATAACAACTTTAACCCACATCATTTCTGGACTGACCTGTGCCATAACCCTATATTCAGACTCAACACTGGATCTGGCTACAACCGTTTGCTTCTTGCTCCTCCATGAGACAGGAGAATCTCCAATATATACAACAAATCCTGTGGTGGACTTCCTATCCTTTGGGACACCCTGCATAATCTGCATCTACCCATGCTGAGATAGTGACCTCCTTGCCTTTCGTAAACAATAGACCTGCACCTGGAGATGATTTAAGATACATAAGACACTTTGAAAATGTTTGGGAGCGCTCGCCTTTGGTGGAAGCTCTTTTAAATTTGTCTTGTAAGGATAGAGCTTTTTCTTGCATGAGAGAACTTCTGTTTATTTCCATTTCATTCGTTGGCGAGCTCCACTACTTTTATCAAAAGTTGGCACATACTGATCAACAATTAAATTATATTTCATCACACCCTGACACATAGGTAAATATCAAACGATAGCATATGAACTTGTTTACATACTGGTTAGAGTTTTGCTGACACTAAGCTTTCTTTAAGACTTCATTAATTTTATCCCATCCTCGAGCATCATTAGATCGTGTCTTGATTCAAATCACCAGTCCTAGTTCCTCAAGTGATAACTCAGCTCATCTCATCAGTATTGCAGTTGTGAAAGTGATGTGCTGATCATATTCTTTAGAGGGTAGAGATGAAGGGTGCAATATAGTGCTGAAATCTTTCAAACTAGGGAAGTGTGGATTATTAAGTTTAAATTCCTAATGACTAAGGCTGGCGAGCTCAAACTCTCAAGATCACAGAAATTTAGTGTCTTCAAATCTTCAAGCCTTGAGTGAATGTGAATTTGTCAAGAATACACCAACTCCAGAGTTAGTGAATTTTTGTGATTTTTATCTTTTGCAAATTTTATGGATTTAAAATTTTCATTTTTTTAATTATCCAGAGAGATAAGGACTGTCCCGCGCTCATATGAATAGTTGCTTCTACTTGTAGCAGTATTGGTGTAAGTACGAACCGTTAGACAGACCCATGTTACTTGAGTACGGAGCCATATACAATATCCTCTAAACCACCCACATTGCTAAGGGAGATCGAAGTTCCCTCACTGAAGAGTAGCTATTCATTTTTAAACCTAGTAATCAGAGTCTATACTAAAGAAAATTTTTTATTTTTTTTTTAATTTTTGAAAAAGATTATTTTTTTAAAGATTTTTACACGATTTTTTACAAAACTCAGTTCACAAGTCAACTTAAACCAAGCCCTGAAAGATCTTTCAAAAATTTCAGAAATATACGAGGAATGTCTAAAGTAAATATACAATACTATACAATATACCCCTCTATACTTAACTTTTGCTATGTCCTCAAAGCATAAGTGATATGAAGCCTTAGCTCTGGTTAAATATAGGGTGACATAGCGGAACTGAGGAGGAGGGGTCCTCCTATACTTAGGTCAAAAAATGACCTAAATATAAAAAGACAAATGGAGGGATGCATGAGTCGGGTCCCCCTATACTTAGGCTGAATATAACCTAAGTAAAAGATCTGGAATTTGGTTGGGGGGCCCCGTGATTGTTAGGATGAGATGGGGATTTATACAGATGATGGAGGGGGGGATGAATTTTACAGATGATTGTGAAGAGGATGAGGAGGGTGTGTGTGTGCGAAACATACAGAGAAGGTGGGGGGTGGGAATGAGTGGATGGATGTGTGCATGTGTGAGGGGGAAGGGGTAGATCACAAAGTGATCTATTTTTTTCTTTTTCTTTTTTTACACATGCGAGCCCTCGAACGGGGGCTGCTAGATATGCACATGCTATAATTTTTTTTACAAGAAAATCCATGTAGAGCCGACTAAGGTTCCTTGAATCTCTCTTGATTTTCTTTTGTGTTTCCTCGCAGTGGGAGCTTCTAACTCCACGCCTACTTTTAGATAAGAGTCCTCGATCTTCATGTGCCTTGACACAAAAAATGTTAGAAAAATATCAAGAAAAATAATCAACAAAAATGATGAGAAGAACTTCAAATTTTAACAATATTCACACAAAAAAATATTTCAAAATTCGACAAATAAATAAAGGTGACCCGTGTCCCTGGCAACAACAACATTTGATAAACGTCAGATTTGCCTCTTTAGTAGTGTCATGTTATTGTAGTACATGAGGCAAATCTGCTTCAGCAAAGACCACACCTTCGAATATGTGGACCTTATTTTACTTGGTATGTGCACCAAGGTCGAATTCAGGGACATGAGCGTCTTTAATATATTTGTCAAATTTTATCATTGATGTGTGATTATTTTCAAGTCTTTTGGGTATTCATGTAGATGCGCAACCAAATGCAGGAAAAACAATGCAAGTATTGATGCATGAAAGAAAAGCAATTTTTTAATTTTTCAGTGCAATTGTAAGAGATGAAATATGCATGATGTGATGCTTATAAAAATATTAAGTTAATGAGTATAGATTATGGTTCAAATTCAGAGTCAAATTGAGCTTAAAAATCAAGAGACAACCTCTATTAATGGCAAAGAATTAAATAACAAGAGACACTATATAACATCAAAATTCATCGTATTTCATTTAGTGTCAAACCAGGAAATTAAATATGCCACTAGCTAGAATGACTGACGACGGGCGCCATCCAACGACGCTTGCTCTTCGTCTCCTCCAGAGGAACGACGACGTACTTGGAGCTCCGGTGAAACCGCCAGAGCTCTGCCGTGCTCCTCCGTCCTCGTGGATGATGCCTGAAGCACCACATCCACCTGGCGTGGATGGCTGACCGGAGGCGAAGCTGCGAGGGTAGCTCTAGATGGTGGACGATGTTTCCTAACCGGAGAGGAAAATCGAGATCGGCGAGGGCGTGCGATCTTCGGCCATTGAAGTCCTGCAAGGTTATATAGCTGAAGTAGGTGTTGTGCGTGCGAGGTGAGAGATGAGGGTCTAAAGGGCCGGAGAAGGTGGGGACCCAATGGGTCTTCTCCGTCATGCCATAGAAGAAATGGGGTGGTGCACATGTGGTTTTGGAGGAGGAAGGATGTGAGTCGAGTGGTCGATGTGAATGATTGGTGGGTGGCAAAGCTCATAGGGTGGTTGATGAACGGGGAAAGTGGCGATGCATCCTGGGATAATTTCGAGAAAACAAGGAAAAAAAATAAAAACACGAACCTAGAGGTTTGAGGAGGAAGAAGGCGGTGTGGATGGTTGGGCTGAGGTCCTCACCGGATCTCGGAGTCATCACAACGAGCTTGGCGGTGCCAGGGCAGCCACGACATGGTCGGGTTTGACCACATGTCAACTCCGGCATGAAGGACCATGATGGTCCCTCATCTGCTTCCGTCTGTCACAGGGAGGAGAAGAGGGTCTAGGTTTTAGGCCGTAGATTGGTGGACGACGGCGAATGGAAGCATATGGTGAGGTTTTGCAGGCGTGATATTCAGTCGTTACAGTGGTGACGAGGCATTTTGAAATGGCTATAGAAATGAGGAGTGATGGAGGAGATGCTAGGGGATTACTCGAGGATGATGGAGGAACATGTGATGAGTGGCGACCGTTAGGACGAGGAGGGGCGATCGGAGGCGCCTTCCAAAATAGGAAGGGGCTGAGGGAAACACATGCGTAATGCTTGGGAAGGAAGGGCACGGAGGTAGGAGATGACTTGCGGGCCGTTGGATCTCGTGATCAACGATCCCGGTAGTGGCGCGGGTGGAGGGCAACGATGAGATCCTTAGGATCTGATCGAACAGTTAGGGAACGAGCTGGTTCTAACTGCTGGGATGTAAAAAGGGGGAGGAGATCCGACGATAGGGGAAGTAGATGAGTCGTGGTTGGAGCTTAGCCGTTGGATGATAATCATCTAACGGTAAAGTGGGGAAGGGAAGCGTATGGATGAGGTGGAATTGAGCGGGTGAGATCGGAGGGTGGAGAGTAAGGCGCGTGCGAACGGCTAGGATGAGATCTGAGGATCTCATCCAATGGTGGGGGGTATAATGGGTGACGTGGACGAAGAAGAGCCGCTAGATGAGGAGCTGATCCAAGTGGTCAAGGGAAGGGCGAAAGGGGACGGCTGGGATCTTATCTGAAGATCAGATTGGATGGCTGAGGGCAAGGCTCAGAGGAACGACCAGGATGAAGGCGAGGAGGAATGATCCAGTAGTCAAGAGAGGGGCTGGATGGCGATATGAGTGAGCGATCGCGTGGCAACTCTAGAGAGCGCCACATGGCTGCTCCAGCACATTTAATAAATAACAAATGAAGAAAAATTAAAAAGAATTTGTTATGGCAAAATTTGGAAAAAGTCAAAACATGAAAGTTGGAGATCTCGATGAGATCTGCAAGTTTCATGTTGGACAAAAAAGCCAAAAGAGGTCATTTGTACAAAAGTGTATTTTTGGGGGTATTTTTAATGGGATAAAAACTCCGCTTTTAGTCTTTGAGATTTTTTGTATTTTTAATTTCTTTTAAAGGTCTGATCAAATATAGCCAATTAATAATCTAATTTTTAAGGGTTTTTACTAAGGATTAAAAACAAAGAAAATAGTAGTAATTAAATACAATAAATATAGTGTTAATTATACACATAATCTATACAATATAATACATGTTATGAACAATGCATTATCAATGATTTTTATTGTATTATTTAAGCAAAGAGCTTAATATATGGATTTTAACATGATGAATACAAGATTCATCACAAACTCAACCCTTAGACCAACCCTATAGTGTGGCGTGGTTTAAAGGAGGAACCCAAATGCATATACAACACCAATGCCAACCCAAATTTTCCATTGGTCTATTCTATAAGGATGAGGTCTAGAGTCACATTGCCCCCATGGATGTCTGTCACATCTTATTGGACACCCTTGGTAGTTTGATCGAGATACTGAACACAAGGGAATGGAGAATACATATACCTTTATCATAAACAAAACACGAATTACCCTTCGACCTCAACATGATGCACCTAGTTCAAGGCAAAAGGCACCCACCCCCACAATGAGCCCACAAGTTGACTACCAATACCCTATGGTTACTAGGACGCCGCAGCCTGCGCTTGAGACACTCATGGTTCTTAAAGCTTCTTTTCGATGCCAACTTCAAGAGTTAATAGTCGTTTTGCCCTTATTGGAACGACGATTGAAAACAACATAGTGGACCTCGATAAAATGAATCTTTAAGTTACCCCGATTTTAGCAGAATACACTGATATAATGCCAGATGGTCTAAGTTAGGCACTCGTCTACAATATAGCACTGCATATCACCCACAAACTGACGACTAGACAAAAATAATAAATAGATTTTTAGAGAACTTGCTTCGATGTCTCGTGGGAGGACGACTCACTCTATGGGACTTGGGCATTCCTCATTCCGAGTTTGCGTACAACAGTTCATGTCGTTGGTCTACCGGAAAATCTCCTTTTGAATGTGTATACGGTTTTTCCCATTCCCCTCGTCCATGATTGAGGTCCTTTGGCGCAATCCGGGCGGGCAAGTGCTACCATAGATGAGTTGCCTGATCATATTCACGAGTCCACAAGAAATTCTTGCTAAACATCAAGATACTTCCACTAAATATCAAACCCAACCAAAACCCAGAGGAGGGAAATTGAGTTGAAAGATGGTGATTTGGTACTGTCCTCTTTCAGAGCGAGCGTTTCCCTGAGAGAACTCACCACAAACCAAGCTTGTGAAAATCGGCCGACGAGGCCGACTAGTCGGTCTGACTAGTCGTGTCAGAGGGGGGGGGGGTAGCCGACTCGACTAGGTCTAGTTGGCCATTCGACTAATTGGCTGACTTGTACATCAAGTTTTTATATTTTTTTGTTTTTTTTACTTTTTTAAATTCAAACTTATTCTAATATGCTTTAATTTAAAGTCAATTACTTTTTTGTTTCATTACGTAAGTATAGAAATATAAAATCTGTGTTAATACATAATCAAACTTATTCTAATATGCAATAATATTATATTTAAAGTTAATTACTTCTTTTATTTCATTATGAAAATATAGAAAATATACAAATCAACAACAACAACAAAGCCTTTTCCCACAATTAAGTAGGGTCGGCTACATGGATTCTTCGCCTCTATTCAGATCTATCTTGGGTTAATCTCGAACTTATATCCAAAATACTAAGATCCCTTCGTATAGTCTCTTTCCAACACTTGTTGGGCCGTCCTCACCCTCTCTTAGCCGGGCTCAACTTCCAACACTCGCATCTCCTAACCGGTGCATCAATTGACCTTCTTTGCAAATGACCAAACCATCTTAAACGGTTTTCTCGCATCTTATCCTCGATCGGAGCTGCACCAACTTTCTTTCTGATTGCATCATTCCGAATCCGATCTTTACGTGTATGTCCACCCATCTATCTTAGCATTTTCATTTCTGCTACGGCCATTCTCTGCACATGTCTATGGTTAACAGGCCAACATTCAGAACCATAAAGCATAGAGGTTTCACGGCTGCTTTGTAAAACTTTCCTATAATTTTTAAAGGAATTTTCTTATCACAGAGAACAGCGGAGGTTCCTCTCCACTTTAGCCAGCCTGCATCATTCTATTAGTAACATCTCCATCAATTTCCCCATCATGTTGCAAAATAGATCCCAGATATCTTAAAGAATCTCTCTTCTGAATGTTATCGTCACCAATCTTCACCTCGATTCCTTCACCATTTCTTCCATCAAAGGTGCATTCCATATATTCCGTCTTAGCCCTACTTATACGAAAACCTTTAGTCTCCAATGCATGTCTCCAAACCTCAAGCTTCTCATTTACTCCATCTATAGTTTCGTCAATCAACACAATATCATCAGTAAATAACATACACCAAGGTAACTCATCTTGAATGTGACTTGTCAACTCGTCCATAATCAAAGTAAAAGAAGTGACTCAAAGCTGAACCTTGTTGTAAACCAATGTTGATATCAAAATAGTTTGTCTTCCCCGTCGGGGTCCTTACACAAGATAAAGCCCTATCGTACATATCCTTTATGAGATCAATGTATAGGACAGGTACTTGTCTCTTCTCCAAAACTCTCCACAGTATCTCTCGTGGGACGAAATCATAAGCCTTCTCCAAATCAATAAAGATCATACGGAGATTCTTCTTTTTAGCTCTATAAATCTCCATTGTTCTCCTCAGCAATTGGATGGCTCCAATAGTTGAGCGACCTGGCATGCATCCGAATTGATTTTCTTTTATTTGGGAAACTTGCCTCAACCTTCTTTCGATCACACGTTCCCAAATTTTCATAATGTGATTCATCAGCTTGATACCTCTGTAATTTGAACAATTTGAATGTCTCCTTTGTTCTTATAAAGAGGCACCACGATACTCCTCCAATCTTTAGCATTTTCTTTGCTTCGCCAAATAACATTGAATAGATTCGTAAGCCAAGTCAAACCACGCTCATCTAAAACTTTCCATACTTCTACAGGGATGTCATCCGGTCCAACACCTTTCCTAGGTCTTATATATAAATCTATGTATAAAAATGATTTATATATTTAAAATAATTAAAAAAAATCAAAACTGACTAATGGCCGTCTAAATCTGATTAGTCGCCCGACTACCGATTAAACCTTAGTCAGTGTTCTCGTCGACCGACTGCCGCTTTTCGCAACCTTTCCACAAACTTTAGCCCAAAGAAATTTGATCCTTTTGGAGTCATCAGTAAAATGGGTCTGAATGCCTATATATTGGATATGTCGCCAGAATTCAACTCTTCGCCCGTATTTAACATATCTGATTTATATCCAAATTTTGAGAAGGATGCGGCTAGCCCAGAAATTGTGCGAATGAGTCCCTCATCAATAAACACTGCAATTTTCCCGTCTTCAGATGCCATTGACGATATCCTAGATGTTTGTAACTTGACAACATGACATGAAATTGATTGACTATTCCTAGTACGATGGACAAGGCGCTGCTTGGAGGATAGTTCGTGGATTTAAGAACATGAATTAGTGAAGCTTTGTCGTGATCTTTTGCAAAACTACTACAACGCAATCTGGCCAAAGCAAGATTCTCTCCAAACAGAGGGGGGGGGGAACTGGTGCTGCCCAAACCCAAATGAGAAAAGCACATGTCGTTGCAGCAATTAGAGAAAAGCTCAAGGGCTTCTTTCAAATCATTAAGTTTGAGGAGTTGTCATGTTATTTTTCCTTTTTTCATATACCTTAGCCCCAAGTTTGGGTCATGTCCCTTGTATTTGCACCGAAAGGTGATTTGTCTTTAGTAAGGAGGTGCTCTATATAAGGGTAGGGGGCAGCAAGATGTAGGGACAACGAAAGAACCCAATGAAAATTCATTACGGGCATATCACCTCTCTGTCTCTCCTCTCTCCCTCTTCCCCCGTCCCTCCTTCTCCAACAAACTCTCCATCTTCCCCCAGGCCTCCATCTTCTCCCAGCAACCCTCCAGCTTCATTCCTCCACTCCAGCAACCCTTACTCCCCCATTTCTCTCCCCTCCACCGTCCTTCTCACCCATCCTTCCTACTCCCTTCCCAAGCTGTTCTCTCCTCCCACCTCCATTACCCCTTCCACACGTCCTCTTTGCTTCCTTCCCAACCTTAACTCCAGCACTGCCAACCAACCACCCTACACCACCACCACCATCAGCCAACTACGACGACCACACCCATCTTCCTCGTGCATGACCTCCCTTTTCTATCCCTTTCTTTTTTCTCTCTCTAATTATGTTAATCTTTTCTCTGTTCTAGTCTAGGAGTCTGTATAAGTATGTTATCTACTTAATTTTCTGAAGTTAGTTTGCTTATTTCCTATTATTGTCTGAATTGAGTTGGCTTATTATTGCCCTTGTTATATGTTCTGGACTTCTGTGACCAATACCTTTGCTGACAGTCGCTCGCAACAAGTTAACCATAATTTGCAATCCAATTATTACTTTTATTTGACAATCTAGTAGTTATAATCCCTCTGCAGCGTAACCCTACCTTCGAGTGAGCATATAATTTGGTAGTTAATCTCTGTAGGGCTTTGTATTTGCACATAGTTAGTCACTTCGAGTATTTGGGATGGTATCAAACTGTTAGTGTTCTTGAAGGAAACCCTAATTCTGGGAAGCAACACCCAATCAAAGAAGACATGGAAAGATTGAAGCATGTAATGATCTCCATTTCTATCTCCTTGTATCAACATGTGCAAGTCGATGAAGAAAAGGCCGCATGGTGCGTTTGCACAAGACTTCTCCAAGACAAGCTTGCCTAGTGCGCTTTTCAACCGATGACATCCACACAAAGGCCCTCTTTTAGAAACACTCGAGCCCTCCGAAGTATTCCATGTCCGCTCAGAATAGATCTGATGGCATCAACCCTAATCTGATGGCTCCATGTTCTCCCCATGTGGGGAACCCTAATTCAATGACATCATCCTCGAGGGTTGCCCTGTTCTCCAAGAACACCTCCAGGCGATGCGATCTCTTACGCATCAGGCCCCGTCATGTATCACCATCTCACCCCCGATCTGCTCTGCATCTCCAAGGGAGTTATTTTTTCCTCCAGTTGGTGATGGGTTCTCGTCACATCCAACGATTATATTGAGGAGCCCGATCGTGTTGCCCCTCTCCCTCATATGCAGCTCCATCTCCTCCACATGTCTATATGACCTCAAAGCATCGCGACTCGAGGTGGTAACCCCTTCCATGCCTCGACATCCATAGTTCATGTAGGAGGGTTTGCCCACCAGGAGACTTATTTGATTAAAAGAAAGGAGGGGCATTGTTCCCTCTCATTGATGGGGCTTCAAAGCTCGATTTACTGCTACCCCCAGATGTCCTTGCCCCTTTTATTGTTTATTTGAAGCATTAGTTCAGCCTAGGAGGGGCCCGGTTTTATTGTAACGGAAAAAGGGGAGCATTATATATTGTCCCCAATTGGGCTTCGTCCAATTGAAAAAAAGGTTGTGGAGAAACGGAAAAAAATATCAAGAGTTAAAAGAAGAGAGAAACGATGCCTATGAGAGAGGGAGAGAGAAAATATGGAAGAAGGATAGGTTGACTGACTTATTTAAAAATGGGAGAAAAGAGAAAGGAGGATTATAAAGAAAAAGAGAGAAAAGACATAAAAAGAAGGAGCAGGTATACTTATCGAAAAGTGGAAATTATGGTTTGATGTTATGCTTTTCATCTCCCATCTCGATCGACATCTTTTTCCGACAAGTGTATGGAAAAAGGAAGCATTGTATAGAGCTTTCCGATTTAGATTCTACCAGTTCGAGGCACTCCATGTTTGAGTGACCTAGCTTTTTCAAGTTCTCCAGAGAGAGTCTTGGTTTAGTCTCCATCTCCAGCGACCGTGAACTCCAATGCAGATATTCTGATGGCTTTCTCCAGCCACCGTGAACTATTAATACCTAATGTTTTTACGACTTTCTTAAATGTTTGTGAACACTAGTCCGATATCTTTCTGAGTTCTATTAGAGTGATCCACTTTTCAGATCTACGTTTAGATATTTCCATGACGCTTGGCCCCTTCACAGAGGTAGAAGTTTCTCATTTTTGTTGAATTCCAACATCTCACGAGCTCGAGTTCTCCGACAAGAAGACTCATTTCAGTTTCGGTTCCGACATACAATACTCAACACACATTCTCCGACGAGGAGACACACTCCAATTCTGGTGACTATGGTGAATGCATTACATACTACACATGCTAGTTTACACTCCCGCCCTTCAATTATTACTTATTACTCTCCAGCGCGAGACTGGAAGCAACGTTCTCAACAGGCTACCAACAGTGTATGCATCGAGTTAATATTGTCCGTGGTGTCCTATATTCAACGAGGAAGCGCTTTTCTTTCTATTTGTTCAATTTGAGCATTGATGCTTTAACTTGGAGGAAGTGTTAGTGTATATGCGTCCATAGATAGGTAATTGGATCCCTCCAAGGTCCAATTACCACATTCACTCAGGTTTAGTCCCACATCATCTATTTGTGTTTCGGTCATATTGGTGAACTATATAAGAAGTCCTACACCACATGTATTCATTGAGATAATTATAACGAAGTATCCGATCCTCTGAGGCCTTCTATCGTGATTTCATTCACTCCTTATGGAGTAGGGTTCCACGTATTAATCCGTGTGTTCTTCTTTCTTATTATTTGTTTATCTCCTATTATGCTTTGCATTACCATTTTCTACATTTTTGTTTGTTGAATTTGGCATACTCGATTTTGGTTGTTGTTTATTTTTTGATCTATATTCTACTATCATTGGTGTGCAAGATACTTCGAAGTAAGTTATTTTTTTTATTGTTTTGTTAGGAATGTCGCATGCTTTTATAATGTGATGATACTTTTATTGATAGTTGAAAGGAAAAGTTCTAAATGTTAGGTTTTATTTGATTAATTTTATTTGTACGAGGTAGTTAATTAGATTTGCAATGATGAATTGTTTTCGAATATTTGATGCTGATTACCTTCATGTGAATGGCATGGAAAGTTAATTTTATGTTAGGTTTTTTATTTGATTAATTTTATTTGTACGAGGTAGTTGATTAGATTTGCATTAATGAATTGTTTACGAATATTTGATGCTGATTACCTTTATTTGATTAATTTTATTTGTACGAGGTAGTTTATTAGATTTGCATTAATGAATTGTTTACGAATATTTGATGCTGATTACCTTCATGTGAATGGCATGGAAAGTCTAAGTAACAAGTCGGGTTCTGACTTTGGGTCTCAAGAAAAACGAGTTGTATGCGATATGCTTTAATGCAACAAATAGAAGATTGAATATATATTCAGCGTGATAAATTCAAGGAATCACGAGATTCATGTAGGTTCTTGTCTGTGGAAGGGGGCACACAGTTATTGTCATGTTCAAATTATCCCAAAGACATCAGTGAGCAGATGATGTCAAAGGAAGGCAAGGAGCTATTGGATAAGGGAAATTACTCAGGGGATGCTGCTGTCAGGGAGGGTTTGTTTCAGAAGAATTACACGATCGGTGATGAACTGTCTGATGATGATATTGTATGTCCTGATATTGTGATTGCAATTGAGAATAGAGCATACATACGTTCGATGAAAGACTTAGTTTGGCCCTGAACATGAGAGGCATAAATTATCAGGATCTGGATATAGCAGTAGTCTCAGATTTTACATTGTGACAGAGTGGTGCTGGGAATAGTGGGAGCCAACCAAAAACGGAAGCAACATGTAAACAAACTGTACCAATTTTGAAAAAAATAGCTCATTGTGAGCTTACTATGTGCCATCGAATGAATGATGATGCAAGGCTATAACCATGAAAGGAATGAATTTAAATGCCACATAAAGGGTTGGAAAAGATGTTTCAAAGTTTTTCTTCAGAGAAGATCAGGGGCATCCATTTATTCAGAGATCATCTTTCTGTTGCTGTATACTAGGAATTTGATGATTTGCTGCCTTGTATAACAGTCCAACCATCAGCTATGATGGCCACGCCGTACTATGGCTTGTTTTCTTTAATTGTTAATGCAAAAACCCTCTCCATTAGACGATACTTGTTCATAATTTCATATGGAGTATGAGCTTTTACTCCTGTACTAGCCCACATTTTCTCGTCAATGGATTGTTGAATGAATGCCCCACTTGCTGCCTTCACAGAAATTCCTTCTATAAAGAAAACTTTGAAACAACTTTTCCAGTCCTTTCTCTGGCATTTAAAGTATACTTTTCTTGTATTTCTGCCTTGTAGCTTGCATTGGAGTATAATAGTCTCTTAATGAGCTACTTTTCTTCAAAGTGGGTTTACTGAGGCTGTGTTCGGATGGCGGGTTATCCAGGGGTGGATAACCCGTTTTTGTGGTAGTGTGTTTGGTTGGTGGGTTAAGGGTTGGGAGGGTTTGTGTGATGTGATTGTATTGGAATTTGAAAAAGTTGGTAGTTATTATGGTATGATTGTATTGAAATTTGAAAAAGTGGGTAGTTGTTGTGATGTGATTGTATTGAAGTTTGGAATAGTGAGTAGAAGTTGAGTATTTTATGATTTTTAGATGATATGATGGTATAATATATAATTTTTTTGATGGGAATGGAGTGGGGCCCACTAGTGGGTTAAAAGTGTGGGTTTTAGGGGGTTACCCACCCAAAGTGGGGGGTAACCCCCCAACCGAACACCACCTGAGGGTTGCCTTTTGTTTCTTTTTTGGTTGGATCTCACTCTCTGACACCACTCCCAACCCAGTTGCAAATCTGAGATTGCCACCACAATTGCATTGGGATAATTCACACCTTTCATGTTCAGAGCTATCGTATCTTGCATTGCCCGTTTATTTGCCCTCTTCTCGGCTGCAACCTCAACATTAAGATAATATACAAAATCGCCATTTTCAGATGATACATCAATGAATGTCTAATCCTACTGAAAGGAAGTATTGTAAAAGCGACATCTCTTAGGTCATGTTCGGTTGGGGTTTAGCCCCTCTTGGGGTGGGTTTACCCCCCAAAACCCCCATTTTCTCTTTTTTGTGGGACCTACCATGGCCTCAAATTTCAGCGAAATTCGGTCGAATTTCTGTCGAATATCGATATCCAGTCGAAATCGAAATTCGACCGAAATGACCGAAATGACCGAAATATGGGGATCCTAGTACAAAAAATGACCGAAATGACCGAAATTTCGGTCGAAATTCCACCGAAATTCCATCGAAATTCTGTTTTGGTTGATACCGAAATGGTGACCGAAACCGACATTTAGGGCCTTGGGACCTACTATCTATTCTTTACTTAAATATTAAATAAATTACTTTTCTTTCATCTATTCCATCGAAAAATAATATCTTATACCACCATATCATCTAAAAATTATAAATTACTCGACATCTACTCACTTTTCCAAACTTCAATACAATCACATCACAATAACTGCTCACTTTTCCGAACTTCAATACAATCACAACACAATAACTGCACACTTTTTCAAACTTAAATACAATCATATCACAACAAACCCACTACAAACCCACCCCAAGTTTAATCCTCTATCCAAACACCAAAAAACAAAAATGGGTTACCTCCGACCAGTTTAACCCTCCCTAACCCGCGTACCAAACGCACCCTTAATGTATTTTCCATTCTCCTTTGGCTTCTTGCCTTCCAAATTTGCTCTTCCACTCTCTGATTTCTTTGAGCACAATTGCATTAGGATAATTCAGGCCTTTCATGTTCAAACCTAACATATCTTTCATTGCTTGTTTATATGCCCTCCTCTCGACTGCCATCTCAATATCAAGATAATATACAAAATCATCATTGTCAGACGATATATCAATGATCGCCTAATCTTGCTGAAACGAAGTCTTGTGTAAGTGACATCTCTTAGGGCCTGTTTGGTTGCAGGTTGGCCCAACTCTGGTTACTATTCACAAGGGTACTTCCTCCTCACAGATTACTATTCACCCATCCCAACCCAGCCCAACCCAACCCAGTCCAACCCATCAACCAAACAGACCTTTAAGGTATTTTCCCTTGTCCTTTGGCTACTTGCCTTCCCAATTTGCTCTCATTTGCTCTCTGATTTCTTTGGGGGCACATACTGCAAATGGCAACATTTTTGTGCCTCTCCACATATTGCTGTTTGAATCTTGTGATTTCTTCTCCTTGAGTTTGTTTTCCACAAAATATACATTCAGTCTTGTATTTGCTGCCTTGAAGCATGTTAGCATACAACCGTCCAATCTATCTCGCTTTTTGACGAGGTTTGGAGTTCGTTCCCAGCATATCACTTCTACTTTGCCTATTGTTCACATGAAGGTAATTTGGATCACATATTCATGTATTATACATTAATTTAGTTCATTTTTTATATGAATAAAGTTTATTAAAATCCTACTTTTAGAGTTTTAAAGATAAAAACTTTCTAAATGAATCAATATATAAGACCTAGCACTATGTAAGCATACCACACACCTAACGCAATAATATGAAATGCAACAACTTACCTTCGAAGGTTTGATAACGTTGAGCCAATGCATCAATGGCATAATTACCTAGCGGGTAACAAGTGGCTTGCATAATAATGATGATTGTAGAGCAAGGATCAACATACAACAACAATCAAAATTAGGCAAGCTTTTAAATCTCGATGTCGATTTCATTTCGAGATGGCGAAAAAATGAAACAATTTTGAAATTTCGCCAATTTCGGCCAAAATCGGCCCAGCTTTGTGAAGGAAGGGTCCATTTCTTGATTTTGATTTCAGTTTGTGTGGAGTGTCGAAACCAAAATTTCACCTAAATTTCACAGAATTCCAATTGCTGATCTAACAAATTTAAATACCAAATTAACAAAAAAACACCCAAAAGGGAAAGGGTTCAAAGAAAGAAGAAAAGATAACCCATAAATTGAGAAAAAGAGAGCAAATTCAAGCTTAGTTAGAAGGCACTGGATGATAGATGTGCAAAATAGGGAAATGGATGGGAGAAGAAAGCATCCAATAATGCGTATCACATGGCCATTGCAAGCATGCTCAAGTGGGCAGGTATTTTGTTAAAAGCTACAAAGATGCCTCAAATTTCACCTATATCGCCAATATGCTCCACGTTCGAGTGGGATGCTGAGAGGCACGTGTCGGCATCGGGCGGCATCCTGGAGTATCGACACTCCATGAGTGTCACTATTGTTGGGGGAGGGGCACAAGACGTTATGACAACATGTCGTGACAAATGTCTTTATATCGTAAAGATCCAATTTTTCTTAAGAAAATTAACTAAATTTCAACTTAGCTTCAGACATTGTGCCATGTGAAGCATAGACTTTTCTCAATGTAAATAGATAATGCTCTCATCAATTGAAACTTTGAGAAGTGCTTCCTATCTTTAGCTAGTTGTAAGATTTTGTTGATCTCCTGGCTTTTTATACACCTCTCGTCTACTTTCCATCAATTGAGATGTAGACTCAAATGATTTTTGATTGCTATTACTGTGTGGCTCAAGTGACTTACTGTTGTTCTAAAATGCAGCTTCTCCCCCGTCTCCGTAAGCAATTGTAAATCAGAGCTTTCCTTTTCTATGAATGGCTATGGTCTGGTATGAGATGATATTGTTAGAGTATGCGTGAATTATATGTGTAGATGAGTAAATGGATCCTTCAAAGATCCATTGACCACATCCCAGTGTTTAGTCCCACATCTACCAATGGTGGCACTTGGAGGCCCTGTGGAGGCTATATAAGAAGCCCCAAACCCCTTGTATCAGATGAGAAAGTTCAATAGAACATCCAGCCCTTTGAGACCCCATGTATCACCATGTATCAGATGAGGTTTCATCTCGCTCCTTAGGGAGTAGGGTTCCACGTAAAAATCCCGGTGTTCCATATTTCTTTATCTTTATTTCTGATATGCTTCCACATTCTTTATTTTCAAACATCGTATCTGAGCAAGTTCGATTCTCGATGATTTCATGTTCTTTAGTTTCGAGATTCGATTTTGATATTATTTTCTTGAAGATTATTATATTCAGAATTGTAAAAGTCCAGAATTTCGAGGGTTTATTTTGAAACTCTAATACTGCACAAGATTCAACAGCATCCTGATGGCGGATCAGTCATCCTCTGATTCTAGGGCTCTTGGAGCCCTATGTCTGTTCGCCATTCTGGAAAATCTCTGCTGACTTTACATGATGTCCATGTCCAACGTGCATTTCTGTAGCAGATCCAGAACAAGTGGCGATTCCTCTTCTTCTAGCCTACTCTTAGATCGAGTAGAGCTGCCAGACAATGCTGCTCCCCTCTCCTTCAATTAAAGTTAATGACAGTAGTCTACTGTTTCGAAAAAAATATATAAAAAAGTCGCCTCCATAGAAGCTGTCCATTGGCTCCAGGCGGAGACTCCTTTCTCTTCGCCTCGGGCCCTAGTAGTGGAGGCGGCCCCATCTCATCATTCGTGCACGAGGAGCCCTAGCACCATCGGCAGTTCCACGACACCCCAGGCGGCACCCCTCGATCCTTCTCTCTCTCTCTCTCCAATCCCCTGTTGTTCGAGTCAATGGTGATGCATTCTCCGTTGCCTCGTGCAATCTAGGCGGCATATCCTCCTCTCAGGCGATGCTTGATCTCCAGGCGGTGGCGGCGGTTCTCGTCGAATCTAGTAGTTGCGGTTGTGAGCACCACCGTACTCCTCCCAACAGCATGCATAGTGCACTCCGGGCGATCGTGCTAGGTGGAGGCTTCGCATCTTCAAAGCTTATAGGCAGCGCCCCCCTTTGCATTTTGCAATCCTTTAAAAAATTAGAGAGAGATGGGGAAAGTACAGGACCAATTTAGGAGTTCAGTATTAAGATATTTATAGCCCTGTTTGGGCTGCTGCAGCTTAAAAAAAGGGAAAGAGTTGCTTTCTTTGAGCCTAAGTTGGGCGCTATTTGGGTCGCATCGAAAAAAGGGGCATATAAAAATATTGTACGCCTAAAAAATGAGTTGGCTATTAAAAAAGAGGGGAGATAGCCATAAAAAAAGAAAAGAAAAGGATCATAGAAAAATCCGTGCGGAAAAAATGATGATTCAACAAAAAAATTGTGAGAAGAAAAGCTGACCAAAAAATTGAGATCGGCTTATTCACGTGTCTCCCCATTCTTTTATCTTTTCCCAACTTTATCGATGCCATTGTTTTCCGAAAAGTATGGGAGAAAGGGGGGTTATTGTGCATAGTCAGAGGACATATTATCTGATTCTCCAGATTCAAATTCTTCATATTCCACAGTCTAGACTTATTCTCCTAGTCTATAGTTTTCCAGTTCCAGACTTGACGTTCAGATGTTTCTGAGTCTTTAGTTTGATGTGCACATGTTTGTTATTATTTTTATGTGGTCTCCATCTTTTGTTTTAGTCAGAGTTTTCATGTGTTCCATAGAGACTTCAGAGTAGATATCCCATTCTCTGAGCTAGTATGGGAGAGACTCATTTCTCCGACGAAGAGACTTTTTCAGACTCCATTCTCTAGTGGTCTTGGACTCCGACGAGGATGTCTCCACGGTTTTTTTTAGTTCGACTCTTTCAGAGATGAAGCAATTGTCAACATATTGTGGCAGACCAGAGTTTTCCAAGTGGAGACTCATTTCAGTTACAGTGACTCTGACAAGCGCAATACGGAGCACATGCTCTCCGACGAGGAGATTCAGTTCGACTCATACTCCAGCATATTTGTTCCTCCCCACCTGCACGGCATGAGAAGCAACGTCCTCGACAACATCTGATTGTTGTGTGTATTGAGTTGATATTGTCTGTACTGTCTTGTATTGTGAGTTGAGATTTCTTTCTGTTTGTCCAAAGTGAGCATTGCATGCTCCATCTTGAGGGGGAGTGTTAGAGTATGTGTCGTTTATATGTGTAGATTGTTAAATGGATCCTTTCAAGATCCATTTACCACATACTAGTGTTTAGTCCCACATCTACTAGTGTTGGAACGTGGAGGGTTTGTGGAGGCTATATCAGAAGCTCCAGACCCCCTGTATCAGATGAGAAAGTTCAATAGAACAACTAGTCCTTTGAGGCGTTCTCCCGTGGTTTTATCCCGCTCCTTAGGGAGTAGAGTTCCACGTAAAAATCCCAGTGTTTCATATTTCTGATACACTTCTGCTTTCTTTTTTCTAACAAACACAAATCTCTTTTTTTAGGAGACAATGGAGGTGCCGAATTTCTTTGTTAACTACTATAATATTCCAACATTCACATTGTAGCAGAGGAAGGAAATGGTTGATCAAGTTGCAAATGAGAGAAAGGAGCTCCAGGGGGGGGGGGGCTAGGGACCTCCTCTAGGAAATATTGGTGGAAAGTAGCATGGTATAGATGGTAAGGCTGCTCAGATGAATTTCCAGGTTAAATTCGCAAACAAAAAAAAGTTAGGCAATGTTTAACTATCAATAGTTGTGAGAACTATGAATATGTAATTAGATGGCAGTACTATGCTTTTAGGAGTCTATAGAGATTTACCAAGGTAGGTTTGAGATGTTCATTGCAATAAAAGATGAAAATCGAGAGATGAAAAAATATGGACAACATTTGTTGGTATGAAACACAACTGACGCCAAAGTTTGCATGAAATGAAGAATGAATCTTGCATTCGAAATGAAATAACGTTTTGCTTCTGCATATTCGAGAGATCTCTTTCTCTAACATTGTATTTTATGGAAGTTCCATTTTATAAGGTGTATTGTTCCATACCCCTTAATATCACTTTCCTTAAACCACTACAAACATGTTGTGAAATCACAAACGGTCTTCTATCAGCCCTACCTATGTCAGAACATAATGGTTCATAGAAGTTGGCCTCTACTTTGATTTACCTTGACCATGTCTTCAAGAGCAAGAAGGTTTTGTGATTTTACATGTGAAAATCTGTCTCCTCTTGGTTCTGCCCAAAAAAAACCACCCAGTTTTTTTCTAAAAAAACCACTTTCGCTTTTCCAACTTTAAGTAGGTTTGCCTACTTGGATTTTTTACCGCCAAACACCTCTAACTTGTGGAAATTTCTATGTAGTACCTTGGATTTACTTAAATCCCTAGGTACTGCGACATGTTTTTTTATGTAGATGTAACAAGGGTGTCGCATGTTCAACATGTGACACCCTTTAATATTTTTTAACCACGTACTACAGAGAAAACACATCTTCTATATGCGCTATTGGTATCACACTTCGATAATGCGATATCTGTTACCCCCGTTAAACCCAGCTTCTTTGTTCTGCGAACCCTCACGCGCCTTAGACCCCGTCGCCCTCTGCGACCCCCTCGACCTCCTGCTCAGACGTGGCTGCCTCCTGCTCTGCCCCTCTTCCTCCCACTCCGCCGCCTCCTCCGACTCCGCTATTCCTAGGTCCTCCTCTCCCTCCTACGCCACCGTTGTCCGTCCTGTGTCTTCCATTACATCTCCAAAGCTTTGGTAAAATCCCTGATTTTTTTGTTGTTAGGTTTATGATATACAAATACACGTATTTCTCTTCATTTCATGATTGTATAATTTTGAGTTGTATGTTGCCTCATGTATTAGGTTGGAGTGAAGTCGATATATTGTATGCTTCATTTGAAGGGTGCGATTATTAGTTCTTTGAAATCCATTGTTCGTGGTTTTGGGTTGACGATGTTGTTGATGAGGATGGCATTTGAATGAGGATGACATTCGAATTAAGTCTGGACTTGACGGTGTTGTTGATGAAATACACAAGGGCAGAACCTTCAAATGTAGAGGTGATTTGATTTATGCTGTAAAGAAATATTACATCCTGGCTCACTACGACTTCATGGTTAAAGAATCCACAAGTTTGGTTTGCTCCGTTTTTTGCATGTACCAGTTGAAAGGATTTGTTTGGTATTTACGTAGTCATTACGGGAAATTCGATGGTTTGTGGGTGATCTCTAAGATTGGTAGCTCGCACACTTGTATAAACCCTACAATTAATCAGAATCATTCTCAATTAGACTACAAATTCATGTCTAGGTCACTTTTATCTCTGATGAGGGATGATCCTAATGTTCGGGTGTCGAGTTGTAGAGCTTACATCAACAAGATGTACAATTACTGGGATAGCAAAAAAAAGGCATGGGATGCTCGGAGGAAAGCAATCGGAATAATATTTGGTGATTGGAAGAAGTCTTATGTTGAGATGCTTTATCTATTGCATGCAATGAAGGCTGCCATGTCAGGGACTGAAATAGATATCGAACATCCAGATCCTCGAAAACGACATTGCCGTAGATTTCAACGATGTTTTTGAGCATTTGGCTCTTGCATCGAAGCATTCAAATATTGCTGGCCTTTGATTAGTATCGATGGGACCCATTTGTATGTCAAGTTCAAATAGAAATTGTTGATTGCTTGCGGGATTGATGGGGATAAACATATCGTTCCCCTAGCATTCGAAATTGTTGATGAGGAATCGAGTCCTTCATGGAAGTGGTTTCTTTCGTTGCTAATTATCAGGGTAATTGGTATGCGTCCATGACCAATATGTATCATTTTTTTTACCGTAATTCTGGAATAAAATCCTCAATGAATGACGTTGATGTGAATTTATTAAGAATTTTTGTATACTGACGTTTTTGTTCAAGGCATGTCACAAGCAACTTCAATAGTGTTTTTAAGAATGGCTTTATGAAAGCATTGGTACAGGCAGCCACACTTCAAACGACAAGTTGAAGTTTGCTTTTTTCATGAGGAAGTTGCATGAGTGGAACACAGAAGCAGGTAGATGGTTTTCAACTCACGATTGTCGTAGAGAGTAATGGACTTTAGCATATGATGGTGGTAGTTCGTCACACCAGTTGTCCTACGATCGAGTGAGGACATGCCAACACCGCATGCACCGATGAGGCTGGACGTGGACATTAAAGATACTCAACCCATTTACTGCACGTTGACATCGCCACTAATGCTAACATTTGAGGACGACGGTGTATGACCCTCCCAAATACCGATAATAGATGAAGGCAGTTGTTTATTGCCCTTTGACCTGATTGATACAACGAGGACATATCAACGGAGAAGAAGACGATGATTTGTAAAATTCTAAGTTGTTCTAAATAAAATGCTGTTCACGGAAACACATTTTGTAAAATTCCAAGTTAATGAAATTTTTATGTTTTTGAATGTTTGTGAGTCAATTATGTAAATGTTTGTGTGCATCAATGTGGGTAATTTGATATTATGAATCTGTGCATTTAATTTATTCCAATTTGAATGTGGAAATCAAAATCAACTAGAAATGAATGACTTAATTTTCGAAAATCCGGGGTATTTGTCCAATATCGTATTCTCAACATGCGATATAGGATAACCATCCTGGATTCACAAAATTTCCAGGAAGTTTCACTTATATAGCATGTTAAATATGTGATATTGAATGAAAGTGACCTCGAATAGCACATCCAGGGGTTTTTAGAGATAGCGCATATCGAAGATGCGTTTTCTCTGTAGTACGTGGGGAAAAAACATTACAGGGTTTCGCATGTGGAACATGCGACATCAATGTAGCATCCTGATTAAAAAAGTATGTCGTAGTACCTAGAGATTTAATTATATCCAAGGTACTAAAGAATTTCCCTCTAACTTGGGTCTCATTGGAGCCTTCTTTGGTCCTCTGTAACATCGTGTGGCTTTTCTTCTAACTTATCAAACCTTTTACTGGTGACATTATATTGTCAATCTTTGCACATGCCTAGGACTCCTTTAATGAGTTTTCCTCATTTTATATTGTTGGTATAACAGTAAAATTTTGTGTAATAAGTTCATTGTGAATCTAATCCTTTTTGTGGCAATCAATTCACTGTAGTCTCTTCATCTCAGCTAAAATTCTATGCACGTCTATATTGGACTACCATAGGGAGGACATGGACAGGAATTGGAAAGGCCTCCCACATAATCTTTGCTTTGCTTTGCTTTTCTTTTTTTTAAGCCCAGAGATTTATAGGAGAATTAATGCCTTACGACATAATTTCTTGATTGTTTATGACTTAAAATTCAATGATTAGGAAGAAGACATTGTCCGTTATATTTGTCTTGTGTTGCGAGGGAAGGGAATTAATAAAAGAACTTTGCTAAGATTAGGTAGTTCTTCACATACTACTTGCAGCCATCTATGTCAAGCTAGGCCCTCCATCCGCTTTATCCTATATACTATGCACAAAAGTGGAAGGTCCACAAAATGAGGCCTTCAAATCTCTAAACATGGAGAAGGTTGAGTCTTCATGTCTTTTATATATGGCTCAAAAAATGTTCATTATGTAATTTCAAAAGTATGTCTTATGATTTCATATACATGGTTAAGTTTGCATATTAATAATTGATTACGAATGTTGTGGAATGACTTAAGTGCTAAAAAATATTATGTTGAGCTATATTGGCTGTGTTTCGAAAATATTCGATTTCATAGTTGTCAGAGTAGACTTGAGGACAGAGGGTGTTGACCTCATGGGAGTTCAGTTTGTTTTCTCAACTCCAAACATCGACAAGGCTGTTCTTCATGTATTCTCAAATCCTACTTCCCAGATCTCACATCACACCCGGGGTGCTCGTCTGTCAGGTCTTCTGAAAGAGCCGTCACAACCCCTCTCCAACAAATCGAGAAAAACTTCATCCCTATCCAATCCAACCTAGTAGTAAGAAATCATCAAATTATCAGCAGAAAACTATGTTCTTTGATGTTAAACTTTAATAATATGTAATAATAGGTGGAAGGTTGATAGATCTTTTTTCTGGAAAGATGCTAAACCTCTGATTGACGTTAGTAGCTTTGCTTAGTTGATTAGAAGACTGCTTATTTACATCCCTATTATATATTTCTCGGAAATCTGGTTAGCATGATTTTCTCCTGCCCAGTAGCACCTTTGCAATGCAAAGTAAATAGTGTCAATCACATATCTACCATCTTGATTACTCTTAAATATAAGGACCGGAGAAATGGAACAAAAAAGAATAGATCGAGCTGAACTGGTGTTGGGACGAAGGGGAAGAGTAGGGAAGGGTATTGAGGAAGAACATCAAAAGAATGAAATACAGTTGGTTGGCAGTAGATCGATGAGCGTAGGGATTGTCACACTCTCTAGAAACATCAGAGCAGTGGAGATAGGGCTGCATCACTCCATTACAGTAATGGAGATGATCCCGAACGAGTTGCTATGTCCAACAGGAAAGGGGGAAGGTCTAGGCAAGCATCAAGCAAGACATTCAACCTCTCCTTATGGTTGATTAGCTCGAAGCTTGGGGGGGGGGCATAATAATTCCTATGCTCCAGTTACATAATTGCAAAATTTCTATGAAGATAAATACACATAATAATCCTTCTTAGTTGGTATATATGTTTAAGTTTGCATATTTGTATTATTGAATATGAAGGTTGTTTAATGGTTTACATGCTACACATTTCTATTTTTTTGGACTTTTTTTGTTGTGCTTAAAAACATACCAGCCATATAATTGGCTAAGTTGATAAAGGAAAAAAGCTCTCCAGTTTCATGGGAATTCTGTGTGTTGTCTCTCTATTGGGCAATGTAGTAACGGAGGAGGAATATTTTTCTTCATAAACCACATAATTTTTTCATTGATGGTTGTAGAGATATATTATTCACTTATGTACTTTTCTTATATTTTTTATTTTCTGTTGGACTCTTCATGTATTTTACCCATAGGCCGCTCTCCTATATAAGAGAGCCTAGGGCGGATGGAATAAACAAGTTCTCTCATTTTCCCAACATGGTATCAGAGCGACGGTCCTAGACCGGAGTTCTTAAACCAAAACCCTAACCCTAGCCCCCCACCTTCAATCCTCCGTACACCCGCCTCGCGCCACCGCGCCGCCTTGCGCATCGCCTCCCGACGTCGATCACGCCACCTCACGCATCGCCTCCCTGCGCTTCGCGTGCGCATCTGCGCGTGGTGCCCTGCGCGTGCGTGGTGCCCTGCGCATTTGCGTACCTGCGCGTGGTGCTCTTGCTCGTGCATCTGCGCACCAGAACGTGCATCTGTCCGCATCCTTGCACGTGCATATACGCACCTGTGCGTGTGACACGCGCCGGTGTGTGACATCTACGCGCACTCCTGTGCGTGTGACTTCCGTGCGCGTGCAACCCTAGATCGGCGCGCGTACGACTCCAGCCCCGTTCCAAGCGCGCACGCATCTCCAGAGTGATGGGTTTTGGTTGCTTTAGTCTACACATACAAACGAACCCGTTAATGTCAGTGTAGACAGCCACATATTTGGTCTACTCCCCTAGTCTTCCAATATCATAATGTCAGAAAGCAAGGTAGATATTTCCTCTACAGGCGCCTTCAGAGGTCTAACGCCTATTGTGAAGATGGATGGTTCAAACTACGAGCTGTGGGCTATGCAGTTCATGAGCATGATGAAGTCAACCGACAAGAAACACATTCTTACTGAGGAAGAGCCTGTTGAGAAGACATGGTTAATTCCTCTTGGGAGGTAGATGATGCATATGCCAAAGTCTGGCTTTTCGGAACATTAGCAATTGAGATTGCTAATGTTATTCTCCATCAGCCCACTGCCAAAGCAATGTGGGACATCCTGGTTGCCACCTACTCACAGGCAAAGAACGAGACGGAGATTCTGCAACTTCAACATGACATCTTTACAATCAAGCAGAATGGACAACCGCTACACTCATTTTATACGTCTTTACGTGGAATGTTTGAGAAGCTTTATAGCTTCATGCCTCTCACAGCCACTCCAGAGCAACAGAAGACCTATCGGAATGCCACTATGGTGGGCATTTTTCTTGCTGCCCTTGATCCTGAGTACGAGGCAGCACATTCCCAGATCCTGGCGGATTCTACTATTCCTCATATGGAGGAAGCTTTTAATAAGCTGAGTCGGATCACTGTTCCCTCGTCTGCTACGAATCCAACAGCCTCACCCATGGCAGCCAATCGAGGTCGTGGAGGTCATCATCAGTTCCGTGGCCATGGTCCTCGTGGTAGAGGAGGCCGTGGTCGGCCATCATTTACTTTTTGCCTTCGTTCTGGACAAACCGAAGACGCATGCTAATATAAGCATGGATATTCGGCTTCTGCACGAGTCGTTGAACAGATCGAGCCCCCGGCCGCATCATCTATGGATCATCACTTTGATGATCTTGTAGCCCGTCTGAGGGGCATCATTCCTCCATCTGGTCCTGCTGCTTCAGCACCTACTTCTGAGGGTCACGCCGACATTGTCTCATCTGCATATGCAGCCACCAGTACATCAGGTAGCACCCATGCATTCACTAGCTATAGTGGATCATATAGTTTAGAGTGGATTATGGACTCTGGTGCCACACATCATCTGTGTGGTGATCAAGGTCTACTTACAGGATACAAACAGGTTTTATATAGTTATTGTCGATGATTTCTCTCGTGTGTCGTGGGTATTTCTGTTAAAGAATAAATCTGAAGCGGGGAATATTATCATCAATTTCATTAATGAAGTTCGTAATGTTTTTTTTGCATCTGTTAAGATTGTGAGAAGTGATAATGCTATGGAATTCTATACTCATACCCTATCCAGTTATTTTTCATCCCAAGGGATTATCCACCAAACATCCTGTGCCTATACCTCCCAACAGAATGGGGTTGCTGAAAGGAAACACTGTCATTTGCTCGATGTCACCAGGTCGCTTCTTATACAGAGTCATGCCCCTCATTCTTTCTGGTGTGATGCGGTTCTTACGGCATTCTATCTTATTAATCAAATGTTATCGTGTGTCGTAGGTGAGAAGATTCCATTCTCTCTTATTTTCCCTGATAAAGAATTGTTCTCCCTTACTCCTCGTGTGTTTGGCTCGGTAGCCTTTGTTCACCAGTTGTCTCCCGGGACTGACAAGCTCTCTCGTAGGGCTGTCAAGTATGTCTTTGTTGGGTACTCCAGAACACAGAAGGGGTACAAGTGTTATGATCCATTGCGCAGAAGGTATTTAGTCAGTGCTGATGTCACCTTTTTCGAATCTGTTATGTACTTCTCGTCTACAGATGATCAGTTGATTCCCTCTGACACTATTGATGCTATATACATGCCACCACCACCACCACCAGTACCGCTATCATCTCCTACACCTTCTGTCACTGTGCCTATTTACCACTGCCATTCCACTATACCTGTAGGCCTGCTTTCGCTCATGGTCACCGCTCATCGTCTAGCTCGCCCGAGGTATGTTCTGAAAATATTACTATTGATGGATCTGATGATTTTCCTGAGCATGATGCGTTAAGAGGCCAGCTAGGGAGACAGATGATTTAGATGTACCTATTGCTCTATGAAAGCAGAAGCGGAGCTGCGCGTCATATCCTTTAGCATCTTCTGTGTCGTTTGACCGTCTCACTGGAGAATTTAGGAACTTTGTCATTGCATTGTCAGCAGTGGATATTCCACGAAATTATCAAGATGCACTGAAGGATTGTCGATGGCGCTTGGCTGTGGAAGAGGAAATGGCAGCTCTTCAGTCCAGAGGCACCTGGAGCCTTGTTCCTGCATCTGCTGATGTGTCTACAGTTAGCTGCAAGTGGGTCTTTACAGTTAAGCAGAATGCAGATGGCAGCATTGACAGATACAAGGCTCGCCTTGTTGCTCGTGGCTTCACACAGACATATGGGGTGGATTATCTTGATACATTCTCGCCGGTTGCTCGCCATTCCACCCTACGAATCCTCCTTTCTGTTGCAGTCACTCGTGATTGGCCTCTATACCAGTTAGATGCGAAGAATGCATTTCTATACGGAGACTTACAGGAGGAAGTCTACATGCAACAACCACATGGTTTTGCTGTTGAGGTGGCGTGTCCTACGGTTTGTAGACTTCATAAGGCTATCTATGGCCTTAAGCAGAGTTTCAGAGCTTGGTTCCAGAAGCTCTTAGACCTATTTGAGAAACATGGGTACAAATGTTCTAATGCTGATCATTCCCTGTTTGTACAGAAGACACCCAAAGGTATTATTGCTATTATGGTGTATGTAGACGATATTCTGATTACAGGTGATGATGAACAGGGAATCCAGGGGGCAAAAGAAATTGGGTCGTGAATTCGTCACCAAGGACCTTGGGGTTCTTATATAATTTCTGGGATTGGAGTTTGCCAGAAATCCTCATGGGTTGGTAACATGACCCAAAGGAAATATGTTACTGACCTGTTGAGTGAAACGAGAATGCTTGATTGCCGACCTGCCACTACACCTATGGATCCCAGTATGAGATTATAAGATGATGACACTGATGAGGTGGATAAGAGAAGATACAGAGAACTGGTGGGCAAACTTCTCTATGTTATTATTACCAGGCTTGATATCTCCTTTGCTGTGAATTGAGTGAGCCAGTTTATGGAGCAACCACGTTAGGTACACATGGATGCTATACATATGAGCATGATTGATATCTATGCTCCACCTTGAGGGGGAGTGTAGAGATATATTATTCACTTCTGTACTTTTCTTATATTTTTTATTTTCTGTTGGACTCTTCATGTATTTTACCCATAAGATGCTCTCCTATATAAGAGAGCCTAGAGAGGATGGAATAAACAAGTTCTCTCATTTTCCCAACAAAGGTTAAATCCAAGATGGTCAATAGTGGATGCAGGGTTCATGACCGTTCTTTCAAATAGCTCGACTTTTGTACAGATTGAGGAATTATAATATAATTTCGTCTCGTGTTAAATCAAAGAACACCAATGTAAATAGCAATAAAATGCTCCAATTCCGATCAATATAGGTTACATAAGCTATCAATGCAGATAAAGCCAAATGGGTTTTCATACAACCTTCGTTCTCAAAGATTTTATACTTTAACTTCTTGGGAGTAGTTTTTTTGAAATGGTGGGATGAACCTCCTTTAGAGGGACATTCAAATTCTTGGGAGTAGTTGATTGCATTTTGATGTTCAGTCCTGTTACAGATACCCAGCTAATTCTCACCCCTTTGCTTCTTTTTTGTTTCATCACTTTCAGCTTGAAGCTTTTATTTCTAAAGATGCCAGAGACGGTGATATTCAGGTATTTTTTTCCATCTTGCAATGGAATTGAATAGTCCATGTTTTACTTCTTGTGTTACACTAGCAATGAATCTGTTTTTGTTACAATTGAACTCTGTTAAAGGGAATCATCTCCGAGGTGTTGGAAATCTTATCCAAATGTGTCAATCGTGATGAAGCTGCCATGGCTTTCGCCCAGAAGGTATTCTAAATTGGCTACATGTTCAATAATCCCAGGTCTTATGGATGTTATCTAGTGCCTTGGTGCTGACGAAGTTGATTGTTTACTGAGCAGGCTTTTCAGTGCTTGTATGACAATCCTTCTAACGCTGTACATACAAGTGCCTATCTTACAGTTCTTGCCAGTATTCGAGATATTTGCAAAAATCTTGTGAAAGAGTTGACAAATTGGGTTGGTCTTCCTTTTGCTTATTCTGCTTTTTTGTGGTGCATCTATGGCGTATTGAAATTCTATTATTAGCAGGTCTCTATGCAATTTTATTTGCAAAACAAAAATCATCATTAATTCCAGAGTAACCGATTTGTCGTACATATTATCAAATAATTTTTTTGAAAGAAAAAAAGGCTTGTACCATAGATGTGTGCCCAGCATATTATTAAATAGTTGTCTCAACGGAGTCAGGGATGTTGGTGGTGTGGCATACATGTTACGATTGGCATGATGAAATTAGGACACGTGATCTTAAGTTGTAACAATACTTTTTATTGGGAATCAATTTCTTGCCGGCTAATTAAAGTCTTTCTTCTACTTGTGAGAGTCTGCTTCAATTTTGCATCATTTGTATCTTCATCTCTCAACTGCAATATTTAGCAAGGTAGGCGGAATTCCCGCAGGCGCACTGGCAAGGGGACTATTATATGAAACTAAACGGATCGCCCGACGGCTTCCTTAATTAATAAAGAAGGTGAGGTAGGCTTTTTCTCGACAGCTGTCAAGGTACAAGTTCATCAGGAGTGGGGATTCCTCAAAGTATACTCATTTCCATTACGATCATCAATAGGGGGGGTAGAGAGGAATGAGCCTCAAGACCAGACGTTCATTCCCCAGGTTCTCTCTAATCGTCGGACAATAGATAAACTGAGAAAATGCTACGGATATTCAAAAAAGCTAGAGGGGTACCTCGATTCAAAAGCACCCCGCGATTCTTCCTTCCCCTTCTCGGGTACAGAAAGAGAGACCGACCTCTCCTCTACCCTCTTTGCCCCGAAGAGATTTCCCTCTTCCTCCAAGCTAATAGTATACCCTTTGTCATCACTCACATCACTCCGCCCGCAGCTACCGAGGGTTCAGGTTGAGCCTAGTCCCTGCCCGAGCGGACCCTCCTCATGCGCTTTGACGAAGAAGAAAGACAGCTGATGATTTCCAGTTTGATATAAATAGTTCTAATTAGAAATTCTAAAAACGAACTTGATATTCAAATCTTTTCTATAGTTTTTCCAATTTCTTATTATATAAAATCAAGAAAGAAAAATGTCGAGCGAGTCGACCTTTTCTAGATGGTCAAGGAGTGAAGGCAGTGGGGAGTCAGAGAAGGATCATCAGTTCCCGGGGCAGCTGCTCTATCTATAGGACATTACTGTCCAATCCCAATCTCTTTAGCTTTCTCTGTGGAGGTCCGGGCATTTAGGGGGGCCCCGTCTGACTTTCCCGTGAGTGAAGGGAGTCGAGGGAGAGCCAGAACGAGAGAGAGGACTGAGGTAACTGCCTGACTATTATATTCGAATTGTCAGGAGAGAGTGGAAATCCTGTAGCGCGACTGATCCAGCGGGGAGTTGAAGCAGCTTTCACCGGTGACCCTAGGGCTCATTTCATCTTTCTTTCCATTTCTTTGTGGTGTGGAAAGGCTACCCCAAGACCCCTGCTGTAGGGATGCATTCTTCCATGGTACCCCTGCCAGAGAGAAAGAGGAGAACTACTAGCGTCTCAAAATCTTTAGTTGGATCGCTACCATGTGGGGAGGTTCAATACAATACAAAACACCCATGTTATTTGCAGTAGGATTCATCTTTTTGTTCACCATAGGGGGGGTCACAGGAATAGTTCTAGCAAATTCAGGTCTAGACATTGCTCTACATGATACTTATTATGTGGTTGCACATTTCCATTATGTATTTTCTATGGTAAAGGAAGAATTGATCTCTGTAAAGAAGGCAGAGTACCTAAGAAAGTTGTCCTTTCTCTCAGCGGAATGATGACTTCCCCGACGCTTTGGGCAGAGAAAGACCTTGAACGTCAGCGAGAAGTTCATGGCGCAGACTTCATTCTAGCGAAGGCTTCGGAGGAAAGGCCGGAGGTCCCCCCTGAGGCCCCTGAACCCCCAATCAAATAATCCGCGACGTCGGAGCTGGGGGGAAAAGTGGGACGTGGAAGAAATGGAATTAGATCTTGGAAATGATCGACGGAAGCTCATCATGACGCTTTTTTTCCTCCTATTCCTATTGATCAGACTAGCGTCATATATAGACAGAATAAATGAGTCAAATGAAAGATCCACACCCGATATAGGACCTTATGGCGCTCCGGAGGGGAATAATGGAATGATGTTCCACCTTTCCGGCCTTCTTTCATTTGGGTTGACGAGTCTCCGCATCCTCCCCTTTCTGAACCCTAGGCTCTCGTATAGAGGAAAGTAGCCTACGGGTAAATTACATAAGACATTCATAAGTAAAGGGAATTAAGAAACATTATAGGAAACACGAAATAAATAGCGTAACATAAAAAATATCTCTACACTCCCCCTCAAGATGGAGCATAGATGTCGATCATGCTCATCTTGGACGGGCACTTCTGAAAAGGTCCTCAGAGTAAGGCCTTGGTGAAGATATCTGCAGTATGGTCCTCTGAGCTGACATGAGATGTTGAAATAAAACCGTTCTGGATCATATCTCGTATATAGTGGCAATCAACCTCGACGTGCTTGGTGCGTTCATGAAATCCTAGATTTTTTGCAATGCATATAGCAGCTTGACCGCTACATTCCAGTGCCATAGGAAGAAGAACCTCTAAATGTCTGTCTGTAAGAATAGCTCAAACCCACTTCATTTTTGCACTAACCTGTGGCATAACCCTATATATTTAGACTCGGCACTAGGTCTAGCTACCACAGTTTGCTTCTTGCTCCTCCATGAGACAAGAGAGTCTCCAATGCAGCAAATCCAGTTGTAGACTTTATATCCTTTGGACACCCTGCGTAATATGCATCTACGCATGCTGAGATTATGACCTCCTTTCCTTTTCTAAATAGTAGATTTGCACCTGGAGATGATTTAAGATACATGAGTATCATCTGTATAGCATCCATATGCATGGCCTCTGTAGAAGTTTAGTTTATGTTTCTGTATCTTTTATTTATTATTCTTTTCGTTTGTCTACCATATGTAATTTGCCCATATACCTCTCTCTATATAAGAGAGTTTAGGGCTCCAAGAATAAACAACTCTTATTTTCCCAACATGGTATCAGAGTGACGGTTCTAGATCGGAGTTCTCGTACCAAAGCCTAAACCTAACCGTCCACCACAAAGCCCTACGCGTGGCCTCTCTCTCTCTCTCTCTCTCTCTCTCTCTCTTGCCGCCCTTCGGTCCCACCCCTTCGGCGCCGATCTTGCGGCCCCTTCAGTCTCGCCCTTCGGCCCCGTGAGCGCCGCCTGTGGCCTGTGCGCTGCATAGCTGTTGAAGCGAAGCACCACCTCTCCCTTCGGCCCTCTTAGGCCTCGCGCACTGCTCCGCGCCTTAGGGTTCGGTCAACCCTAGGATATCTTCGTCATCTACCTAAGGAGACTTTCGCCCGCATCTCCACGTTAATGGGTTTGGTTGTGTGAGGTCTACACATGCAACCAAACCTCCTTATGTCAGTGTAAGATTATCGTCTACAACCCTGATTCTTATAGTCACAACGTTAGAAAGCAAGATCGAGATCCCCACTTCAAGCGCCTTCAAGGATCCTGCGCCTATTGTTAAGATGGATGGATCCAACTACGAGTTATGGGCCATGCAGTTCATGAGCCTAATGAAGTCGATGGGTAAGAAACATATTCTTACCGAGGATGAGCCAGAGGAGAAAACAGGGTTGTATGCCTCATGGGAGGTTGATGACGCATATGCTCAGGTCTAGTTATCTGGTACTCTGATTCCCGACATTGCTAATGATGTATTGCATCAACCTACTGCCAAAGCTATGTAAGACATTCTTGCTGCCACGTATTCTCAAGCCAAGAATGAGACAAAAATCATACAGCTTCAGCATGACATCTTCATGATAAAGCAGAATGGTCGACTCCTGCATGCTCACTACACTGCATTGAGGAGAATGTTTGAGAGGCTTCACAGATTCATGCCTCTCACGGCTACTCCAGAACAATTGAGGACATATCGGAATGTGACGATGGTGGGAGTCTTTCAAGCCTCTCTTGACTCACAGTATAAGGCTGCTTCTTTTCAGATTCTGACCGATGCTACCATTCCTCCCATGGAGGAGGCCTTTCTCCGATTGAGCCGAATCAGTATCTCAAGCCCTACTTTTGTACCTAATTCTTCTGCTATGGCAGCCTCTAGAGGAAGAGGCAATTCATCTCATTTTTGTGGACGAGGATCACGTGGTAGGGTTGGCCGTGGTCGTGGATTACAGTGCACTTATTGTCATCGGATTGGTCATATAAAAGACACATGCTACTCTAAGCATGGTTTCTCAGCCTCTGCTTGTACAGCTGAATAGATACAACATCATGGTGTTACACCAACGTCGGATTCACGTTATGATGACCTAGTGTCTCATCTACCTGATATTATACCATCGGCCAATACTCCTCCACCAGATTCAGAGAGCGGCATGGATGTTGCTGCTATTGCAAAAGCTAGTTCCTCAAGTAATGCTCATACTTCTGCTTTCTACCAGGGCTCATGTACCTCAGAATGGATTGTAGATTCAGGTGCCACACATCATTTGTGTGGAGATAGACACCAACTCACATCCTATAGGGAAGTTTCCCCAGGAAGGACCGTCGTCATAGCAGATGGGATCATTCTCCCATTACAGGACATGGACGGATCGCCTTAACACCCTCTATGCAGTTGCAAAATGTGCTCCATGCTCCTAATTTCTCAATGAATTTACTGTCAATTAGTCAGATTACTAAGGATCTACATTGTCGAGCAATATTTGACCCATCATCTCTTTTGTTTCAGGACATTCTCACGGGCAACGTGATTGGACATGGCCGTGAGCAAGGCTGGCCATATCGACTGGTCCATACACATTACGCCGGAGCATCATCCCACTCCACTGGACCTGTCTCACCTTACCTATAGCATCTGCGCTTTGGTCATCTTCTGTTTCAGAAACTGCGTCAAGTCCTCCCTTAGATCTCAACCCGCTCGTCGTTCGATTGTGAATCTTGTCTGTTAGGGAAGCATCATCGGTCTGTCTTCCGGAGTCGTCATAGTCGGAGCAATAACTCTCCATTTGAGTTTTTTCATATGGATAATTGGGTTCCAAGTTGTGTTCCAGATCATCAGGGACACAAGTTCTATTTAGTTGCGGTGGATGATTTCAGTCGTTTGTCTTGGGTTTTTCTGTTAAAGAATAAATCTAAAGCGGGCATCACTATTATGAACTTTATTAAAGAAGTACATAATGTGTTTTCTGTTTATGTCAAGATTGTGAGAACTGATAATGCCCTTGAGTTCTGTACTAGAACATTATCTCAATTTCTTTCATCCCATGGCATTCGTCATCAAACGTCTTGTGCTTACACGTCCCTACAGAATGGTGTTGCGAAAAGAAAACACCGCCACCTTCTTGATGTCACTCGTACGCTTCTTATCCAGAGTTGTGCTCCTCACTCGTTCTGGGGCGATGCGGTTCTTACTGCATGTTATCTCATTAATCGCATGCCCTCGTCTGTGTTGGGGGGGGGAGAAGATACCTTTCTCCCTCGTCTTTCCCAACAAGGAGGTTTTTTCCCGAACTCCACGTGTCTTTGAGTCTGTGGCATTTGTTCACCAGTTGTCTCCAGGGGTTGAGAAGCTCTCTCCTAGGGCTGTCAAATGTGTTTTTGTCATGTATTCCAAGACTCAAAAGGGGTATCGTTGTTATGATCCATTACGTCGAAGATATTATGTCAGTGCATGTGTCACGTTTTTTGAGTCAGTCATGTTTTTCTCTCCTGCAGGTGATAGGTTGGTGCCATCAAGTATAAATGATGAAATCTATATTCCTCCTCCACCCTTGTATGCGCCACAACAAGCTCCTACATCTTCACCACCATCATCCCTATCACCACCACCATCTCCACCACCGCCACCACTACCACTTCCCATATCTTTGGTTCCTCCCCTACCACGCCACTACAGTCGATGACCAGCCCCTGCTCATGATCATGGACAATCATCAACCATACCCCAGGTTTGTTCTGATAACATTATTCCTAGTGATGGGACTGATGACATTTCTCAGCAGGACCAGGCAGGGGATGACACAGATGGTACAACTGATGCAGATCTTGATTTGCCGATTGCACTGAGAAAGCAGAAGAGGTCATGTGCTTCATATTCGATTGCTTCTCATGTTACCTTTGAACGCCTGGCAGGAGATTTGTAGGTGCTCTATCCGCTGTGAATATTCGAAGGACCTACCAGGAAACATTAGCCGATAGTAGATGGCGTCTGTTTAAGTAGGAAGAGATGGCTGTCCTTCAGTCGAGAGGTACTTGGAGTCTTGTTCTAGCTCCTACTGGGGCATCTATTGTGAGTTGCAAGTGGGTGTTTACAGTGTAACATAATGCCGATGGCAGTATTGATAGGTACAAGGCTCGACTGGTTGCTCGAGGATTTACTCAGACGTATGGGGTAGATTATCTTGACACGTTTTCTCCTGTTGCTCGACACTCTACCTTACAGATTCTTTTATCTGTTGTTGTGATTCGAGATTGGCCTTTGTTTCAATTAGATGTCAAAAATGCATTTTTATATGATGATCTTTAGGAAGAAGTTTACATGCAGCAACCACCTGGGTTTACTGCTGAGGGGGAGTGTATACAGGTATGCAAGCTTCTGGCGATCTATGGCCTCAAACAGAGCCCAAGAGTTTGGTTCCAGAAGCTCTCAGATTTGTTTGAGAAGCAAGGGTTCAAAAAGTCAAATACAAACCATTCTCTCTTTGTACAGAGGACATCCAGAGGTATGATTTTCATTATGGTGTATGTTAACGATATGCTCATTACATGATATATATGCATGGAATAAAAATAGTAAAAGAATTCTTGGGCAGTGAATTCGTTACTAAGGATTTAGGAGTACTGAGATATTTCTTTGGATTGGAGTTTGCTAGAAATGAACAAGGACACGTGATGCCTCAGAAGAAATATGTCACTGACTTGCTAAGTGACACAGGTTTGCTTGGATGTCAACTTGCTTCTACTCCAATGGATCCAAGCATGAAGATGCATGATGACGACAATGAGGAGGTTGGCAAAAGGAGGTACAGAGAACTGGTAGGGAGGCTTCTTTATGTTACTATTACCAGACCATACATTATATTTGTAGTGAATAAAGTGAGCCAGTTTATGGAGTAACCTCTCCAGGTACACATGGACGCCATACATACGATACTAAGGTATTTTAAGTCATCGCCATGTGCAGGATTGATGTTTACGAAGAAGGGCACTATTACTGTTTCAGCATGTGCAGATGCAAACTATGCAAGGTGTTCGAAAGATAGGAAGTCCTCATCAAGCTTCGCAATATTTGTTGGGGAGTCACTTGTCTCATGGAAGAGCAAGAAGAAAACAGTAGTTGTGAGATCTAGTGCTAAATCAGAGTATAGAGGTATGGCCCAAGCATGTGCAGAAGTGATGTGGGTTCGCGCAGTTCTGACAGATGTACACATAGATGTTCCTCTTCACATATCACTAGAATATGACAATCAGGTTGCATTATTTATTGCAAAAAACCCTGCATTTCACGAGAGGACGAATCACATTGAGGTGGATTGCCATTATATCCGTGATATGATCCAGAAAGGTTTTGTTTCTACAATCCATGTCAGCTCAGGAGATCAAACGCCAGACATTCTTACCAAAGCTTTACTTCGGGGCTCCATCTTGAGGGGGAGTGTAGAAGTTTAGTTTATGTTTCTGTATCTTTTATTTATTGTTCTTTTCGTTTGTCTACTATTTGTAATTTGCCCATAGACCTCTCCCTATATAAGAGAGTCTAGGGTTCCAAGAATAAACACAACTCCTATTTTTCCCAACAGCCTCAAATTTCAGCGAAATGCAGTCGAATTTCTGTTGAATATCGATATCCAGTCGAAATCAAAATTCGACCGAAATGGTTGAAATGATCGAAATATGGGGCTCCTAGTGCAAAAATAATCGGATGACCGAAATTTCGATCGAAATTCGATCGAAATTCCATTTCGGTCGGTCACCGAAATTGTGACTGAAACCGACATTTAGGGCCTTGTCCATATGGACCTGACACGGTTGCTCCATGAACTGGCTCACCGGACTAACAACAAATGAAATATCGGATCCGTTAATGGTAACATACAAAAGCTTACCTAGAAGCTCTCTGTATCTCCTCCTATGAACCTCATCAGTATCATCATCATATAGTTTCATGCTTGGATCCATATGTGTGGTAGCAGGACGACATCCATGCATTCCTATGTCACTTAGCAAATCAGTGACATATTTTCTCTGGGTCATCACAAGCTGATGCAGAAACGATTCGGTGCGTCGTCGATAAATAAAATAATTTGGACGGTGGAATATCGGTGGAGAAAAAGGAGAGGTTGAGAAGAAGAAAACTCGTCGGGAACGAGGGGTTGAAGAAGAAGAACCGTGAAGACCACGTTGAGAGAGGAGAGAAAATAGAGAGGGAGATAAAATCTCAACTTTTCATTAGTACTTGACTGTCTAAAACATTGGACCCTCATCCCTTTATATAGGAGGGATGAGTTTACAAAAATAGTAAACCAATTTAAATTGACAACCAACTTTCCTAAACTGATCCTAACTAATCTGAAATTCAAAATCGACAACTAATTGAATAAGATCACATGCAATCTCATTTATTTAATTAGAGATACGGTAATTAAAAAAAACGTAAATAAAATTGACCAGTAAACTAATTAAAAATTCGGCCCTATAATTTGAGGTCACACTGCGTCAACTCTCCTCCGCTTTTAAAAATTCGTCTCCCGACGAATTGCTTGATGTAGGTGCGTCGTTGGAGAATTCATCCTTGAATTGTGGCTTCAATTTCCTCCAATTCGATCCTTTTCAATGTTACGTTTGTAATTTCTCTTCACCGAGGGGCATGGTTGCAAATGTTCTACCCCTTGACTTAAAAAGATCCTATAGTATAATATGTCTTCCAATTGGCCCCATTGATAAATAGTTTTGGGAGGAGGGGTTTTTCTGTAAGTTTTCCAGAAGATGTCACCCCTCAAATTAGGGGATCCGATGGAGTAAATTGATGTTAGGGTTCGACCCTTCTTAAAAGGGAGTCGACCGCATGATGGGAGCAGAGGATGGTGGCGCGGCATAGCAGCTGGCAGCTGGCGCATTGTTCCTCGGGGGTCGTGTAGCCGGTGTTTGTGGTCGGGCGACATCGGATGGTGTCGTGGCTTGCAGGGGAGGCGGTTTCGCGAGCAAGGGTGTCCGAGAAGGGTAGCATCATCGGCAACGGTGCGGGGTCTTGCTCTCGGAGGCGGTTTGCGGGCTTGGGCGGGTGCGGCTTGCAGGAAGGCGGGGCGAGAGGATTGGCGTGCGGGAGGAGGAGGGGGTGGGGTCGCGCGCTGGGTGGGTTGGTTAGCACGTGGGTGGGTACGGAAAATCGCGGGGAAAGGTGATGGGGGGGTCGGCGCAAGGGCGAATGGGGTGTGGGTCGGGTTCGGGGAAGTTGTCGAATCTGAAAATACCTGTGCAACCATCGTTTCTTCATTTTTTTTTCTAAAACGATCTGAACAGCGGCCGGATCGGTGCTCCCAGCGGGGTGTTCGTTGTTGCCGGCGAGATCTTCGTCGATTTGCGTGTCCAACCATTCTTGGACTTTGAGGCTTGAATCAAGACGTCGCTTGAACTTCCTCGAACGCGAGCGTGAATGTGAGTCAGGGGAGAGACGACTCAAATCGAATTGCACTTGCCAATATGCGACAGGATCGTTGAATCGTGAGAACGATTCGGTTTCCATGCTCTGATACCAAATGATGCAGAAACGATTCGGCGCGTCGTCGATAAATAAAATAATTTGGGCGGTGGAATATCGGTGGAGAAAAAGGAGAGGTTGTGAAGAAGAAAACTCGTCGGGAACGAGGGGTTGAAGATAAGAACCGTGAAGACCACGTTGAGAGAGGAGAGAAAATAGAGAGGGAGATAAAATCTCAACTTTTCATTAGTACTTGACTGTCTAAAACATTGGACCCTCATCCCTTTATGTAGGAGGGATGAGTTTACAAAAATAGTAAACCAATTTAAATTGACAACCAACTTTCCTAAACTGACCCTAACTAATTTGAAATTAAAAATCGACAACTAATTGAATGAGATCACATGCAATCTTATTTATTTAATTAGAGATACGATAATTAAAAAAACGTAAATAAAATTGACCATTAAATTAATTAAAAATTCGGTCCTATAATTTGAGGTCACGCTGCATCATAAACGCTTGTTGATGATTTCTGGAAAACTCTAGTCCCAGAAAGTATCTAAGAGCTCCAAGATCCTTCGTGACAAATTCACGACCTAGAAGTTCTTTCGCCCTCTTGATTCCTTGTATGCCATCTCCTATAATAAGAATATCATCAACATATATCAAGATAGCTATCGTACCTCTGGATGTTTTCTGTATAAAGAGTGATTGATCTGCATTCGAACCCTTGTACCCCTGTTTCTCAAATAAGTCTGAAAGCTTCTGGAACCATGCTTTAGGACTCTGCTTAAGGCCATAGATTGCTTTATGAAGTCTACATACCTGTGAGCACTCCCACTCAATAGCAAATCCAGGTGGCTGTTGCATGTAGACTTTCTCTTGAAGGTCACCATATAGAAATGCATTCTTGACATCTAACTGAAACAAAGGGCAATCACGAGTTACGACAACAAAGAGAAGGATCCGTATGGTGGAATGGCGAGCAACTGGTGAAAAAGTATCAAGATAATCCACCCCATATGTTTGAGTAAATACTCGTGCAACTAGGCGTTCCTTGAATCTGTCGATGCTGCCATCTGCATTTTGCTTAACTGTAAGCACCCATTTACAACTCACTGTAGACACCCCAGTAGGAGCAGGAATGGGACTCCAAGTGCCTATCAAAGAGCAGACATCTCTTCCTCCATAGCCAAACACCACCGACTATCCTGCAATACCTCTTAATTATTCCGTGAAATGACCATGGTTGATAATGCCACTGCAAAATTCCTGAAATCACTAGTAAGGCGATCAAAGGAGACCACATATGCTATATGTAATGATGCACAGCTACGCTTCTGCTTTCTAAGCGCAAAAGGTAGGTCCAAGTCGACATCCTCCACATATGTCCTTTTTAAAGGACCCTGCTCAGGTAGACTATTAGACCCATCGTTAGAAACTGTGTTATCAAAACATACCTCATGTATGCTACATGATGAGCGGTGACCATGAGCAGAAGCATGCCTGCGGGTATAGTGGTGTGGCAATGGTGGGACTGGAACCATTATAGGAAGTGTAGGTGGCCTATGTAGTGGTAATGGTGTTGATGAGCGAGGTGGTGATGGTGGTCGCATGTATATATCTTCATCAGTGTTGGAAGGCTTCAACTGATCACTTGTAGGAGAAAAATACACCACGAACTCGAAAAAGGTGACATCAGCACTAACATAATACTTCATGCGCATTGGATCATAACACATGTAGCCTTTTTGTGTCTTATAGTACCCAACAAAGACACTTGACAGCTTTAGGAGAGAGCTTGTCAGTACCTAGGGATAGTTGGTGGACAAAGGCAACCGAGCCAAACAAACGAGGAGTTAGCGAGAATAATTCCTTCTCAGGAAATGCAAAGAAAAAGAAATTTTCTCGCCTAAGATCGATGAAAGCATGCGATTGACAAGATAACAAGCTGTAAGAACCACATCACCCCAGAAGGAATGTTGGACATGACTCTGAATGAGGGGAGTTCTGGTAATATCAAGTAGGCGACGATGCTTCCTTTCTACGACACCATTTTTGCCGGGAAGTATAAGCGCAAGATGTTTGATGAATAATGCCATGGACAAAAATATTTAGAAAGAGTCGGAGTACAGAATTCCAAAGCATTATCAGTACGCACAAATTTAACAAACTAAGAGAAGACATTCTGCACGTCATTGATAAAATTCTTGATAACATCCCCAGCCTCAGATTTATTCTGTAATAAAAAGACCCAAGACAAGCGAGAGAAATCATCAACAACAACAAGATAAAACCTGTGTTCCTGATGATCTGGACATGATTAGGATCCCAAATATCTATATGAATAACTCAAAAATGGAGCTACTGCTCATGACGACATCCAATCACCTTGCCCGTAAGGATGACCTGAAATACAAGAGGATGGATCAAAAATAGCTCGACAATGTAAGTCTTTCGTAATCTGACTAATAGATAGCAAGTTCATAGAAAAAATTTGGGGCATGAAGCACATTCTGAAGATGCGTAGATGGAGTTAGGCTGATCTCCCCCTGTCCTATGATCCGGGAATGAGTTGACATCTGCTATAATCACAGTTCGTCCTGGGGAAACATGTATGTAAGATGTAAGTTGACCACGGTCTCCACAAAGGTGATGTGTAGCACCAGAGTCCATGATACATTCTGTAACATCAGATCCACTACATCTGGTAAGTGCAAAAGTGCTACCTGAGGTACTAGAAGATGCTGAGGCAACCACATCTGAATGGTTCCCAGGGGTCGATGAAGAAACATCTGAGTTGGAGGGAGGTATAATGCCCCTCAATCGTGTTACAAATCTATGATCCAAAGTGGAAGCAGCAGGGGGTTCCACCTGTTCAGCAACTCGTGCCGAAGCAGGAAATCCATGCTTGGAATAACATGTATCCTCTGTATGTGCAGGACAGTGGTATTATGTACAAGGCTGACGAGTACGACCTCCTCGTCCATGGGGTCCACGTCCACGAAATTGAGAAGAACTTCCTCGACCTCGAGAAGCAGCCATTGTTGATGAAGTCTGATTGGCAGGAGTAGATGGAACATTGATTCTACTGAGCCGGCGGAAAGCTCCTCCATGGGAGGAATAATAGCATCGGCCAGAATCTGAGAGCGAGCATCCTCATACTCAGGGTCTAGGGCTGCTAGGAAGGCACCCACCATGGTCGCATTCCTATAAGTCTTCTATTATTCCGGAGTAGCTGTAAGGGGCATAAAGCTATGGAGTTTTTTGAACATTCCACACAAGGATGTATATAATGAATGTAGAGGCTGCCATTCTGCCTGATAGTGAAAATATTATGCTATAGTTGTAGAATCTTTGTCTCATTCCTTTCTTGAGAGTAAGTAGCAGCAAGGATGTCCCACGTCGCCTTGGTGGTGGGCTGATGCAATACATCATTGGCGATCTTTATCGCCAAAGTACCTGAAAGCCAGACCTTGGCATACGCATCATCGACCTCCCATGACGCATTGATCCCAGTTTTCTGAACCGTCTCCTCCTCTGTAAGAACGTGCTTCTTATCGATTGACTTCATAAGACTCAAACTGCATTGCCCAAAGCTCATAATTTGTCATAACCATCTTGAGAATAGGTGCTGGACCTCAGAATGCGCCTGTGGCAGGTATATCGACCTTGCTCTCTGACATATTGCCGGATGTAGAAAACTGAGATTTGGTAGACTAATGTGTAATCGTCTACACAAACATACATGCATTTGAATGCATATGTAGGCTCATGCACCCAAATACATCAATCGCACGGAAAGACCTTCGCTGGGGATGAAGCGGCTAGATGGCTAGCCGTACACGGATACGCTGTACACGAGTGATTCACTCGCGGGGAGACTGCAAGATCATTTGGCATGCACATGTGCTATGGGGATCACACATGAGCGCTACATGGCGCACAAGCGGCGCCGTTGGGTGACATGGCTAGGGTCTCTGGATCTCGCGGCGCGAGCCACTAGAATGCGCGACTGGGAGGCGCAACGTGACTGGAAGACGTGGCGTGACTGGGAGGCGCGACACAAGGCGCGCTGTGTGGCGGTGATGCGGCAGGGGTTGCGCGGTGATGCGCGGGGATGAGGGTGGAGCTAGGGTTACGGTTTTAGGTACGATAGCTCCAGTCTAGGACCGACGCTCTGATACCATATTGGGAAAAATAAGAGAGTTGTTTATTCTATGAATCCTAGGTTCTTTTATATTGGAGAGTAGCCTATGAATGAATTACATAAGACATTCATAACTAAAGGGAATTAAGAAACAATACAGGAAACAACAACAACAAAGCCTTTTCCCACAGTTAAGTAGGGTCGACTACATGGATTCTTCGCCTCCATTCAGATCTATCTTGGGCCAATCCCGGGTTTATATCCACAAAATTAAGATCCCTTCGTATGATCTCTTTCCAACACTTCTTGGGCCGTCCTCGCCCTCTCTTAACCGGCTCAACATCCCAACACTCGCATCTCCTAACTGGTGCATCAGCTGATCTTCTTTGCTAATGTCCAAATCATCTTAAGCTGTTTTCTCGCATCTTATCCTCGATCGGAGCTACACCAACTTTCTTTCCGATTGCATCATTCCGAATCTGATCTTTACGTGTGTGTCCACACATCCACCTTAGCATTTTCATTTCTTCTACATTCATTCTCTGCACATATCTATGGTTCACAGGTCAACATTCAAATCCATAAAGCATAGCAGCTCTCACGGCTGCTTTGTAAAACTTTCCTTTAATTTTTAAAGTAATTTTCTTATCACAGAGAACATCAGAGGCTCATCTCCACTTTAGCCAGCTTGCATTTATTCTATTAGTAACATCTCCATCAATTTCCCCATCATGTTGCAGAATAGATCCCAGATATCTAAAGGAATCTCTCTTCTGAATGTTATCGTCACCAATCTTCACCTCGATTCCTTCACCATTGCTTCCATCAAAGGTGCACTCCATATATTCCATCTTAGCCCTACTTATTCGAAATCCTTTAGTCTCCAACTCTCGTCTCCAGACTTCAAGCTTCTCATTTACTCTATCTGTAGTCTCGTCAATTAACACAATATCATCAGCAAATAACATACACCATTGTAACTCATCCTGAATGTGACTGGTCAACTCGTCCATATTCAAAGTAAATAGAAATGGACTCAAAGAAGAACCTTGATGTAAACCATTGTTGATGTCAAAATATACAGTCTTCTCAGACGGGGTCCTTACACAAGATAAAGCCTTATCATACATGTCCTTTACGAGGTTGATGTATAGGACAGGTATTTGTATCTTCTTCAACACTCTCCACAATATCTCTCGTAGGACATAATCATAATCCTCCTCCAAATCAATAAAGATCATGTGGAGGTTCTTCCTTTTAGCTCTATAAATCTCCATTGTACTCCTCAGCAAATGGATAGCTTCAGTCGTTGAGCAACCTGGCATGAATCTGAATTGGTTTTCTTTTACATTGGAAATTTGCCTCAATTTTCTTTCGATCACACGTTCCCAAATTTTCATAGTATGACACATCAACTTTATACCTTTATAATTTGAACAATTTTGAATGTCTCCTTTATTCTTACAAGGAGGCACCACGATACTCCTCCAATCTTCAGGCATTTTCTTGCTTCGCCAAATAACATTGAATAGACTCGTAAGCCAAGTCAAACCACGCTCACCTAAAACTCTCCATACTTCTACAGGGATGTCATCCGGTCCTACACCTTTTCCAGGTCTCATAACCTTCAAAGCTTTCCTTTCTTTGTATCCGTCTATAGCATGCACGATTCAAGTAACTTTCACTACAAGCTAGATCATCCGAAGTGATATCTCTATTTCCTTCCCCAATGAAAAGTTTATGGACGTACTGCTCCCATCTAGTCTTTATATCCTTTTGAGGAACAAGCACATGACCTTCCTCGTCCTTAATGCATCTCACTTGAGAAAGGTCTTTGTTTTTTCTTTCTCTTGCTTTGGCCAACCTGAATATATCCTTCTGTCCCTCATTAGAGTCGAGATTTTTATACAAAACTTCATAAGCTTTTGACTTAGCTTCGCTTACGGCCTTCTTTACTTCCTTCTTCGCTATTTTGTAGTTTGTGACAATTTCCTCTGTTCTATCCTTAGACATAGTTTTAAAGCAAGCTCTTTTTATTTTTAGCTTCTCTTGCACCCTTTCACTCGACCACCGAGCCTCCTTTTGACATGGAGCTCCTCCCTTTGACTCACCTAGCATCTCTTTGGCTACCTTTCGGATACAAGATGCTACTGCCTCCCACATCTCGTTTGCACTACCGCTACAATCCCAAGATAAGTTTTCTGAAATCTTCTTGCTGAAGCTCGCCTGCTTCAGTGGAAGATTCCACCATCTAGTTCTAGTTATCTTAGAAACCCTCCTTTTCTTAACCAACCCTTTCATTTGTACAATTAAGACTAACACACGATGTTGGGTTGTCAAACTCTCTCCCGGGATTACTTTGCAGTCTTTACAACACAACCTATCTCTTCTTCTCAACGCAAAGTAATCTATCTGTATTCTAATTGGCCCACTCTATAAGTAATTAAATGTTCCTCCCTCTTCTCGAAGAGAGTGTTTGATATGAAAAGATCATATGCCATTGCAAAATCCAGGATGGGTTTTCCCTCTTCATTTCTATCCCCAAAACTATGTCTTCCATGAACACTAGCATACCCTGAAGCATCTTTTCCCACATGTCTATTAAGATCTCCACCGATGCAAATCATCTCTCTTTGTGGGATTCCTTGTAGACTCTTATCAAATCCTCCCCAAAAGCTTGTTTAATCCTTTCATCTAAACCAATTTGTGGTGCATAAACTGAGATGATATTCGGAATTTCTTCTTCAAGCACCAATTTTAGCAAAATAATTTGATCCCCAAATCTTTTCACCTCAACCACACAATCCTTCAAATCCTTATGAACAACCACTCCAACACAGTTTCTACCCTTATCTTTACCTGAATACCAAAGTTTAAAGCCTGTCTTCTCAATCTCCCTTACTTTCTCTCCAACTCATTTAGTCTCTTGAAGACATAGTTGATGAATACTCATTCATCACTCTTTATTCTTATATTTTAGCTACAAAAACCTTTGCAAATACATGTAGATAGGTGTAAATACAAATAATTACCGAAAGACATGCATCGTATAAAGTTTAATAATTAGCATGTTTTTGTGCAAAAATAAAAGAATAAAGAGACAAAAGAAAAAGAGGGAGATATTTAATAAATATTGAGCGACCTAATCCCAAGGGAGGGCTCACCATGGGCCTGACCGCATAAAAGCCCAAGTAGAGAGAGATAAGGAAGCTCATATGTGTAAATATACATGTAAATATAATAAAAATATTTTCCTCTAAATAAAAAAAAATATATAAATAAGTGTGTATTTATATGTACATATTTGTAAATATTAAACTAAAACAAAAATGAGAAAATTAAAAAGAAATTAAAAACCCTTCATCCTTGTACATAGACCATGTGTATATAAACCACATATGTATTTATTTCACCTTTGTAAATAAATCAATAAAATTCCACAAAAATTTGTACATATTCCTTATTCCATAATGTAAATAAATAAAAGAAAAATCACAAAAATACAACAAAAATAAAAAAAATAAAAATAAAAATCAAAACCACCTTGTATGTATGCCACATATGTATATAAATAAAACTATTTATTTCACCCATGTACATAATTAATAAAAATAAAATAAAAATACCATATTATTCCAAATTTTATCCTATAAATAAATAAAATATAAAATTGGAATAATTAGTATAAAAATGAATAATTAAAAATCAAAAATAAAAAATACATATGTATATAATAATAATATTTTGTAAATACATTATTTATATTTCAAAAAAATAAATAAAAATCACTAAGAAATAGTTTTAGAATAAAGAAATATTTTTCGTGTTTTAACTTTTTTGAAATTCGGTCATTTACTATGTTAAAATAAATTGTCAAATAAATCATAATTGGCGGGCTTTGATTGGTCCACGGGGGATTGTTGACCCTGGTCAACTCTCCCCCCCAGGACCACCAGAGCCGGATCTTGTTGCCCCAACCCGACTTCCCTGATTTTTCGCCATTCGATCCGATCGCCAATACCATTAACCCCGGGTCCTAATCCTTCCTGATGCATCCGTGATCCACGCCCGGGGTGGATTTTGGGGATCCGCGCTTCGCGGAACCCTGCCCGACCTGTTCTTGCCGAACCTTACGCGTATAAAGCTCGAGCTCCGCCTCCATTTTCTCGCATCTTTGCTCATCCATTTTCCACCCAAGGACCTCCATCGCCTCCGCGAGAGTGACAACTCGCTTCCAGTGGTGTCGCAGCGAGGAGGGAGCGTGTAGACCATCGATCCGGCAGCTTTGCGCCGCCGTGCGCTGCCTGGAGGTGACGCTCGAGCCTCGGGCACCGACGACCCTTGAGGCAAGGACCTGGAGCATCCCCTGCTTTTCCACAGTCGACTACAGCCAGTAGGAAGCTCTCTCTCTTTCCCTATTTCTCTAATTTTGCATTTCGCCCAAATCGCCCCGTAGCCGTTCAACTTTGATTCCGACCACCCTCGCCTTCGTTTCGATCATCGGAATAGCTCATCATCTCCGCCTTTCCCTCGCGCACCTTCTTCGCCCACTCATTCACCCCAGTTCGCACAGGAACTGGGTATCGAGTTCCTCCGCCGTCGCCTCGCCGGAACTCGCACGCCCCGCCGCACCATCCACCTTCACCTCCGCTTACAGGGTCTAGGCACTTTGCCCTCGACCCACGAGTCTGTTGCCGTGCTTTTCAGGTCCAAACGAGTCCATCTGAGGGCTCGTCTCTTTGGAGCAGCAACTTCTCCTCCGCTAGTGCCGCCGGAGCTCTCCAGAGCTCCTCGCCACCATCAGAGGGGACCATTAGAGGCAGAATGCCCAGGCGATTCTTCTCCGATCAGTATCAGCCCGCGAGGAGGTCTCCAGCGCGTACACGAGCCCGACGAACCTCGCCGGAGTCCAGTTCTTCGAGCAACCTCCGCAGCCGTCCGATTGCTCTTCAGTTCCAGATTACATCCGGATCGTCAGATCAGGGTTAAGAGGAGGCCCGCAGCCACCGTTGGATCTCCACGTGGTCTCCTCTCGACCCTCCATCCAGCGAAGAGGACCCAACGCATCTCGACCGTCGGATCTACACGTGGCGCATCCCCTGTCGTTGGATGAGTGACGAGGACCCCTTGTTTAGCCGCGCCCCTTCCCCGACCGTCCGATCTCCACGTGGCGAGCATCTGGCCCTCGACTTAATAAAGGGTAAACATCTCTTAGGCCCTTAGATTTTTAGTTGTTCTGCTTTAGTCCTGTAAATATTTTAGAAACTTTATTTCAGTTTGGTAATTTGCATTGTGGACCCTGTCGTTTCTTGTATTTGCGTTTATACCCCTGTTTGAAGTGGAACACGTGCTTCGACACGTGCCTTTCTGGGTTAATTGCATGTATGGGCTGATTGTTTCAGGTTGTTAATGAATGAGTTTATACTTTTGATATTTGCAGAAATACCCCTTGTGAATGGTTTAATTGTGCATGTGCGTTATATAATGGGTAATTTACACTGAAGCCCCTGGACTTTTAGTACGTGTTACTAAATAGTCCAGGAACTTAAGTTTTCTTGCAAATAGGTCCCTGAGTGCCCCAGGTCACGCGCTTTGCATGTGAGTTCTTGGGAATTTTACACCGGACCCCCTGGAACTTGTATTAATTGCATTTAGATCCCTGTGCACTGTGCCCTTGTGTTTGAATTTAATAAAATAACAAATCGACTCCAAATTTGATGAAAATTGGACACATGGCTCCTGCCATGGTGTAAAATTTTCTATAATTTTTGGAGACATTTTTGACACTTTTTGATATTTTTAAAAATTCAAAAACACGCAATTTTTTTACTGTCTAGCTTTAAAAATCACAAAAAATATTAGAACACCTTTATAAATTACACAAAAAATTAGAGAGTATTTGTTTTGCCTTGTTTGATTTTCTGACCAATTTTGGTCATTTTTGGCTTTATAAAACCTATAAAAATTACAAAACCCCTAAAAACCCAAAAATTCTAATAATTAAGAGGAAAATAAAAAATTAATAATTCTGGTACCTAAATTTTCCTTGTATTTTTTTCTTTACAGGAAAATTACCTTCAGACCTTGATAGGGCCATTTTGCATTTTAAATTGGCCCTCCAAGTCTGACTGGACAATACCCTTCTTTTCTTGCCTTGTTTGATTTTTATAAAAATCAATAAAAATCAGGAAATTACCAAAATTAACCAAAAACAGTAAAAAAATATAAAAAAAATAAAAACATTTTGTTTGAATTTTTGGATGATTTTTGAGTAGGTAAATAATTGTATCTAGTTGCTTGTTTCCTTGTTTTCCTTATTTTCTTTATTATTTGAAAATCCAAAAAATATAAACATATTAAAAATCCATCAAAAATATTTGTCTCTTGTTTATTTTCACTTTTGACTACTTCGTAGGCCGTAAGGCCATTACGTGCTCCTCGTGTTTGACCCTGGTCGCTATACCAGGCTAATCTAATAGCGAGACCGCTACTTGAGCTTGTTTGATTTTTATCTGATTTTGGTGGTCTATATTTTTCTCGATTGAAGCCAACTATTGAAGCCATCCATTTGTTGAGGAGAACAATGGAGATTTATAGAGCTAAAAGGAAGAATCTCCATATGATCCTTATTGATTTGGAGAAGGCTTATGATTCCGTCCCACGAGAGATACTGTGGAGAGTTTTGGAGAAGAGACAAGTACCTGTCCTATACATTAATCTCATAAAGGATATGTATGATAGGGCTTTATCTTGTGTAAGGACTCCGACGGGGAAGACCAACTATTTTGATATCAACATTGGTTTACATCAAGGTTCAGCTTTGAGTCCATTTCTTTTTACTTTGATTATGGACGAGTTGACAAGTCACATTCAAGATGAGTTACCTTGGTGTATGTTATTTGCTGATGATATTGTGTTGATTGACGAGACTAGATATGGAGTAAATGAGAAGCTTGAGGTTTGGAGACATGAATTGGAGACTAAAGGTTTTCGTATAAGTAGGGCTAAGACGGAATATATGGAATGTACCTTTGATGGAAGCAATGGTGAAGGAATCGAGGTAAAGATTGGTGACAATAACATTCAGAAGAGAGATTCTTTTAGATATCTGGGATCTATTTTGCAACATGATGGGGAAATTGATGGAGATGTTACTAATAGAATAAATGCAGGCTGGCTAAAGTGGAGAGGAGCCTCCGCTGTTCTCTGTGATAAGAAAATTCCTTTAAAAATTAAAGGAAAGTTTTACAAAGCAGCCGTGAGACCTGCTATGCTTTATGGTTCTGAATGTTGGCCTGTGAACCATAGACATGTGCAGAGAATGGCTGTAGCAGAAATGAAAATGCTAAGATGGATGTGTGGACATACACGTAAAGATCGGATTCGGAATGATGCAATCAGAAAGAAAGTTGGTGTAGCTCCGATCGAGCATAAGATGCGAGAAAACCGCTTAAGATGGTTTGGTCATTTGCAAAGAAGGTCAACTGATGCACCGGTTAGGAGATGCGAGTGGTGGGATGTTGAGCCGGCTAAGAGAGGGCGAGGACGGCCCAAGAAATGTTGGAAAGAGACTATACGAAGGGATCTTAGTTTTTTGGATATAAGTTCGAGATTGACCCAAGATAGATCTGAATGGAGGTGAAGAATCCATGTAGCCGACCCTACTTAATTGTGGAAAAAGGCTTTGTTGTTGTTGTTGTATATTTTTCTCGATTGACACCGCTTGGTGACTTGGGTCACAACGACCCTTGATTACCTTTACCCGAGTCGTCAGGCGTGTCATCAGAATGGCGCCGTTGCCGGGGAGCACGTCTTAGTAGTCATAGTTGATTTTTCCGCGGTTTTCTTTTCGCGGCTTTTTATGCATATTCTGTATATATCATTTATTTGCATAATTATTTAAATAATTTGGTCTTATCACTTTTGCTTGTTTTCTTGCGAGGACCCGAGGACCGAGACGGCTTTCTTCGGAAGCCGAGCAACCGCGGGAATCGGAGGCGGCTGTCTTCTTTACAGAGCTGCAGGAGGACGCGAGGAGCGAGCATGAGTGCGGGAGCCGCGAAATAGCCGCGAATTTAGATTAGACTAGATTAGAATTTATTTCCAGCTTTATTTGAACAATTGTTGTAATAATACAGGGATAGACAGAGACTCAGATTTTCGGGGTCTGTTTCGCCGAGCACCGGTGTGCTTGGGGGACCCCTCGATTTTTACGCGGCTTTTTACGCGATTTTCCTTTACTGCCTTTTCCTGTTTCACGCGGTTTTCCGAGCCCCTAGCCGTAGGATTTTCTGCTTAACTGTGACATAATAATTAGGATCCAAATACCCTAATATATTTGCCTGCACCTATTGATCGGTAATTGGACCTAAAATAAAAAGATAATAAAATAGCCGTTCCATCACCTCCGAGCCTACGCGCCGCGACACGCTCCGTCAAGCGCTACTCCTGAACTCGACCTGTCGAGAAGAGGAGGGGTGGGTCTAGACCGGACTCTCTGGATTGGAGGCTGGTGGTCGGCTAGCCGTTCTTTCAAGTAGTACTGTTGTTTAGGGACTCGGTTTTTCCGCCTGCACCATTTAGGTAGTTTTATTTCTGTCTTTCAATTCTGCGTGGATCATCTTGCATGTAGACTGCTGGAGTCAGGTACGCATTTCTTACTCTGCATGCATCATTGATTTCATCGCGCATCGGCTTTTTCGTCTTCTCCCCCCTGTTTTGAACTTAATAACCAGGAGAACCGAAAAATTCGTTAGGCGTTTTTGCTTTTATTGAAAAATACCTAAAAAGAAAAATAATAAAATTGGGACTGCTAAAACTATCGACCCTAAAAGACACCTCACTTAAAAATCTGTCTTGGGGAGAGCAACCCCCTCATTGATTGGTTTGATTGTGTGAGAGAGTGATCCCGAACACTAGGTAGAGCCCTCCCATACTCTTCTTAACTGATTACCGACTACTTCTGTGCGGGACAGTCGGTTGGAAAAGTATCGGGTAACCCAACAGGTCACGTAATCGCTCTGATATTTTGATTGTTCACCAAAATAAAATTGACAAGATAATTGACCGAACCTTTACGGTCTTCAGCTCGTGTTGCGTTGGTGAACTGGGGGTTTGCTTGTGATCGTATTTGTTGCCAGATCCCATCCGCATTACTCGCCAGATCACGATGATGGGCAGGAGGTCTCTTAGGCAGCCTCTGGCTGCACCGCTTTTTAGCACTCCAGCCCACCCATCTAGGTCGGTTCGTGGGAGCTCGGACCAGCTCTCCGAACCAGAGTACGATTCCGCCCTGTTCCCCCTCGATCCCCCTTCTAAGACCGTGATACTAGTGCCAGAGGAGAGACAGACAGATGATTTATTGGCACCTGAGTTTGGATGTTTTGATTTTTCATAGACTATGGTCGGCAGCAGTGATGACCGCATTGGAGGTCCCCGAGGAGATCAGACATTCGTCTTGGACCAGGGTGCGATCAACTCCACCCTGATCGCCTCACTAGAGTCAGTTCAGCCGCAGTTGAGGGATCAGGGAGCATTCACGATCGAGATGAGGCGAGAGCTTGAGCAGATGAGAGCTGACCGCGAGAACCGCGGGGGAGGACCCGACGATAAGGCAGCTGCCGCAGCAGCCGCAGCCGCGGCAGCAGCCGCCGCAGCAGCAGGAGCAGGACCTCCGAGACCGATGCGGGAGAATCACAATCCCGGATCGACTTTGACGCTCCGTTGGGTGGTGCTACCAGCTATCGTGGGGGATTTCAAGTTCCCCCCGAACACACTTCAGCTCCTACCCCGGTTCCATGGGCTGGCTACTGAGGAGCCACATCTCCACCTGCAGGAGTTTGAGATGATCTGAAGTACTGTCCACTATCGTAAGGTGGACCAGGATACCATACGGATGATTGCCTTCCCCTTCTCCTTAGCAGACAGAGCAGCCACCTGGCTGAAGCACTTGGGGAAGTTTGTCTACACTTGGGAGCAGCTCTGCGCCGAGTACTTGCACAAGTACTACCCACTCGGGCGGACGAACGCCGCTAGAGCCCTGATCAGCAACTTCTCCATGCTCCCCAACGAGCAGTTCCACGAGGCATGGGAGAGGTTTCGAGAACTGACTGACAGGCACCACATCATCTCCAAGCCGAACCTTGTTCAGAGCTTTTTCAGCGGGCTGACACCAGAGCTTCAGAGCTTGGTGAATGCTTCTTGTGGCGGGTCTTACTTCGCCAAGGATCACGATTAGGTCTGGGCCATCTACGAGGAGATGGCCGAGAACTACATGGTGATGTCCTAGACCAGATTGTACACTCAAGGCAGACCCCAGCAGCCACAGACCGTGCAGTACCAGAGGATAGAACGGGTCGACGCCGGTCCATCCAGTTCGTCAGCGGTAGCAGCAGCACAGCCAGAGTCTACAGCCACAGACATGGGGATTATCAGCGAGAAGCTGGACCGGATGGAGTTGATAGAGAAGAAGCAGTGCCAGGGCATCACTCAGATGGAGCAGATGGCACAGACTTTGAGTGACATGAAGAACCAGCTCATGTGTCTCCAGGAGGCACAGACGGTTTCCCAGCCCCGTCTTCAGTCACGAGGCGATCACGGCAGAAGCAGCAGCTCGTCCCAGCGCTCCAGCTCTCACCAGCAGCCTAGACAGGTCCACCTTGTACAGGCGGAGCCGTACCAGCAGCCGCAGCTCACCTACCAGGCACCACCATCCACTGATACTCAGATGGTGGTATACCGGCCGGATCAGCCTGTGGCAGTACTCCCGACAGACCCTTACGATTCAGAGCCGTTGATGGATGTCAACGGGATTTGGTACGATCGCCCCTAGTTCGGTATCCGACGAGACCATCCCGGATTTCGTTGGGCGGCCAGAAGTGCCCAGCCCCAGCAGCAGCCGTCAGCACAATGTGGCCAGTACAACCATCGGAGAGATCACCACCAGCAGCAGCCCCAGTGTACCCACCACAGGAGCAGCAACAGTCGTCGTATGGTCCTCGTCCCTATCAGTAGGGACAGTCTTGGAGGCCAGATCCGCCTCACCACCACCACCAGCAGCAACAGCCACACCCGTACCCCTCTCACCCACAGCAGCAACAGCAACAACAGCCTCACTACCAGAGAGGCTACCCGTCAGGTTCTCATGGGACATCTATGAGAACCCTGCCTTGGATGACATAGCCCGCCTCCTCACAGATCAGCAGGCTACCTTTTGACGGGAGATGGATGAGTTCCGCCAGGAGATGCGAGACATTGTGAGAGGGAAGGTCGTCATCCCTGCCAGATCGAGCCCAATCCGAACAACCTCAAGAGGAAGTCTGAGCAGGTAGTTTGTACTGAGTATGCCACTCCTAGTGATACTTTTGGTGATATGTCTGCGTAGCTTTTTGATACTGACTTTGTCACACTTGGGAGCGGTAGGATGCCAGCAGGCGGCGCCACGTCTGAGTTACACCACGAGGACATTTCCAGAGCGCCAGACGAGGAGGAGAGCGGTGCTGATGCCGTTAGAGATGATGACGGTGGTACTAATGCAACCATGGATGCTGATTCCACCGGCGATACTGATGCTGCCATTTCATCAGTTCGAGGAGGTGATACTGAGGCCACCCATGTTGCCGAGCCAGAGCGCGGTACTGAGGCCGCGAGTCTTCCAGCCGATGGTGGTGCTGATGCCACCGATCTTACTTCTGGGATTCCTGTAGTTTTTCCTTCTTTGCACATGTATCTCGGAACATTTCTGTGAATAAAGGAAAGGGTTTGTTTTCTTCTGGTCCCACTGTGGTGCATGATGTATGTGTGGATCCTGCCGTCGAGCCGTCTCGACCCTTTCCTAGTCCTTCATCTGAGAAGGTCCCTGTGATCCCCTTTCCTAGAGCCCTTCAGATGGGAGGGGAAGAAAAATGAAAATAAGAAAAAGAGGCAGCAGGAAGAGTTCAGCCAGCAGATGATAAATCGGTTTCACATACAGCTGACTCTTCAGGAGGCTTTGCAGCACATCCCTCTTCTCCAGCGTTCACTTAGAGACAGGACCACAGTCAGGAGAAAGAGGAGGAACCAGCACTCAGAGATTCATGTGCTGACGAAAGCCACTTGTTTCGCGATCCAGAACCGTCTGCCGGCCAAGAGGCCAGATTCAGGAGCCCCTTATGTCAGATGCCATATCAGTGAGCAGAGGTTCGACCGTACCTTATTAGATAGCGGATCGTCCATCAACCTACTTCCGGCAGCCCTTCTCGACCGCTTCGAGTTGGGCACTCTTAGACAGAGTAGGACAGTCCTTCAGTTTGCTGATAGATCTGTCAAGAGGCCAAAGGGGTTGTTGCGAGACGTTGTCGTCACGATTCAGGGTCTGCAATTCCCCGTGGACTTCGTAGTGTTGGACGTGGAGATCCCTGAGTCAGTGACCGATACCCCCATCATTCTAGGTCACCCGTTCTTGACCACAGCCAAGGCAGTGACCGATCATGATAGTAGGAAGGTATACTTTCGCGTCGAGGGCGAAAGTGTACAAGTAGAGACGGTCGAGGACAGCCGAGCCAGAGACAGATCATGCTCAGAGACCACTTCAGACATAGAGCAGATGACAGATACCAGGCTAGACATCCACCAGGACTGCGACTTTGTGATCACAGATGACGGGGCAGTTTGGGCAGACCCAGCAGCACATGCCATCCTCTCATTTTCGGATTCCGCTGATACAGAGACGACAACAGAGGAGAGCTTGGAGAGCACATTCCTGGTCCAGGATACTTCAGTGGCAGCAGAGCCGGTTCTCGACCGTGAGACAGATTCTTGTGATGATGGTGGTGTTGATACCACCTTTGATGACACAGTTCCCTTGGAGTCAGAGTCTGATGGGCAGATTGTGATGATTATATGCCAGATTTGACTTCCACTGAGCCTGCACATAGGGAGGAGGTAGATGCCGAGCAGAGCAGAGACAATTCAGTTGAGCAGCCTTCTCCAGATCCAGTTTGTGAGAGAGAGTTCTCATTCTCCCGGGCAGATTTGGCCGCATACACTCGGATTCTTCAGAAGCCAGATTTGCCAGCACCAGTTTGTCCAGAGCTGAAGCCGCTTCCTGCGTCGTTGAAGTATAGGTTCCTTGCGGGTGAGCATGAGATGTACCCAGTCATTATCTCCGCCGATTTGACTGGAGAGCAGGAATCCCGTCTGATGGGGGTTCTTGAAAAGAACCGCAAGGCGATAGGATGGAGCGTAGCAGATCTTCAGGGGATAAGTCCGACCCTGTGCTCCCACCATATCTATCTCGAGGATGAGGCGAAGCCGTCGCGTGAGTTCCAGCGGCGGCTGAACCCGAATCTGAGAGAGGTTGTCATGAAGGAAATTTCGAAGTGGTGGAGCGCCGATTTTATCTATTCCATCTCCGACTCCAAGTGGGTCAGCCCTTTGCATGTGGTGCCCAAGAAGACGGACATCACTACAGTGGTCAGCGAGTCTGGAGAGGAGATTGCTACACGGGTACCCACTTCTTGGAGGGTTTGTGTTGACTACAGGAGACTCAACCAGGCCACCAAGAAGGATCATTTCCCCCTGCCCTTTATAGATCAGATCATTGAGAGACTGGTAGGGAAGAGCCACTATTGTTTTCTGGATGGGTACTCGGGCTACAACCAGGTGGCCATCGCTCCCGAGGACCAGGACAAGACTACCTTTACCTGTCCCTTCGGCACATATGCCTTCCGACGCATGCCATTTGGGCTATGCAATGCCCCTGCGACTTTTCAGAGATGCATGCTGTCGATTTTTTCAGACATGGTCGGAGAGTGCTTAGAGGTCTTCATGGATGATTTCTCGGTTTACGGCGACGGATTTGACTCCTGTCTTGACTGCCTAGACCGGGTACTTCAGCGATGTATAGAGGTTCGCTTGGTTCTATCTTGGGAGAAGAGTCACTTCATGGTGACTCAAGGGACGATGCTTGGCCATATCATCTCCAACAGGGGCATGGAGGTTGATCCGACCATGGTTGATGTCATTAGAAAACTCGCACCGCCGTCAAATTTGCGGCAGTTACGGTCATTCCTGGGGCACGCCGGTTTCTACCGGCGATTCATTCATGATTTCAGTTGGATTGCCCGACCGTTGACTAACTTGCTGACGAAGGACACTGAGTTCCTTGTCGATGACAAGTGTCTTTCGTCGTTTGAGACTCTCAAGAAATGTGTCGTTGAGGCTCCTGTTCTACAACCGTCTGATTGATCTCTCCCATTCGAGATCATGACGGATGCCTCCGATTTTGCCGTGGGGGCCGTGCTGGGACAGAGGAGGGATGGAGTCCCATTCGCTATCCACTACGCTAGCCGCACATTGGATTCCGTGCAGCGGAACTACACAGTCACAGAAAAGGAGATGCTAGCCGTAGTTTTCGCCCTAGATAAGTTCAGATCATACATTATTGGATCTAGAGTGACCTTGTATACAGATCATACCGCCATCAGGTACCTTGTGGCAAAGAAGGATGCCAAGGCCAGACTAACTAGATGGACCCTTCTACTCCAGGAGTTTGACATAGAGATTAAGGATAAGCATGTAGTCAAGAATGTGGTGGCGGATCATCTCTCCCGATTAGAGCATCTTGAGGATTCTGACTTGATTGACCCTATTTGTGAGACCTTCCCAGATGAGGCGATCCTTGCTATCGCCTCTCTCCCATGGTATACCGATATTGTGAACTTTCTTGTTGCTAAGAAAGTACCACAAGATTGGCCCAGGCAGAGGCTTGAGACCTTCCTTGCGAAGGCCAAGTCCTACCATTGGGAGGATCCCATCGTTTACCATGAACTCATGAAGGAGGGGATAGCGTCTGGCGTAGGTGCATTCCTTAGGAGGAGCACCATAGCGTCCTCACTTACTGCCACAAGCTTGAGGCAGGAGGACATCACTCTGGGAGGAGAACGGCACAGAAAGTGCTCCAATCCGGCCTATGGTGGCCTTCCCTCTTCAAGGACTCTGATGAGTTCGTGAAGAGGTGTACTGGCTGTCAGAGGATGGGCACTTGTGGACAGCGTGATATGATGTCGATGCAGCCCATACACTTCTGTGAGGTTTTTGACGCATGAGACATCGATTTCATGGGTCCATTCCCTAAGAGTCAGGGATTTGAGTATATTCTGTTGGTCGTTGATTATGTAAGTCGTTGGGTTGAGGCCATCCCCGCCCGAACCGCAGATGCCAGGACAGTTTGCAGATTTTTGAGGAAGCACATCATTACACGGTTCGGGGTACCTCGAGTATTGATATCAGACGGGGGGTCTCATTTCATCAACGACCAGGTGAAGGCCCTTGCTAGCGAGTTCCGCATAGACCATCGAGTTGCCACTCCATACCATCCACAGACGAATGGTCTAGCCGAGGTGTCGTACAGGGAGATCAAGACTATTTTGCAGAAAGTCGTCCGCCCTGACCGAAAAGATTGGTCATTGCTTTTGGACTCGGTCTTGTGGGCATATCGGACGTCTTTCAAGACTCCTTTGGGTACATCTCCCTTTCGCCTCGTTTATGGCAAGCCGTGCCATTTACCTATTGAGTTGAGGCACAAGTCACTTTGGGCAGTCACAGATATTCTTTTGGATCTAGATAGTATAGGAGACCAGAAGAGGGCAGAGTTAGCAGCCCTGGAGGAGGTTAGAGATACCGCTTTCTCAAATAGCCTACATTATAAGGAGAGAGTGATAGAGTGGCATGATTCCCATATCAGCCACAAGCATTTTGAGCCTGGACAGAGAGTATGGCTGTTTGATGCTAGGCTTCGTCTATTTCCAGGGAAGCTACAGAGCAAATGGAAGGGACCTTATCTTGTGAGAAAGGTACACGACAACGGGAGCATTGATATATCTGAGTTGTCTTCTGAGAGTACCTTTCGAGTGAACGGCCAGCGGCTCAAGCCATTTCTAGATCATGAGCCGCGGGTCGTTGATGTTGCCCCTATTCATTTTGCGTGAGATGTGGTCGTTTGACTCACATCTATTGCATCTCACGCTTGATTATCACTGTTCCTCCGACCTGTATAGATCCAGTTGTCTATATCACTCTATTCTTTAGTCGGACATCCCTTTTCTCATCTTATGATTATGCTATACTTAGGGTGTACTTTACCCTAAGTATAAGGGGGGATGCAGGACCTTCGGGTATTCTTTTCATTCTTTCTACTCCTGTTTTGTTGCCTATACTTAGGGATACTTTACCCTAAGTATAGGGGGGGTAGGCTCTGTACATCCTTCACTCAGATTTCCCTTCATGTACAACTTGTTATACTTAGGATTACTTGATCCTAAGTATAGGGAGAAACCACCGAGTTCTCCTCATTCTATTCTTTGATTCATCTCTGTATATAGCCATTCCTTTTCACGTCCCTATATTAAGCACGAGTTATGTCTTCTTCATCGCTCTTGATCACTCTGAGGACATCATTCGAGCTAAGTATAGAGGGTGTGTATATATTTCATATATACTTTAGGCATAACTCGTACTTTGTGTGAGTGTGTGAATAAATGAAAATGGCTAAAAACCAATAAAATTTAAAAATTTGTCTCCCTTGTATATAAAATTCATCTTACATATACTTATTTATTTATACAAATTATTTTTGTACCAATGATTGTAAAATGATTTGTGTGAAGGATTTGTAAATATGTGTATATCAAAATTATGTATATAGTACAAAATTTTTCCAAAATGTTTTGAAAACAAAAAGTTTGCAAAAACCTTGTGTAAATGTTTGTAAATATTTTGCAGAACTCGCATTCATGCATACATCCATGTTTTTAAACATTTTTCAAAATTTTTGCACGATTGTAAATATTTGTAAAGTGCATATTTGAAAACCGCATCTTTGTAAATATTTGTATAGTTTTTCCTGGATTATAGTTGACATTTAAACTAGCCTTGAATTAAATTGGGAAATGGAGCTTGATTAAGATCTTAATCCACCTAATTCTAAGAGGAACCTTATAGGGCTTAGGGTTAAGGCTTTTCAGGTCTATTGGGACTTAATTCTTTGAGTCCACTAGGCTATGAGCATGTCATCTTGATGAGCCTAAGTAGAGCACTTAACAACACACGCATGACTCTTAGAGACAATGGCTTGACTTGCACCAGCACTTTACACATAGCTCTCCACGGATGAGGTGGTGAGGAAGCAGTTTCTTTTGACTTGGGGTAGCATATGAGGGTAGTACTTCTAGGCGGAACCTCTCTTCTTCTTCTAGTGAAGGAAGTGCGCCTCAACTTAGTCTAGTGGTGATGAAGGCTAAAGACAGAAGCCGTGGGTTGCAATAAAGCTTCAAAAGAGGGATAGTCAACTGGCTCAAGAGGAAAAACTCCTTGTATATATGTTGCACCATGTAGATATGTTGTACAGTTGCACATGAAAAAAAATGTGTGCAAAAAGAAAAGAACTCCAAAAAAGTGGTGGGTCGGATTGAAAATTTATTAACCCCATCGGAGTATATATAGTCAAATAAAGCAAAAGCTTATGGCATCCATGTTACATCTCATGAAGCTTGCAGCGGGAGACTTAGCTACACTGGTTGGGCTCCCAGGGATACGTGGCTACACTGGCCACGGTCCATTCTTCATCTTCTTCTCCCTCTTCTTTTGCCGGTTGCACTTGAACTTAGAAGGGAATACCCCGCTTCTCGAGGAAAGAGTTGCTAGACCGAGGCATTAGAGTTACCAGGTTGGGGGATGTTGTTTCTTTGTTACTTCTGAGGTGGGGAGCTACATATCACTTACACCGCATGGAAAGACTCATGGTCATTAGAGTTTGTGTATGTAGACTTGTTCTGATCTGGTTTATTGAGGAGTCTTCTCCATAGATTGGTGGAACTTAGAGGCTTTTGAGTTTTAAGCTTAAGTCCAAATAAGGTTCCGACAAATTAATAATCCAAAGATCTGATCGAGCTCCATATTTCAATTTAATGAAGGCAAGTTTAATAATCAACCTTGATCCATGTACATTCTCCTCTTTTTCTTTTTCTTTCTCTTTTTCACTTCTTTTTCAAATAAGTGTTTGCTAAGGGACTAGCAAAGTTAAGTATAGGGGGGTGATGAATACTCATTCATCACTCTTTATTCTTATATTTTAGCTACAAAAACCTTTGCAAATACATGTAGATAGGTGTAAAGACAAATAATTACCGAAAGACGTGCATCATATAAAGTTTAATAATTAGCATGTTTTTGTGCAAAAATAAAAGAATAAAGAGACAAAAGAAAAAGAGGGAGATATTTAATAAATATTGAGCGACCTAATCCCAAGGGAGGGCTCACCATCGGCCTGACCGCATAAAAGCCCAAGTAGAGAGAGATACGGAAGCTCATATGTGTAAATATACATGTAAATATAATAAAAATATTTTCCTCTAAATAAAATATATATATATATAGGTGTGTATTTATATGTACATATTTGTAAATATTAAACTAAAACAAAAATGAGAAAATTAAAAAGAAATTAAAAACCCTTCATCCTTGTACATAGACCATGTGTATATAAACCACATATGTATTTATTTCACCTTGTAAATAAATCAATAAAATTCCACAAAAATTTGTACATATTCCTTATTCCATAATGTAAATAAATAAAAGAAATAAAATCACAAAAGTACAACAAAAATAAAAAGAAATAAAAATTAAAATCAAAACCACCTTGTATGTATGCCACATATGTATATAAATAAAACTATTTATTTCACCCATGTACATAATTAATAAAAATAAAATAAAAATACCATATTATTCCAAATTTTATCCTATAAATAAATAAAATATAAAATTGGAATAATTAGTATAAAAATGAATAATTAAAAATCAAAAATCAAAAATACATATGTATATACATGTATATAATAATATTTTGTAAATACATTATTTATATTTTAAAAAAATAAATAAAACTCACTAAAAATAGTTTAAAAATAAAGAAACATTTTTCGTGTTTTAACTTTTTTGAAATTCAGTCATTTACTATGTTAAAATAAATTGTCAAATAAATCATAATTGGCGGGCTCTGATTGGTCAACGGGGGATTGTTGACCCTGGTTAACTCTCCCCCCAGGACCACCAGAGCCGGATCTTGTTGCCCCGATCCGACTTCCCTGATTTTTCGCGACTAAATCCGATCGCCAATACCATTAACCCCGGGTCCTAATCCTTCCTGATGCATCCGTGATCCACGCCCAGTGTAGATTTTGGGGATCCACGCTTCGCGGAACCCTGCCCGACCTGTTCTTGCCGGACCTTCACGCATATAAAGCTCGAGCTCCGCCTCTATTTTCTCGCATCTTTGGCTCATCCATTCTCCACCCAAGGACCTCCATCGCCTCCGCGAGAGTGACAGCTCGCTTCCAGTGGTGTCGCAGTAAGGAGGGAGCGTGTAGACCATCGATCCGATAGCTTTGCGCCGCCGTGCGCCGCCTGGAGGTGACGCTCAAGCCTCGGGCACCGACGGCCCTTTGAGGCAAGGACCTGGAGCATCCCCTGCTCTTCCACAGTCGACTATAGCCAGTAAGTAGCTCTCTCTTTCCCTATTTCTCTAATTTTGCATTTCACCCAAATCGCCCCGTAGCCGTTCAGCTTTGATTCCGGCCACCCTCGCCTTCGTTTCGATCATCGGAATAGCTCATCATCTCCGCCTTTCCCTCGCGCACCTTCTTCGCCCACTCATTCACCCCAGTTCGCACAGGAACTGGGTATCAAGTTCCTCCGTCGTCGCCTCGCCGGAACTCGCACGCCCCGCAGCACCATCCACTTTCACCTCCGCTAACAGGGTCGAGGCACTTTGCCCTCGACCCACGAGTCTGTTGCCGTGCTTTTCAGGTCCAAACGAGTCGATCTGAGGGCTCGTCTCCTTGGAGAAGCAGCTTCTCCTCCCCAGTGCTGCCAGAGCTCTCCAGAGCTCCTCGCCACCATCGGAGGGGACCATTAAACGCGGGATGCCCAGGCGATTCTTCTCCGATCAGTAGCAGCCCGCGAGGAGGTCTCCAGCGCGTACACGAGCCCGGCGAACATCGTCGGAGTCCAGTTCTTCGAGCAACCTCCGCAGCCGTCCGATTGCTCTTCAGTTCCAGATTACGTCCGGACCGTCAGATCAGGGTTAAGAGGAGGCCCGCAGCCACCGTTGGATCTCCACGTGGTCTCCTCTCGACCCTCCATCCAACGAAGAGGTCCCAACACATCTCGACCGTCGGATCTACACGTGGCGCGTCCCCTGCCGTTGGATGAGCGCCGAGGACCCCTTGTTTAGCCGGGCCCCTTCCCCGACCGTCCGATCTCCACGTGGCGAGCATCTGGCCCTCGACTTAATAAAGGGTAGACATCTCTTAGGCCCTTAGATTTTTAGTTATTCTGCTTTAGTCCTGTAAATATTTTAGAAACTTTATTTCAGTTTGGTAATTTGCATTGTGGACCCTGTCGTTTCTTGTATTTGCGTTTATGCCCCTGTTTGCAGTAGAACACATGCTTCGACACGTGCCTTTCTGGGTTAATTGCATGTATGGGATGATTGTTTCAGGGTGTTAATGAATGAGTTTATACTTTTGATATTTGCAGAAATACCCCTGTGAGTTGTTTAATTGTGTATGTGCGTTATATAATGGGTAATTTACACTGAAGCCCCTGGACTTTTAGTACGTGTTACTAAATAGTCCAGGAACTTAAGTTTTCTTGCAAATAGGTCCCTGAGTGCCCCAGGTCACGTGCTTTGCACGTGAGTTCTTGGGAATTTTGCACCGGACCCCCTGGAACTTGTATTAATTGCATTTAGGTCCCTGTGCAATGTGCCCTTGTATTTGAATTTAATAAAATAGCAAATCGACTCCAAATTTGATGAAAATTGGACACATGGCTCCTGCCATGGTGTAAAATTTTCTACAATTTTTGGAGACATTTTTGACACTTTTTGATATTTTTAAAAATTCAAAATCACACAATTTTCTTACTGTCTAGCTTTAAAAATCACAAAAAAATATTAAAACACCTTTAAAAACTACAAAAAAAATAGAGTGTTTGTTTTGCCTTGTTTGATTTTCTGACCTATTTTGGTCATTTTTGGCTTTATAAAACCTATAAAAATTACAAAACCCCTAAAAACCCATTAAAATTCTAATAATTAAAAGAAAAATAAAAAATTAATAATTCTGGTGCCTAAATTTTCCTTGTATTTTCTTCTTTACAGGAAAATTACCTTCAGACCTTGATGGGGCCATTTTGCATTTTAAATTGGCCCTCCAAGTCTGACTGGACAGTACCCTTCTTTTCTTGCCTTGTTTGTTTTTTTATAAAAATCAATAAAAATCAGAAAATTACCAAAAATTAACCAAAAACAGTAAAAAAATATAAAAAATATAAAAACATTTTTGTTTGAATTTTTGGATGATTTTTGAGTAGGTAAATATTTGTATATAGTTGCTTGTTTCCTTGTTTTCCTTATTTTCTTTATTATTTGAAAATCCAAAAAAAATATAAACATATTAAAAATCCACCAAAAATTTTGGTCTCTTGTTTATTTTCACTTTTGACTACTTCGTAGGCCGCAAGGCCATTACGTGCTCCTCGTGTTCGACCCTGGTCGCTATACCAGGCTAATCTAATAGCAAGTCCGCTACTTGAGCTTGTTTGATTTTTATCTGATTTTGGTGGTCTATATTTTTCTCGATTGACACCGCTTGGTGACTTGGGTCACAACGACCCTTGATTACCTTTACCCGAGTCGTCAGGCGTGTCATCAATAGTATATGAATCTTCCTTCTTTCCATCGTATCCACTATCTCCATCAACTTTCCAGTTAAAGTGCCAATATTCCAACTATTAATCCGCAACTTCCGTTGTAATCTCTTTTGGACTAACTTCTTTACTCGCATGCGTCCATTATGCGTGAACCCTTGTAAATTTTGGACTGCATCCGGGCGGTGATGCAGCGGAACTAGCTTAATTAATTTTTCATTGCATTCAGGCGATGCAACGCATCGCATGTAGGGAACGCCCCAACGAAATCTATATGTTTGCTTAAATCCATGTTAAAAAGATCCGACTGTCATGAGGCAACTTCTTAAATAGTATTTTTTAGAAAAAAAGTATTATTTAGGAAGTTGTCTCTGACTGTTTTACGCTGGCTGTCGACTACTTAACGCAACCTCCTCATTTACCCGGGCTTGGGACCGATCATGGCTGAGTTAAACAATACAGGAAACATGAAATAAATAGCGTAACATAAAAAATATCTGTACAAGATAGAATGCCACTTCTTGTGGCAATTGTTAATAATAAAGTAGTTATTATGATATGGGGAACCCCGGCTGATGCTCTGAAACCAGGTGACTACTTAATTTAATTAATAACCTGACCCATTTCCTGTTAATTGAAGAAGACAATTAAGAACCATGACTGCAAAATACGATTCCATTCTTCCTTTTCATTTTGATCCATCTAATTCTCATTAAGTGAGTAGGCTATGAAATCAATCTCGAACTCAAAAAGTGCTGCTCTTTCTTGCAAACACCGCTCTCGGAATTACATCTAGTAGGGTTGGAGCAACTTGTCAAATTCAACCGCTTAAACTAATTTTAAGGTTGGATTATTGGAGCTTTTGTTATAGCCTCGCGTAAAAAGTTGATTTCTCATGTACGTACACTCGATGTTCTAGTGCTATGTATTTTGACAATGTCTCCCGAGACTTGTGATGTTTTGGTATGCAGAAAGCATGCATGCTAGATAAACAATATACATCATTTTCAGCCTCTACTTCTAAAGGAAGGCTTGAAAGATACATATCTATGTGGATGTACATTTAGATTAAATTTTCGAATATATAGTTATCGGGTGTGGAGGTAGGACTCTTATCTAGAAGAGGGGAATTGAGTCTCCAGTATCCCCCCAGGCATGATTGGGCAGAATAACAGAGTAAGTAAAAGTATTAGTTAATTATTGGAACCTATATTATTTGAATAGAATGAGAACACTAGGGCTCCTTACATAGGTGGAGTCCCATGATCAGGTTTACGTGGAAGCAACTCTTATATAGTGACTCGACTGAGATGTTCCTAGGATCAGGGTTTATAAAGTAACACCCAACACTCCCCTTCAAGATATAGCATATATATAAATCGTGCTCAACTTGTTGCAACATTTCTTGAACTTTGCGTGAGCGAGTGGCATGCTAACATATTAGTTTTTCTTATCTGTATATGGTAAAGCTATAAGTACAAAGCAATCCTTATTGTATTAGATCTCCAGTATAGTGGCTGTTAACTTCCACGCATTTGGTTTATTCATGAAACATGGGATTGTTGGATATATATATATAGTTGCACAATTATCACATATGAGCTCAATGATATTGTTGAGAGTGATATGATATGTAAATACAGATCGAATCAGTACTAGTTCTACTGATTCTGGAGACGTGACTCTGTATTTACTCCCGTCGCTAGAGAAGGAAACCACTGCTTATTTCTTGCTTCTCCAAGTAACTTGATTTTCCACTAATTAGGTTCAGAATCATGTAATGGATTTTCTGCTATATTTGCATCCTACTAGGTCATTAGATCAGAAGTGTTTCCTTGGTGATTAATAGGCCTTTTCGTAGAGAAGACTTAATGTACCTTAAGACCATCATGCATGCATCGAAGTGAGATGAAGTATGAGGGTCATGAATTAACTTAGTTTTCCAACGACAAGAGATTTATTTGGTTGAGTAATGGTAAGGTACATTAATTTGCTCACTAGTTGCCTATAACGATCAATATCTTCAATAGCTCCTAGCTTATGTATGTGCCCCTTAGGATCCATGGGTATCTATGTTGTCTTGGACCCTAGCATCTCCATGTCTTAAAGCAGATCAGTGGCATACTTTCTTTGATACATAACTAGTCCTTGCTCGAATCTAGCTATTTCAATCCCTATAAAATATGTGGTCATGAGTCTTTTGTCGCAAATTATTTTGTTAACCACTTTTTGTCTTATGTACTGATGTCAGAGTCCTCTCCTGTTATGATATTTATGTTAAGATACTTATGTTATGTCGTCTTTGTCTATATTGTTTATTTCTTTTGTCCTGTTTATTTAATTTATCCTTTGAGCTTTTCTCCTATATAAGAGAGCTTTAGAGTTAGATGGAATACAACTTTGCTTTCTCCCTTTCCACATGGTATTAGAGCGACGATCCTTTACCAGAGCCTGCGCCCTAAATCCCTACCTCCACCAAAAACCCTACGCGTCTGCACGCCTACCCTCTCTGCGCGCCTCCGCGCCTAGCACGCTCGCTCGCCTCCGCTTGTACTCTTGCGCACCTTTGTGTGCCTCCGCCTCCTGTGCATCTGCATGCCAACGTTCTTCGCACTTCTGTGCGGGTCTGAACCTGTGTTGTGCATCTGCGCGCCATCGCACGTGCTCGTCTATGCGGGTCTGCACCTTTGCTGCACCACCTTAAGCCCCTGGTTTGTATTTGGTCTAATCGTTTAGGGTGTATCTTGATCATCTAAAGACACCCTAGCCTTCCGAAGGAGTCTTCAGAGAATGGAAGTGGTTGTGGTATCAGTCTACGTCCACAATTACATTCCCATATGTTCGTATAGATGTTCTATGTCCAAGTTTACTAACCCAGTTTGAGAAATAGTTGTCAACATGTCAGACAACAAAGCAAATGGTGGAACTAACTATGAACTGCGGGCCATGCAGTTCATGAGCCTTATGTAATGCAATGGCAAGAAACACATTCTCACACAGGAGGAGCCTGTCGACAAAACTGGGATTAACGCCTCATTAGAGGCAGATGACGCGTATGCTCGTGTATGGCTATCCGGGACTGTATCCATGGAGATAGCTAATGATATCCTGAGCCTGCCTTCTGCAAAGGTTATGTCGGACATTCTTGCCGCTACGTACTCTCCGGCGAAGAACGAGTCGAATATACAACAACTCCAGTACGATATCTTCACATCGAAGCAGAACGGTCGCCCCTTAACACCCTCTATACTTCTTTGAGAGGTATGTTTGAGAAGTTACATGGCTACATTCCCTTGACCGCTAAACCAAAGCAGGTCAAGGCATACAGAGACTCTGTGATGACTGTAGTTTTTCTAACAACCCTAGATCCTGAGTATGATGTAGCTCGTGCCCATATCCTCACTGATGCTATCATACCTTCAATGGAGGAGGCATATCATAGATTGAGTAGACTATCTATATCATATGGTAGCACTTTACAGTCTCGGACATCTTCAGCTATGGCGGTATCACGTGGAGAGGAAGCCTTACACCATATCGTGCTAGGGGAAGCCCTGACCGTGGCAGAGGAGGTGGTGGTTGATCTGTCAGCAATGCACCTATTGTCCATGTTGTTGAGTAGACACAACATGCTCGGAGTTCAACACCTGCATCTGACCATAGATTTGACGAGCTTGTGGCACGACTGAGAGAGATTATGTCGGATACCTCCAGGTCAACCAACTCTCCTTCAAGGTCCTCAGAGGTAGCTGCTTCAGCTTCGACATCCACGTCAAGTATAGAATATGTCTACTAGTTGTTACGGGGCAGCCTTGTCAGAATGGATCATGGATTCATGTGCTTCTCATCATCTTTGTGGTGACAGAGATCAGTTCAGTGTGTTTCGTCCTTACTCGGTCTGGACGATCTGTTGTGATAGCAGATGAGACACTCCCCCATTACTGGTTAAGGGGAGGTGTAATTGACTTCCGCCCTAAGGCTTCAGAATGTTCTTTATGCTCGTGAATTTTCTACGATTTTATTATAAATTTGTCAAGTCATCATAGAGTTACATTGTCATGCCATATTTGATCCATCTGCTCTTGTGTTTCAAAATATATATACGAGCAAGGTGATTGGAATTGGCCGTGAGCAAGGGGGCCTCTACAGATTAGTGCAGTCTCCATATGTTGGTGTTACTTCTCTTCGCACTGGATCTGTCTCTCCATATATGTGGCATCTTCGATTGGGTCATCTTACTTTGCAAAAGCTGAGTCACGTTCTTCCACATATTTCTCCTCTCTCTACTTTTCAGTGCGAGGCTTGCCGGCTCTGGAAGCATCATAGGTCTACATTCCCGAGTCATCAGGGTCAAAGTAGTCATAATCTTTTTGAGTTGCTACATTTTGATATTTGGGGTCCCTGTCGTGTCCCAGATCATTAGGACATTGTTTTTATCTTGTTGCCGTTGATGAGTTTTCGAGATTGTCTTGGGTCTTTCTACTTAAGAATAAGTAGGATGCATGTCATGTTATCCGGTCCTTTAATAATGAAATAAAGAATATTTTTTCTACAACAGTCAAGTTTATTCGTTCTGATAATGCATTAGAATTTTGCAGTACGCAACTTTCTCACTTCCTTAGGTCTATTGGCATTGTGCATCAAACTTGTTGTACATATACTTCCCAACAAAATGGGGTGGCAGAACGAAAACACTGCCATCTGTTAGACATTACCAGAATTCTTTTGATCAAAGTCATGGTCCTCATTCATACTAGAGAGATGCGGTTCTAACTGCTTGCTATCTGGTAAATCATATGCCCTCTTCGGTGTTGGGAGAAAAGATTCCGTTCTTGATTGCATTTTTCGAGACGGATCTTTTCTCGCTAACATCTCGTGTTTTTGGTTCTGTAGCGTTTGTTTATCAAATGTCTCATGGTCTTGACAAGCTCTCTCCCAGAGCTATCAAATGGGTGTTTGTTTGGTCTTCCAAGACCCAAAAAGGATATCGTTGCTTTGACCTTGTTCGACGAAGAGTGTTGATATCACCTTTTCGAGTCCATTATGTATTTTTCCCCCACAGGTGAGAGGCTTACTCCTTCAAAGGATGGAGAAGAGGTATATATGCCTCTTCCTCCGTCATTATTACACACATCACCGCCACCACCACCACCACCATTGCAACCTCTACCACCACCTCCTCCACCGCCACCTCCACTGTCTCCTACTTTCTTTCCATAGGTTTACCAGCGACGACCCCATGCCCATGTGCCTCCTTCGTCAAGCACACCTAAGGTATGCTATGAACGTTTGAGTTCTTCTGATGGCATTGATGATTTGCATGTATAGACTGGGGTACTGAACGTGGATACTATGTCTTCTATACGTGTTGAGGATCTGGTTATGCATATTGCACTACTGTGACAGAAACGAGCTTGTACTATGCATCCTATTGGTTCTCATGTTTCCTTGGGGCGTCTTTCCAAGGATTTTCAGAGATTTGTTGTGGGATTGTCTACTGTGAAGATACCACGGTCATATCATGTGACATTACAGAACAATCAATGGCGTCTAGCTATAGAGGAGGAGATGACATCCTTATAGTCACGAGGTATGTGGTGTCTTGCCCATGCTCCACCAGGTGCGTCTGTTGTTGGCAACAAATGGGTATTTACTGTGAAGCATCGGGTTGGCGGCACGGTAAACAAATAGAAGGCTAGGTTGGTTGTTGAGCTCGTGGGTTCACCTAGACCTGCGGAGTGGATTATCAGGACATCTTTTCTCGTGTTACATGTCACTCTACCTTGAGGATTCTTAGTGTTGTTGCTGTAGTTCGTGATTGGTTACTTTTCCCATTGGATGTCAAGAGTGCTTTCATGTATGGTGATCTGCAGGAGGAGGTTTACATGCAACAACCACCTCGGTTTACTACTGAGGGGGAGTCCAGTATGGTATGCCGTCTTCATAAGGCTATATATGGCCTTAAGCAGAGTCCGAAGGCTTGGTTTCAGAAGCTCTCAGAGTTGATTGAACAAAAGGAGTTTGCCAGATCCACTGCAGATCATACTCTGTTTGTTAAGAGAGATCAAAGAGGTATAGTAGTTGTTCTGGTTTATGTTGATGACATTGTTATCATTGGCAGCAATGAACATGGCATTAAAGTAGCTATGGATTTCCTTGGACAACAGTTTGTTACCAAGAACCTTGACACGTTTCATTACTTCCTTGGCTTGGAGTTTGCACGAAATCAGTAGGGTACGGTTATGACGCAAAGGAAGTATGTTACTGATCTTCTATCTGAGACATGCATGATAGGATGTAGACCAACTACTACCCCAATGGATTCTAATGTTAGGCGCTTTGATGATTACTCTGAGGAGGTGGACAAGAGACAATACAGAGAGCTGGTAGGGAAATTATTAAATGTTACTATTACCAGGCCTGATATATCTTTCACTCTGAGCAGGGTAAGCCAGTTCATGGAGCAACCCATGCAGGCACACATGGATGCAACGTGCATGATCTTGAGATATTTGAAGTCATCTCCAGGTGCAGGTCTCCTTTTTAGAAGATATACGTCTCTCTCAGTTACTGAGTGTGCAGATGCAGATTAGGTTGGGTGTCCTAAGGACAGGAAGTCCACTTCTGGCTCCATTGTGCTTGTTGGTAGCTCATTGGTCTCATGAAAGAGTAAGAAACAAACTGTTGTTGCTCGATCTAACGCTGAATCGAAGTATAGGGCCATGGCCCAAGGGAGTACATAAATGATATGGGTCAAGTTTGTTCTGACTGATCTAATGATTGTGGTGCCTCTTCCTATGCATATCAAATGTGATAATTAAGCAGCCTTGTTCATAGCTAATAATCCAGCATTTCATGAGAGAACAAAGCGCATGAGGTAGATTTTCACTTCACTTTGATTTGATCCAAAAGGAGCTTATTTCAACGTCTCATGTTGCGTCAAGTGATCAGATTGCAGACATGTTTACCAAAGCTCTTGCAAGAGGTCCTTTCCATCACTGTTGTTCCAAGTTGAGCATGATAGATATATATGATCCAGCTTGAGGGGGAGTGTTATGATACTTGTATTATGTTGTCTCTATCTATATTGTTTATTTCTCGTGTCCTGTTTATGTAATTTACCTTTGAGCTTTTCTCCTATATAAGAGAGCTCTAGGATTAGATGGAATACAACTTTTCTTTCTCCCTTTCCACATGACGCATATAACGAATACTCAAACAGTTATAGGGGGTGAATTGCTGGAATACTAGACATCGGTGTTTAGGTGAAAGAGTGCTTCATGAAAGAATGCTGACAACAATGAAGATGTCGAACCTGCTAAATCAACTACTGTCTACATAGTGGGAGAATGGTTTTGTTTCGTCGCTACTTTCTTAAAGGACATCTTTGAAGGCACCATCATATTAACACCTTTGCTCTTATAAGTCATAGAGTTCGTGGACTCAATCTTGTTGATATAAACTCAAAGTTTTAAATCTCGATTTCGATTTCGTTTCTGTTGGAAAAAGTGAGCAATCTGTTATTCCAAAGAACCCTAATCTCTCTTATATAGGGAGGGACCTCATGGGTAAAATACATAAGAGTCCAGAAAGTAAACATGAATTGAGAAACAGTACATAACATAATAATATAAGCCTCTACACTCCCCCTCAAGGTGGAGCATAGAGTTCTATCATGCTCAGCTTGGAAGAACATCTCTGGAAAGGTCCTCTGAGCAACGACTTGGTGAATATGTCAGCAGTTTGATCCCCTGAGCTAATGCGAGATGTAGATATCAAGCTTCTCTGGAACAAGTCTCTCGTGTAGTAGCATTGAACTTCGATATGCTTTGCTCTTTCATGGAATGCTGGTTTGTTGACAATAAACAATGCTGCCTGATTGTCACACTGAAGTCTGAAGCTGCATGGGTAAAGGTTCAACTATATGTAGATCCTCTAGCACAGATCGAACCCACATCATCTCTGTGCTTGCTTGAGCCATGGCCCTATATTCAGATTCAACACTGGACCTTGCCACAACAGTTTGTTTCTTGCTTTTCCAAGAAACCAGAGAACTCCCTACAAAGACGACAAATCCTGAGGTAGACTTTCGATCCTTAGGGCGCCCTGCATAATCTGCGTCTGCACATGCTGAAATAGATAAATCTGTGCCCTTTCGAAATAGCAACCCTAAGCCTGAAGAAGACTTTAGATACCTCAGTATCATATATATGGCATCCATATGAATTGGTCTTGGTTACTCTATAAATTGACTCACCCGGCTTACTGCAAAGGCAATATCAGCTCGAGTTATGGTAATATAAAGGAGCTTACCCGCCATCTCTCTATATCTCCTCTTGTCTACTTCTGCAGTGTCATCGTCTTACAGTTTCATGCTTGGATCCATATGAGTACTCGATGGTCTGCATCCAACCATGCATGTTTCAATCAAAAAATCTGTAATGTACTTTGGGTCATCACTAGACCTTGTGCATTCCTGGCAAATTCCAACCCCAGAAAGTATCTTAGGGTTTCAAGATCCTTCATGACGAACTGACGGCCCAAGAATACTTTTGCCCTCTCTATTCCCTGAACATCATCTCCTGTGACCAGAACATCATCAACATAGACCATGATGACAACCATACTTGTAGGAGACTTTTGAATGAACAACGAGTGATCTGCATTTGATATTTTGAACCCATGTCGTTCAATCAGATGGGAGAGCTTCTAGAACGATGCCCTTGGGCTCTGTTTAAAGCCATAAATCGCTTTGTGAAGTCTACACACCATATGCTTCTCCCCCTCAGCAGTGAACCCTGGTGGCTGTTGCATGTAGATTTCCTCCTGCAGATCTCCATACACGAAGGCACTCTTGACATCAAGTTGAGATATAGTCCAGTCACGTACCACAACAACTGATAAAAGAATGCAAAGAGTAGACTGACGAGCCATCAGAGAAAATGTATCCATATAGTCCACGCCATATGTTTGTGTGAAACCTATCGCGACCAGTCGTGCCTTGTATCGATCTAGACTGCCATCAGCATGGTATTTAACTGTGAATACCCACTTGTAGCTAACAATGCATCCGTCAGGGGGAGCATTAACCAAGCTCCATGTGCCACGAGACTGTAAGGCACACATCTCGTCTTCCATAGCCAGTCGCCAGCAATCAATCTTCATAGCTTCTTGATAGGTCCGTGGTATGTCCACGGAAGACAAAGCCGCAACAAATCTCTAAAAATCGCCTGTCAGGCGATGAAATGACACCTGAGAAGCAAAAGGATAAGACGCACAAGCCCGTTTCTGCTTCCGGATAGCAATGGGAATATCAAGGTCGTCGTCCACTGAACTGGATTGTGTAGTCTCCTCCTGCAATGAAGAATCCTGCACATGTACCATATCTGACCCGTCAGTTGTGATTTCATCTGAACATACTTGAGGTGTGATGGATGCCTGACGTGTAGCCTGAGCAGGACCTGACCGAGGAGTATAGAATTTTGGTAAAGGTGGAATAGGATGTTGTGGAGGTGGTTGTGGTGGAGTTGGTTGTGGTGGTGGTGGCATAGCAACTAGAGCTGGAGTGGACTTAGGTAAACTCAAACTAGGAGGAGGACGAACATAGACATCATCGTTGTTAGTGGACGAGACCAGCCTGTCACCTGCACGAGAAAAGTACATAACGAACTCAAAAAATGTGACATCAGCACTAACAAAATATTTCTCGTTTATGGGGTCATCATAGCGATAGCCCTTCTGAGTCCGAGAATAAACTACAAAGACACACTTGACAGCTCTAGGAGAGAGTTTGTCAAGTCCAGGAGACATGAGATGAATAAACACAACAGTACCAAAGACACGAGGTGTAAGTGAGAATAATTCCTTATCAGGAAAAATGATAGAAAGAGGAATTTTCTCACCAAGGACGGATGATGGCATACGATTGACCAGGTAGCAGGCTGTAAGGACAACATCCCCCCAGAAAGTGATAGGAGCACAACTCTGAATAAGGAGGGTTCGAGTTATGTCAAGAAGGTGACGATGCTTTCTTTCTGCCACACCATTCTGCTGAGATGTGTAAGCACATGTGGTTTGGTGAATGATACCCTTAGACGAGAGAAACTGAGAAAGAGACCGGGTGCATAATTCCAATGCATTATTTGTACGAACATATTTTACACTGCACTTCATTAATCAAATTTTTAATAACTTCCCCTGCTTCAGATTTATTCCTTAAAAGAAAGACCCTAGATACACGAGAAAAGTCATCCACCACAACTAGATAAAACCTGTGTCCCTGATGATCAGGTACACGACTCGGACCCCAAATATCAATGTGAATTAACTCAAACGGGGAGCTACTGCTCCGACTTTGACAACTATGAAAGCTAGACCGATGATGCTTTCCCAACTGACACGCTTCACAGCGAAATTATGAACTGGGAGAGATCTGAGGCAAGAGATGTCACATTTTCTAGAGCGGGAGATGGCCAAAGCGAAGATGCCAGATGTACGGAGATACTGATCCGATGGAATGAGAGGAGACGCTAGCATAAGAGTTTCGGACCAGCTGATAGAGACCATTCTGCTCAGAGCCACAACCAATCACCCTGCCCGTTAGGATGTCCTGAAAAATAAGAGATGATGGGTCAAATATAGCATGACAATATAAATCCTTCGTAATCTGACTAATAGATAACAAATTCATGGAGAACTCAGGAGCATGTAGGACATTCTGTAGACACATAGAAGGTGATAAGGAAACATCCCCCTGTCCAACAAGGGGGGAATGCGTACCATCTGCTATCAGCACTGAGCGGCCATCTGGGATGTCCCTGTAGGACTCAAGTCTCTCTCTATCGCGACAGGGATGATGGGTGGCACCAGAATCTATAATCCAATCAGATATATCATGACAAGATGTAAAGGCAGTAGCACTACCTGAGGTACTAGCAGTAGCAAACGAACTGGCAGAAGCTGTAGCAGCAACATCTGAAGGTCCACCTGGAGGATCAGTAGACGATTGTGGCATAATATCACGTAGACGTGCCACAAGCTCTTCGAATCTGTTATCAGCAGTGGATGCTGACTGGGGCAGTACATGCTCGGCTACACGTGCTGATGCGGGAAACCCATGCTTAGAGTAGCATGTATCCTCCGAGTGGCCTGTGCGATGACAGAACGAACATGGCTGGCGAAAGCGACCTCCCCGTCCACGGGCTCCACGTCCACGACCAGAAGACTGGCCACCTCTCCCACGCGATACTGCCATCGCCGATGGGGGTGGAGTAGATGTGCTGGAAGAAACTGATATGTGACTGAGCCTCCGGTAAACGTCCTCCACCGGAGGAATGACTGCATCTGCCAATATCTGTGAGTGGGTTGCCTTGTACTTAGGATCGAGGGCTGCAAGTAGTACGCCCACCATGGTAGCATTCCGAAATGTCTTCTGTTGCTCTAGAGTCGCCGTGAGTGGTATGGTACTGTATAACGTCTCGAACATCCCTCTTAGGGACGTGCACAATGAGTGAAGTGACTTGCCATTCTGCTTCGACACTGTACCTGACAGCCAAATCTTGGCATAAGTATCATCTGCCTCCCAAGAGGCATATATACCAGATTTCTCTGCCAGCTCATCTTCGGTAAGTATATGCTTCTTACCGTTTGACTTCATGAGACTCATAAGCTGCATCACCCAGAGCTTATAGTTTGTCCCGTCCATCTTGACTATTGGCGCAGGACCTTTGAAGGCGCCTATGGAGGGCATATCAACTTTGTTCTATGACATGTCGCCGTAGATGAAGAACTAGGGATTGTAGACCAGAAACCGGTGTCTACAAAGACTTGATCGGATTTGAGTGCATATGTAGACGTTACGCACTCAATTCCATGGAGATAGAATTGCCGACAAAAGAGGTGGTGTCGGCGTGTTAGGAAGGGGAACCCAACGGTTAAGGTCCCTTACCTAGGGCTTGAATCGGTGGAGTAGGGTGCCCTACGGCAAGGTGGGAGCCCCAACGGCGTGAAGAAGGGAGCCCGACGAAGTGGGGACCTACGACGGCATGGACAGAGGGGGGGCCTGACGGCGAGGAAGGGGGCCCGACGTCGTGGAGAGAGCGGGGGGGGGGGGGAAGGGTGGTGGAGGAGGGGAGAGGCGACAACGGCGGAAGGGTGATGGAGGAGGGGAGAGGCGGCGGCAGGGCCTAGGGTTAGGGTTAGCCCTTTGGCTCTGATACCATGTTGGAAAAAGTGAGCAATCTATTATTCCAAGGAACCCTTGTCTCTCTTATATAGGGAGAGAGTTCATGGGTAAAATACGTAAGAGTCCAGAAAGTAAACAGGAATTGAGAAACAATTCATAACATAATAATATAAGCCTCTACAGTTTCGAGATGCTGAAAAACGAGACAATTTTGAAATTTCGTCGATTTCGGCCAAAATCGGCATAGATTTGTGAAGGAAGGGTATATATCGAGATTTCGGTTTCGGTTTCGGTAGGCTGTCTAAATTTTTCGTCGAAATTTGAAACAATGTATAAACTACGCAAGGAGAGCATTTTCCTTAATAATGAAGCGGAAAGGAATAGGATGGAGATGGTGTTCTTCCTAAAATGTGTTTGGGCTATGTTAGAGTATTCGGTCATGCGCCCTGTGAGTTGTAACAGGGTAAATGGATCCTGGAGAAGATCCATTTACCACATCCTGTGTTTAGTCCCATACCGCCCAATGGTGGGACTTGGAGGCTCTGGGAAGGCTATATAAGGAGCCCCAGACCTCCTGTACTCATTGAGAAAAAGCAATGAAGCATATGCCCCTTTGAGGGCTTCTCCCGTGGTTTCATCCCGCTCCTCACGGAGTAGGGTTCCACGTTAAATCCCGTTGTTCTTTCTTGTTCTTATTCTTTTCCATGTTTTTGCTTCCGCTTCATATTTTATAACATGGTATCAGAGCGGGTCGATTCTCGTGGATTATTTTCATTCTTTTTCGAGATTCGATGATGATATTGAAGATGTATTTGTTCAAGTTCACATAATGTTCCAGGGATTTTATTTTTTGGGTTATCTAAAACCCTAGATTTAATGTTCTTGTGCTATTTGGATTCCTGGAACATTTTTCTTTTCGATATTCATGTTCATGTTCTAAAGATCGAGGGTATCCTAGAAACCCTAGTTCCAGCAGTTCCAGTTCCTTGTGCTCCAAGCGATGGCCCTATCTCATGTTACAGGTGGAGAATAACACCAACATCCAGTGGCCAAGGCATCGGTTCTGGAGACTGGCATGTTTTCGCATCGGTGTCGACGGGTGCAATCGCCCTCTGGAAGGATGTGCGAGGGCCCAGCATCAGGTGATGCTCTACAGGCGCCGCATCGCCCTCGCGCAGGTCCCCCACATCGCGCCCAGTTCTTCTCCTCGCCTAACGACGCGGCTACCCTGGCGGCGCTGCTCCTTCCGCCCAGCGACGCCGCCCTCAACCCCAGTCTACGGAAGTGGCGGCAGCATGTGACCCCCCATGCCCAGCGACAGCACCGATTGATCATCCAGGCGGAGGCCCAGGCGTGCGCCTCCCCAGCCAGGCGCGCCGCCTGCAACGTGCGCGCAACCTCTCCGTGCGTGCTCCTGTCGCGCGCGCCTAGGAACATGAAGCCCCTAGCGGGGGCATCTTCCCGTGGAGGCAGCATCTCCACCGGGTTTTACTTCGTGCGATGCCCTTGTAAACTCCCTGGCGGCGGCGGCTTCGGGTTTGGAGAGAAGTGGTTCTCCTGTGGGGAACCCTAACAAGAGTAGCGAGCCTTTGGTTCTATTTTTTTTTAAAAAAAGGGTGGTTCCTTTTTTAGGGCTGTTTTGAGCCCACGTGATTAAAAAAAAAGAGAGAGGCAATGTGGTTGATTTGGGCCCTGTTCGGCTGTGTTAAAAAAAAGAAGAAGAAAAAAAGAGAGAGAGAGAGAATCTATTTTGTAAAGCTCAAGTGGGCTAAGGTTTCTTTGGGTCCAATTGGGCCACGTTTATTTTGTTAAAACAAAAAAAGGAAAAAAAAGGCGCATACAAATTGGAAAAGCCGTACGCAAAGTTTATCAAAAAAAATGAAAAAAAAGAGGCGCGTGCAATTAAAAAAAAGGAGCTGCACGTATTTAAAAAAATGCAACAAAAGCCGGAAAAAAAATGGATGAACGGCTTATGTTAGAAAAAAAAATTTTGTGTGACGGCTTAAAAAAATATGAAAAGCCGCGAGAATTTTTGGATGTTTTCACCCCCTATTTATCTTGTCTTCTCCCAGCTTTGTCGATGTTCGTTTTCCGACAAGTATGAGAGAAAGGGGGAGTATATGTAGAGTCACTGGTCTGTTCTATTCTTCCAGATCCAGCTTCAGATGCCAGTCTCCAGACCAGGCATATTTTTTCAGACTCTACAAGTTGTTCAGATGAAGAGATTTCATGCGCAGTTCCAGACTCGACGTTCAGATTCCGAGTCCCAGTTTGATGCGCAATTGTTCAGACTCGACGATCATTGTTTCCGAGTCTCCAGTTTCAGACACGCACAAGTGTGCGGTCATTGTCAGATGAGCATATGTTGCCATCATTTGTTCGAGGTCCCCATCATTCTTCTTGTTGTCAGGCCAGAGTTTTCATGTGAGCCATAGGTACTCTAGAGTAGAGGACCATTCCCTATGCCATATGTTGGAAAGGGTTTTCATGTGGTATCATAGGTACACCAGAGCAGTGCACCATTATCTGTGCCAGATGGGAGAGACCCAGTTCTCCGACGAGGAGACTTATCTCAGACTCCATTCTCCAGCGACCGTGGACTCTGACGAGGATTGCACAACCACGGTCTTTTTTAGTTCGGCCCTTTCAGAGATGGAGCAGTTGTCCACATGTTGTGGCGGGCCAGAGCACTCCGACGAGGAGACTCATTTTCCAGTTGCAGTGACTCTGACAGGCGCAGTTCAGAGCACATGCTCTCCGACGAGGAGATTCAGCAGACTCACACTCCAGCCCGTTCGTCCTCCTCACCTGCACGGCATGAGAAGCAACGTCCTCGACTGCAACAATGTGCGCGTTGGGTTGATATTGTCCGTAGTGTCATGTAGCGTTGAGTTGAGTTTCTTTCTGTTTGTCCAAGCTGAGCATTGCATGCTCCAGCTTGAGGGGGAGTGTTAGAGTATTCGGTCATGCGCCCTGTGAGTTGTAACAGGGTAAATGGATCCTGGAGAAGATCCATTTACCACATCCTGTGTTTAGTCCCATACCGCCCAATGGTGGGACTTGGAGGCTCTGGGAAGGCTATATAAGGAGCCCCAGACCTCCTGTACTCATTGAGAAAAAGCAATGAAGCATATGCCCCTTTGAGGGCTTCTCCCGTGGTTTCATCCCGCTCCTCACGGAGTAGGGTTCCACGTTAAATCCCGTTGTTCTTTCTTGTTCTTATTCTTTTCCATGTTTTTGCTTCCGCTTCATATTTTATAACAGGCTATTTCTCGATCTTGTCATTGTTGCGAAAGATACCATATCATTAAGGATTTGAACTGAAGATATTTGTTTGTGACTGATTGTGATGAATCGACTGCTATTGTGTTTTTATTAAGGATTCTAATTTAATAATATGGGAAAATCTTGATAATATGTAGGAGAGACATCATTTGGTTACGATCTCATTAATGGGTGTCCGTTCCTATTGATGTCCATTTTAATTTTCTCTGCCTGTTACTGCGGTATCCTGCCCAAAATAACCTTTAGCAAATGCCATATACTATTGGCTGAGAATGTTTGTTTCCCGTCAATGTGTTGTTGCCGTTATTAAAAGGGATTTGACCATTTACAGTCTTTAAATATGAATCAACCAAAAGTGTGCTTGAACAAAACTTTTGAGAGAGGGAGCGATGGTGGAATTGTCCTCATTGTGATGTGATAGCTGATTGGCAATTCCCCAGGTCATTTTCTTTGAATGAGATAACCTCAAAACCTCCATATTTCTTTTCTTTTGTCTTTCAAAAAATAAAAATGTAAACGAAAGGAGATTTCTCTGGTGTTAATACCATAGGGTGTTCCTTTTAAAGTTTCTGTTACACGCATTCCAAGCTCTATCAGCTAGATTTACTGCCCTAACCTGAATTGGCTTTTGCTTCTGTTACATGGGAAACTTGCTTCATAATCCTTTTTTATTCTACTATAGATTGATTTCATGGTTTGTTTCGTCAGCTTGGTACATCTGTGGTTCATCATTTTTTACGCGTCTCCGTTGTTTCTTATCCTGTGTCTTGGTACTTTCTCTTTGTTCCTTCGATGTTCAACTACCTTGGCAAATAGCATTATGTATGATTCAAGTTTTCTACCATCAGTTTCCAAACATAGTAGGGAATATCATCACGTTCCACAACTCTCACAAGTTTTATTAAATTAAGACCGATTTTACTTCTTATGGATGCATGATAGCAAAAATTGCGACATCATCCTTTACACTACACATTTCATATTTTATAAGAGATAATATACATAAAAGTTATAAACAATGTAGTAAACACAAAAAGCACCCTTGCACTAGACTTGATATATCATGGTTGGCTTCAACCATTTGTGAGCACTTGGTGTTTTGTTTTTTGAATTTTGCTGATCATGATTCCTGATCGTTTCAGGTCATTTACTTGGACGATGAAAAGAAATTTAACAATGATATTATGCTCGGCCTTATCCGCTCTGAATTACTCAATGTTGCTGAATTTGGACTTCATTTATCAAAAAATATAGATGGGGGGAGGAATAGTAAGTTCTAAACACATGTCCGTAGAAATAAGCATGCAAAATTGTGATCTTTCTCTGACCCTTTTCCGTTTATGTTTCTTGGCAGAAACTGCTACCGAGTTTTCCATTTCTCTTATCAAATCACTATTAGTACAGGATCCTGGCATTAATTTATCCGAATTTCATGATGTCATTGAGGTGCTATCAAAGGTGAGGTGTTCTTTTACTCATGTTAGTTAACATTGTTCTCATCTAACAACTTATTGATTATTCGATAGTCATTAACTGTTTGAATGACAGCTGGCAATGCGTCCTGGTTCATCTGAATCTTTACAGCAGCTTCTTGAAGTTGCAGTGACTCGTAGCAATAATGCAGTTCCCATTTCTAATGCTGATGTTGTTAAGGACACCAGACAGGGAAGAGAACTGAAGGTATACTTTCAATCACACCTGGTAACTATTGGTATAATTGCACTGCATTATTGTCAGTTGTTGAAATAGTCATTGTTGAACAGATTAGTGCTAGCCGTTCTGCTATGAACATGGATGAATATACAGCTGGTGAATCCACTGGAATTGATTCCCCTGGTTTTGGAGATCAGGTTCATGTGATTTCTTCTATTTTGCGTTCTTTGGTAATAAATAAAGAACTGTGATTGTGATTTTACATTTTGTGGGGAATGGTGACTGTTCTTTTTTCAGATTTTCTACTCAAATAATTTTGTATAAACAGGCACAATCCGTGATATAGCTTCCTCTTTAGTTAGTGAAATAACTCCATTTATTTTCCTCTTCCTCTACTTTGCCCCTATCTTCTTTACTAGTTCTTTTGACCCCCCTTCTCTCATGGTTCGATATGCAAGCTTCTTTTGACTTAAAAAAAGGTGAACTTATACCTTCACTTCTGTGTTCGCTTGTTTGTTGCAATTCCTCTGAGCTGGGAACATTGGCACCCTGTTTTACAACCTCTGTGTTCGCTTGTTTGTTGCAATTCCTCTCCAACTCATGTAAACTGCTTGGAACCTGTAAGAATTTTTAAATGAAATGGGTGGCTGAGGACTTATGTGATGGCTGGTTTGGGGCACATTAGCGGCATTTGTGGGTTTCATGGAGGTCTCCTTGATGTATAATTCGATGGATCCATGAAAGGGATGTTCTGTGTTGTATGTGAAAGGGTGACTGCGACATCTATTGTGGTTGTAAAGTTGCCTACGGGTACGCCTACTGGCAGAATAAGTGCTGATATGCTGGAGTTTGTGCACTTTTTTTGGGAAATTCAATCTGGCTTTAATTTAAACTTCAAACATCATTATTACAAGATTTGGGTGATTTGGGGGCTATAGCGAAGCACCTCTCTTCTGATGGTTGCCTCTTTTGATGGGGGCAGTCTATCAAACTCAGGTCTGACTTGTTTACTGGCAATATCGGATGTGGCCATACAATTTAGATGTTGGATTTGGGTTCAGGCATTGCTGCTTCGTGGTGGCTGAATTAGGTGTTTGGTGTTTCAATAGGAGTGGGTTTTTATTGAGCCTTGCTTGTCTACTTTCTGGGGATATGAAGGGCATCATGGAGCATGCGGTGGAGAGTTGTTTCCTATCCTGGGAGTCTCCATCAGTTGCCTTGAGGCCGTGAATGAGCAGTGTCTTTGCTATGCTCCCCACCTATTGTCAAGTTGAGGCTAAGGATGCTAATTTGCGATATGACCTGATGGCTCTTGCATTTTCATGGCAAGTGTGATTGAGATCTGACAGCACATGTGACCTCAATATCACTTGCAACAATATAAGAGTTTCCGTTATCTCAATACACATTTATATATTACTTAATGCATCAGAGTTGAGCACTGTGGTGAGCTGTGCTGCGTCTTAGCTATAACTATGGTTCTTGGCACAAATACGTAGGTTGACTTTGTCCTTTTTGGTTCTGAGGCTAGTGGAGTAGGATGGAGACAATGGAATGTTGACTCTAGTGCCAAATGACGATTCTAATGTGGATAATTAGGAGTTAGATGATATGGATAAGCGAATCACTTTTATGTTGTATGGGCTGGATATAAAAAAAATGTTGTATGGGCCGGGTGGTGATTATTGTGCTACTTCAGTACACAAAGATGGTTGTGTGGAAGAGCATGTGATACGATAGTTGTGGGGATCCATCTCAATCTCCTGTCAAGTTGAATGTGACAAGGAGGTTTGGCAGATATTTGACTGATTTGAAGTTGTTTGGATTTCATCCGTGAAGCTTCCTAGGCAAGATCTTAGGTTGTTGCTATTTCTTTGAAGAATGGGTTTTTGTGTGTCCCAATCTTTGGCCCTATGGACTTACCTAGGAAGAGTAAGTCTTGAAGTGTCTTGACGATGTAGCTTTGTTCTCTTAGAAGCAAATTCTATCTTTGGGATAATTCTAATGCCACCCAAGTGTTAATTTTTAATTGATGCCATTTCAATAATATCGAAGAAAGGGGGTGCTCCGCTATATTGATACCGAAAAAGCTAGGAAAATTGCACACACTGCCAGCATGGCACAAGATCTTGAATCCATGATGCCACCTTGTTTTCCAGTGATTTATTGAAATATATAGTTGTGTGGATGCTTGTTATATATGAGTTTTTTTGTCATTGATGAGTTGTAGTTGATGGATCTACGTGGCAGAGCTTGGCGCTAAACACTTTTTGCTCTCACTTGGGTTGTTTACTAGTCTCTTTGCTTCTAGTAGGGTCATATCATTACTGCCAAAGCATCTGCCACTATATAAAAAACAAGAGTGCAAAAAGGGCATCCTTGTCTGATCTTGCTCCTAATGCAAAAAGAAGCCACCCTTTGGTCAACAATTGTTAGAGTAAGCATCTAGAAGGATAATTGGATCTCTCTAGAGTCCAATTACCCCATTCACTCATGTTAATCCCACATCATGTATTAATAGGACTTGGTTATATTGGTGGGGGGTATACAAGAAGCACCACACCACCTCTATTAATTGAGAGAATTCGATATAGAAATCAGCCATTTGAGACGGTTCTCTCGTGCTCATCATGCTCCTTATGGAATAGGGTTGCACATAAATACATGTGTTCTTCATGGTTCTTAATCTCTTCATCTCTGATTATTTTGCTTCCGCACTATGTTTTCTAGATGATATTATTGGATTAGAAGTCTATGATGTGGTGTTTTGGCATTTTTGTGAATTCATGCTCCTATGCCAATAAGTAGCTACATAATTGATTTTGATAACGGGTGAGCGCGGATTGTTGATGTTTCTTTGAAGAGTTCGCAACTCTATACTAGTAGCTAGACTTTAGTTTTAATGACTTTTCTGTGTGGATTATACATTGGCTTCTAGAGAGGTCAAGTAGGTAGGCCCCTACTCTTTTGGAGGTCCCAAGCCATTATTTTATTTTTGAAAGAATTGAGGTTGCGGATCCGAGATGGAACCCACCACAAATCTATAAAAAATAAATCCTTGATTTAAAATAAAAAATAAAAATAAAAATTCTAAACATAGGTTAATATACCTATACTTATACTTGTTAATAATAATTTTTAATAAATTACCTCATTCAAATTAATAAAAATCGGCATTAAATTATATATGTTGGAGTATGTAGTTGTGCGCTACATGAGTTGTAGGAGGATAAATGGATCCTTCCAGGATCCATTTACCCCATCCATGTGTTTAGTCCCACATCTACCCGTGGTGGAACTTGGAGGTTCTGTGGAGGCTATATAAGGTGCCCCCTACCTCCTTTATCCATTGAGAAAGTGCAATGCATATATCGACCCTTTGTGGAATTCTCTCGTGGTTTCGTGCCGCTCCTTAGGAGTAGGGTTCACGTAAAAACCCTGCTCTTCCATGTTTTATATTTCTAGTTCTTATGCTCTGTTTGTCATTTTCGCTTCCGCATTCTTATTTTCTAACATGGTATCAGAGCAGGTTCGATTCTCGAAGTTTTCATGTTCTTTCTTTCTTCGAGATTCGATTGTAATAGTTCTATGTTCTTGAAGATTTATTAGTTGGAGAATATTGTGTTCATAGTTCACGTTCTGTAGTTTTTTTAAAATGGGTTTTTTTACAAATCCTAATTTCTGGAGCTTGATAAAGCTGCCACCAATTTCTGGAGCATCATGCCCGTAGTACAATTGACATTCCAAGCTCATCCAGTTTAGCAGAGAAGGTGTGGCTCGGATTGGACCCACGGTTTTGAATCCTCCTCTCCAAATCCCAAGCAGATGTCTCGTCCTCAGACCTATCGCCTCCAGGCGGAGCTCCAGTGCTCCTAGAGGAACACGTCCCTATTCCAGAAGCAGAGGCGATACCGTTGCTGGCCTCATCACCTCTAGGCGGGGCGATGTCGCTGCTCCCCTTCAGGCGGAGCCACACCCCCCCCCCCCCCCACACACACACACATGAAAATGCCAAATGCGACCCTGCTCGCTCATACCAGCCCCAGGCACATCTCCCTGACTTTCTCTCTCACGCAACAGGCCAGACACGCAAGATTAGCGTGACTCCCACTTTCTTGTAGTAGGCACCAGCATCGACTGGTATCTCGCAGCAGCCCTGCGCGCATGCAACACGCTCCATTTCCAGGTGCGCCATGCGGTATCTCCCAAGGGTAGCGACGATGGCATCCTCCCTTGATTAAAGCCTAGAACCCTCGCTCATGGCTCCGTGCGCGTGCTCCATCTCCGAGTAGCTCCGCCCAGAACCCCGTTGCACGGCACTCATTCTGGCAGCATCCTCCATCCCCCACCTCCATCCATCGATGGCGGAGGAAGCATAAACAAGGAGGTTCCCAGTTGCGAACCCTAGTTGTGATGACGAAAAACAAAGGGGCCCGATGGCCATCTTTATTAAAAGAAAAGGGCTCGTGGTGTTAAAAAAATTGCCCTATATTTTTGACCCGAGCGGGCGTATATAAAAAAAGGGAAGCAGGGAATGAGAGAGAAAAAACCCTATTGGGCTGAGTTCTTTTGGTCCTCTTTGGGCCTAGTTTCATTGTTCAAAAAAAGGTGCTTACAATAAAAGCCGTACGCAAAATATTTGCAACAAAAAACGAAGCTGTAAAAAAATGTGTGTCAACGACTTATTTAAAAGAGCGAGAATGTTGCAAAAGTCGTAAAAAGAGAGATGAAACTGTTAAAAATAATGAAATGATTACAAAAAAATTAATGATGAAAAATATTTGTGATCGACTATTTGGTTTTGTTTGTCACCCCGGTATCTTGTCTTCTCCCAACTTGGTCTTTGTTGATTTTCCGACCAATATAGGAGAAAGGGGGAGTATATGTAGAGTTACATGCATCATTGTCAGATCCAGATTCCAGACCAGTCAAGTTTCCAGGCTCTACAATCCATACTCGATGTCAGCTGGTTCCGAGTCTTCAGACATGCACATATATGCAGCCTTTTCATATGTGCACATGTTTGCCATCTTTTGTCGTGGTCCCCATCATTCTTTTTGTTTTGTCAGCCAGAGTTTTCCATGTCAGCCATAGGGACTCCAGAGTAGAGGATCATTTCTTATGCCATGTGGGCAAGGGTTTTCATGTGGTATCGTAGGGACTCTAAAATAGAGTACCATTCTCTGTGCCAGATGGGATAGACCTAATTCTCCAACGAGGAGACTTCTTTAGACTCCATTCTCCAACGACCGTAGACTCCGACGAGGATTGCACTCCACGACTTTTTAGTTCGACCCTTTTCAGAGATGGAGCAGTTGTCCACATGTTGTGGCAGGTCAGAGTACTCGGACGAGGAGACTCATTTCAGTTGTAGTGACTGACAGACACATTACGGAGTGGGACTCGTAGAGGCTATATAAGGAGCCCCAAACCTTTTGTATCCATTATGAAAGCGCAATCAAGGTTAAAAAAAATGAAAGGCGGAATGGGGCGTTTTACCTGGAGGCTAGGCGAGGCGTAGCCTCGAGGCGGTCGAGCCGTAAGCCTCAATTTTTATAGGAAATTAGTTAGAAAAAGTATAATAAATATTTTATTCATGAAAAAATCTAATCTGACAAAGATATAATATATAAGAATGTGATATATGATGATATTTTGGAGATAAAAACACAAAAAAGGATATGTCAATCCCATAAACCTTTCTACTAAATTTCTACCCAATCAAAAGAAAATCATAGGCAATAACTATAACTAAAATATTTTTATCAAAATGGGATTGGCTATAGTTGTCATTAAAGATATCCAAGCTGTTGATATGAATCATATGATTTGAATCCCAATCGTATATTCTACTGAACCCAGATGAAGAACGGTATGATGCCCCCCCTGTGTCGCCATACCCTACCAGTATGGGGGTCTCGCTGCAGATTTAAGGGTGTAGCGCCCCCGTCCCAAAATTTTTTCTTATATGTCTATTTGAATTCGCACACAGTTTCTTATATGTTTATGGTTGTTGTAGTAAGAGTTCATTGAAAGAATTGGACATGTTAATGGTAAATATGAATATAAAAGAGATCAAATTTAAGCATTTATTTTGCATAAATATGTACTTAATAACTAGACCTTTATAAAATATGAAGATACGAATATGACTAAATATTTCTTCCAAAAAATCTTGAAAAAAACCAAAATGCCTCACCTAGCGCCTTACCTCGCCTCTCCTCACCGCCTTGCCTTGCCTTGACCGCCTCAGGCATCCGAGGAGCACGCCTCAGCAAGGGGGTCTGGGGCTGTCGCCTCAAAGCTATTTTCCCCCGCTTCGTTTTGCCCCGAGCGTCTTTGCGCCTTGAGGTACGTTTTTTCAAACCATGAGTGCAATGCACATCAGCTCTTTGAGGCGTTCTCCCGTGGTTTCATCCCGTTCCTTATGGAGTAGGGTTCCACGTAAAATCTTGTTCTTCCATGTTTTATATTTCCTGTTCTTATGCTATGTTTATCATTTTCGCTTCCGTATTTCTTTTTTGTAACAATATATAAAATTAGAAATACTTTTTAGTTTATAACCTAGAAATAATTACTTCATTTATTAATTCATTTTCATTTTCCAAGGCTTTTGCCTTGGAATTTCTTGGTTAGTCCATGTGGACCAATCAGGAGTCTATGGAATCCAGAACACCCTACAAAAGCCCAGGGGCATACATACAGAAATACCAAAGTTATCTATATTACACATACTATCTATATTATGACTCATCGGAATCGATATATCGTCGAAATACCGATAATATATTGTGATATCTTAATCCATGGAGCATTAGAGTAATCTTCGGTGGGTTCAACCTACACTTCAATAGGAACACACATCAAAATGGAAGGTCATTCCTTAGATTTACGATGATAAGCCTACAATGGATGCAAATCAATCCGCATGGAATCCCCCTCTAGTTGAAGAAAGGCTCCTTTTCAAAGAAGTTGATATCACGACAGTATTTTTTGGATATTGTTTCTTAGCGTTAATACCTTGCATCGAACATCGTGACGCTTCTCCCTACCACCAGTAGTCTAATGGCTTGGTTGAATGCTCCGATAAGGAGATAAAGACAATTCTACGAAAGCTTGTGTGTCTGGATTGCAAGAACCAGTCTCAGCTACTTGATTCGGTTCTTTGGACTTATAGGACCGCGTACAAGTCACCATTATGATTGTCTCCCTACCGCCTTGTTTATGGCAAGCCATGCCAGTTTCCCATCGAATCGATTCATAAATCTTTATGGACAATCAATGTTTGCAATTTAGACTCCAAGAAAGTCGGGAAGAATAGAAAAGTAGATCTGAACAGATTGCTCGAATTCAGAGATTATGCATGCGACAACAACCTGATATACAAGGAGAAGGTCAGGAAGTGGCATGACAAGCATAATCGTCGAAAGACTTTCGAGTCGGGTCATAAGGTATGGTTGTTTGATGGTAAATTAAAAATCTTTCCAAGAAATTGAAAAACAAATGGACTGGACCGTTTACAGTGAAACATGTGCGTGGCATTGGTAGCATGATGATATCTGAATTGTTAGATGACATAGAACCTTTTGTAGTCAATGGACAGCTACTGAAACCTTACTTAGAGCATGATACATTTCTATCTATCGTTGACTCAATTCAAGTTGTCTATGAAGAAGAATTGAAAGCAACCACTTCTGCAGTTTCAAACAGAGTAGATCAAAATATTTTTGAATGATCTTTCTTTTCTTTCCTTTCTTTCTTTTCTTCTTTTCGTTCTTTTTTCTTCTGAAAAGGTGCCACCCCTTTCATCATTGGTATACTTATGACGTACCTTGTCCTAAGTATAGGGAAGGTGTATACCCCGGATTGTTCATTTCTGATCTCTCATCTGTCCCCTCAACTCTTGTCACTTTGTCTATAATTAGTGATATTTTATCCTAAGTATAGAGGGGGACAGGTCGAGCCGATGATTTCGTACATTCCCTTCCTTGACCCTCTATCTTTTTATATCATTCAAATCAATGATTGTTCTTCAAGCTCTGGACAATGATTCTTAAATTATATTCTAATTTAGGCTTTCTTTTTTTTTGAAGATTTTCAAGCTTGCAAAAGTCGGCTACCTAGTCGGCCCGACTAGTCGTGTCGAGGGGGGGGGGGGTTAGCCGACTTAACTAGGCCTAGTCGGCCATTGGCCGACTTTTATTACCTTTATTATTTTTTTACTTTTTCACTTTTTTTAAAGCAAACATATTCAAATATGTTTAATGTTATATTTAAAGTCAATTACTTCTTTTCTTTCTTTATGATGGCATATAAAATGTACAAATATATGCATATATAAAGCAAACATATTCAAATATGTTTAATGTTATATTTAAAGTCAATGACTTGTTTTCTTTCTTTATGATGGCATATAAAATGTACAAATATATGCATATATATAAAAGAATATATGCACAAAAATTGATTTATATATTTAAAATAATTAAAAAAATTCAAAACCGACTAATGATCGATTAATTCCGATTAGTCGCCCGACTGCCGATTAATCCTTAGTAGGTGATCCCGCCGACCGACTACCGCTTTCTACAAACTTGAGATTTTTGAAGGTATCTTTTGATTTATATTTTCTTTTTTCTAATGGATTTCATACTTATAATTTGGTTTTGAATCACATGTAATTTCTATTTCACAAGATATTGAATAGAACCCTGTTCTTCTCCGTTATCATAATATTTGTTCAAGAAATTTTTGATAACTAGGATAGTATCAACTTCAATCAAGATCTCTTCAGCAAGAAACAACAGTTTGGTCTTTCTTATTGTTTCCTGGGCTTTAGTTTTCAATATCATTGACCATGTTTTATATGATCTCAAGTTGTTGACAACAATGACCGTGTCAACAAATGTGCATAAGTACTTTGTTTTTTATATTTATTTATCTTCTTTTAGATTTATTCTTTTTATCTTTTATTTCTTGGAATATCATGTATATGATTTGTTATTAACGAATTTTTCTCTAATATATGGAGTTAGGTGTGCTTTGTTTCATATTTTTCAATCTTGTATTGTACGCTTCAATGTATCTTTGCATGTTTATTTCTTGCAATCCATCAGTAGTTCTAAAATTGAACGTTCAAACAATTTTATTTTGTGATAGAATGAAGCACAATTTATCAATGAACTATGATTACATATTTGTCAAAATTTAGACTTATTTTGACACTGATTTTGTGATATAAGGAAACAACAATTGATAAGAATGTGTAATGTCGAGTGTCTGTCCACTGGAGAGAAGGTATACTAATAATCCACCCCATAAGTTTGGGTGAATCCACGTGCTACAAGCCTTTCCTTGTAATGGTCCACACTGCCATCTTCTTGTTGCGCCGTAAATATTCATTTGCACCCTACAACGATGCACTTGGAGGGATAGAAACAACACTCCCTCTTCCATGGCAAGTCGCCCACTGCAATCATGTATGGCCTTCTGATATGTTTGTAGTATAGTAATAGCTGAGAGGCCCATATCAAACCTCATGTACTCTTCTGAAAGATGGTTCAAGGAAACATGCGCAACTAAAAGGTACGTAGTACAGTTGTGACAGGTCTTCCTCAAGGCAATTTTTTTGGCACATCGAGGTCATCGACCTCTCTGTTCTGTGGTATCAGCTCCTCCTGTGTAGTATCCTGTGGATCAAGCATAGCACCAATGCCATCAGTAGAAAACAGTGTGTTCAGGGGCGTGTTGGATGACAAGGAAGGCGCGTGAGCAGAGGGGCAAGTAGAGGACCAGTTAATGTAAAATCGAGGTAGGAACTAAGGCAGGGTTGATGGTGTTGGAGTATTCATTGTATGCGTCATGAGTTGTAGCAGGGTAAATGGATCCTGGAGAAGATTCATTTACCCCCATTCAGTGTTTAGTCCCACATGGACCAGTGGTGGGACTTGGAGGCTCTGGGAAGGCTATATAAGGAACCCCAGACCTCTTGTACTCAATGAAAAAGTGAATAGAAAAACACACCCTGTTAAGGGCTTCTCCCTGTGGTTTCATGCCGCTCCTTACGGAGTAGGGTTCCATGTAAAATCATGGTGTTCCCATGTCTATCTTTTTTGTTCTTTATGCTCTGTTTATCTATCGCTTCTGCATTCTTCATATTTTATAACATGGTATCAGAGTGGGTCGATTCTCGAGGATTTCAGATTTTTTTTATTTCGAGATTCGTTGTTTTGTTTTAAGTTGAAGATCTGTTGTTCAGTTCTGGAAATCTCGGTCTTCATTCATATCGACGGAGATCTGTTCATGTTCATGTTTGAGGGTTTTCTGAAACCCTAGAATTCAAGTGTCCAGGCCGCTTCTCTGTCGCGCAAGTGGCAGCAAACCCAAAGAGTCTCTCCCAAAGCTCCTGGCGGAGCCACCATCGGCAGCAAACCCTAGATCTCCTATCAGCGAGATTGCCCTCCCGAGCGCCGCAGATCCCAGCTGGCGGCGGCGGTGCCGCAGATCCGGTTCCCTCCCTCCGATGTTGGCGGCGTAGATCCAGGCTGCTTGAGCTGCTCCCTCTCGACTGCAGACGGCGCCCCTCAGATCTCCTGCACGAGTCACGCGTACTCCATCCGAGCAGCGAAGCCCAAGGGCTACTCATCCAGGGCCCCTCGCGCTTCCAGTACATGCTCCCAGCGAAGGCGTGATTCCCCTTATCAAGGCGGAGCTTTGCTCGGTGCCGCCCCCTTCATCAGCACCTCCTGGCGGCGCGCAACCCATCTCTAGGCCGATGATGCAATACGCGAGCCCTGTCGGGCTCCAAAGGACGCACGTTGCGCCCTCCTCTTCCGCGATGGCACCAGGCGACGCACCCCCAACGCGCCTCTTACCTCCCCGTGCGATGGTCAGGCCTACAGCCCTCACGTGACTTCCCTTCGATCCTCCAGATCGTGCGCCATCTCAACGCGCAACGGCGTAGGCGACGCGTGCTCTTTTCTCCATCTCGGCGGCGGTCGAAAGATGGGTTCCCAGTTTGGGAACCCTAGGCGCGTGCTCTTTGGGAATGAAAGGGGGCTGATTGCATTCTTATTATAAAAAAATTTTGGGTTATTTATTTTCAGGTCCTGAGAAAAGAAAAATATATGAGAGGGACTGTGAGATGTGTTTTAAAAAGAGAGAGAGAGAAAGAAGAGAGTTAAAAGCCAAGTGGGTTGTTTGTTTGATGTTTGTTAAAAAAAGGCGCGTACATTTGAAAAGCCGTACGCATAAAAAAAAGGGGAAGAGAGCCATAAAAAAATGAAATGAAACGGCTTTAAAAAAAATTCAAAAAAAATTGAATTGATGACGGCTTAAAAAATATATATGAAAAAGCCGCAAGACGGATTTGAATGTTTCATATTTCCCCATTATTGTTGTCTTCTCCCAACATTGTCGATGTTCATGTTTTCCGACAAGTATGGGAGAAAGGGGGAGTATATGTGTAGAGTTACAGGTCATGTTGCAGATTCAAATTTCCAGATCGGTCAGATTGTTCAGACTCTACAGTTGATGATCGGACTCGACGATTGTCTTCCGAGTCCTCAATTTTAGACACGCACGAGTGTGCGGTCATTTTCAGATGAGCATATGTTGCCATCATTGTCAGAGGTCCCCATCATTCTTGTTGTTGTTCGGCCAGAGTTTGCATGTGAGCCATAGGGACTCCAGAGTAGAGGACCATTCCCTATGCCATATGTTGGCAAGGGTTTTCATGTGGTATCATAGGTACACCAGAGCAGTGCACCATTCTCTGAGCCAGATGGGAGACTCAGTTCTCCGACGAGGAGACTTTTCAGACTCCATTCTCCAGCGACTGTGGACTCCGACGAGGATTGCACAGCCACGGCTCTTGTTCAGTTCGGCCCTTTTCAGAGATGGAGCAGTTGTCCACATGTTGTGGCGGGCCAGAGTACTCTGACGAAGAGACTCATTTCAGTTGCAGTGACTCTGACAGGCGCAGTTCAGAGCACATGATCTCCGACGAGGATATTCAGCAGACTCACACTCCAGCCCGTTCGTCCTCCTCACCTACATGGCATGAGAATTGCATGCTCCAGCTTGAGGGGGAGTGTTGGAGTATTCATTGTATGCGTCATGAGTTGTAGCAGGGTAAATGGATCTTGGAGAAGATCCATTTACCCCCATTCAGTGTTTAGTCCCACATGGACCAGTGGTGGGACTTGGAGGCTCTGGGAAGGCTATATAAGGAGCCCCAGACCTCCTGTACTCATTGAGAAAGTGAATAGAAAAACACGCCCCGTTAAGGGCTTCTCCCGTGGTTTCATGCCGCTCCTTACGGAGTAGGGTTCCACGTAAAATCATGGTGTTCCCATGTCTATCTTTCTTGTTCTTTATGCTCTGTTTATCTATCGCTTCCGCATTCTTCATATTTTATAACAGATGGAGGTGGAGGTGGTGGAAATGCATGTGATTGAGACTCAAGATGAGGAGTTCTTGGTGGAGATGGCGAAGGTGGTGGAACAAATATGTACTCACTAGAGTTTGCATTAGACAACCTTCCACCTGTAAGAGAAAAATACATAATAGACTCAAAAAGTATGACATCAGCACTCACATAATATTTTTTTCCCAACATAATCAAAACATGTATACCCTTTTTGGGTACGGGAACCGTGGAAAGGATTGAAAGATGAAAAGCATTATTCATTGTTGCCCTAGAGCTCTCTTACATAGGAGAAAAGCTCTATGGGAAAATTACATAGATAATCGAAAGAAAGAGAAAATTATAGGATAACAAATAAAGTGATAGAAATATCTCAACACTCCCCCTCAAGCTGGAACATAAATATCTATCATGCTCAGCTTAGAACAACAACAATGAAACAGTTCCTTTGCAAGAGCTTTGGTGAACATGTCAGCAATCTGGTCACCTAAAGCAGCATGAGAAGTGGATATAAACCCTTTTTGAATTAAATCACGGGTGTAGTGGCAGTTAACCTCAATGTGCTTTGTTCTTTCGTGAAATGCGGGATTATTAGCTATAAATAGTGTTGCTTGATTATCACATTTTTGGTGCATAGGGAGAGGCACCTCCATAGTTAGGTTAGTCAGAACGGACTTGACCCACATCAATTCTATGCTCCCTTGGGCCATTGCCCTATACTCTAATTCAGCGCTAGATCTGTCTTCAACCGTCTGTTTCTTGCTCTTCCATGAAACCAAGGAGCTTCCTACAAACACAGTGAAGCTCGAAGTTGACTTCCTATCCTTAGGACACCCAGCATAGTCTGCACCCAGCATAGTCTGCATCTGCACATCCTGACACTGCCAAGATTGTGTCTCTCCTAAATAGAAGTCCTGCACCTTGAGAAGACTTGAGATACCTCAAGACAAGGTTCGAAATCTTGATTTCGATTTCTTTTTGATCCCCTCCAAATTTGATTTTTCAGTCGAGTTTCGACTGTTTCGGTGGAAATGTCAAAAATGACTTAAAAAACAATCTTTGATCATTTTTTGCAAATTAAGATCTTCTGAGTTATTACAAAAATAAATAGTTTACAAATACACACTTATACCACATATATTGCTTAGATATGCCCCTTATATCGCTCATGTCGGTCATATCGGCCAAATCGATGTTAATGTTGATTCTTGACTGATACATACTGGAAATTAATATCATCCAATCCAAGATCTTAAAATAATAATGGCTTACAAATGCACACTTATATCACACACATCTCTCATCTGTGTGCTTTATATCACAACATATCGATCATATCAGACATATAGTTGAGCTGACTGATAGATATTAGAAATGGAAATCAAAATAACTAAGTTAACAACACTTAGAAGACGTCTTTTGTTCATTAAAATAGACGGGCATTTTTTATTCTAAAATGTAGATAATGATTAATTGAATAATGTTTTGTTCATAAAAATATCCGTCACAGGCAAAGTTCGAATGAATTACATAGAGATGCATCTATTTAGGAAGATAAATGAAAAATGAATGAAAGGAACAAGCTATATCAAATATATAGTAGCTATAGAGTTTTTTCGTCTCCATTGCTTAAACTAAAAGGGGAGGAAGTTCCCCAAGTTGAATAATCGATGCATGTACCTCCTGTCGCACCATACCCTTTATCCTTGAATTTCAATCGGAATGGGTCGATATGTCGAAATATCACCGAAATTTCGGTCGAACTCCAGGAAATTTTGTATTGAAATCCATGATTTCAACCAAAATACGTCGATATGTCGAAATATCACCAAAATTTCGATCGAAATCTGGGAAATCAACATATATAAGAGTTTCGATACCCTGGCCTCTCGAACATGAAATTTCAGCATAATTTCACCGAAATTTCAGGAAATTTAAATCCTTACCTCAAGATCATGTTGACTTCATTCATGTGTGCTTGCCTGGGTTGCTCCATAAGTTGGCTAACCCTGCTGCCAGTGAACGATATATCAGGTCTTGTAACAGTGACATACAATAGCTTCCCTACCACCTCTTTATATTGTCTCTTATCCACCTCTGTAGAGTTATCATCATATAGCCGAGCATTGGGTTCCATTGGAATAGTAGCAGGTCTACATCTTGTCATACCCGCCTCAGATAGGAGAGAAATGATGTACTTCCTTTGCGTCATTATTATTCCCTGCTGGTTTCTTGCAAATTCTAGACTAAGAAAATACCTCATCTTACCAAGGTCCTTGGTCACGAACTGTTGTCTAAGAAAATTCTTGGTTGCATGAATTCCTTCATTATCCGCATAAACTAAAATAGCAACAGTACCCTTCTGGATTCTCCTGACGAGAAGAGAATGATCTGCAGTAGATCTAGCAAAACCCTGTAGATCAACCAACTCTGATAGCTTTTGAAACCAAGCCCTCGAACTCTTCTTAAGTTCCCTCGAACTCTGCTTAAGACCATATATGGCCTTATGAAGTGTACATACCATAATAGACTCCCCCTCAGCAGTAAAATCCGGTGGCTATTGCATATAAACTTCTTCCTGCAAGTCATCATACAAGAAAGCATTCTTGACATCTAATTGAAAAAGAGACCAATCCTTCACCACATCAACTGCAATAAGAATGCAGAGTGTAGAGTGACGTGCGACAGGAGAAAAGGTGTCTTGATTGTCAGCCCCATAAGTTTGGGTGAATCCATGAGCAATCAATCGGGCCTTGTATCTCTCTACGGAATCATCTGCACGGTGTTTAATGGTAAAAACTCGTTTACTGCCAACAACAGAAGCACTTGGGGGAGCGGAGACGATACTCTACGTACCTCGAGATTGTAAGGCGTCCATCTCTTCTTCCATAGGAAGATGCCAAGGACCACTCTGTTGGGAAAAATAAGAGTTGTGTTTATTCCTTGAGCCCTAGGCTCTCTTATATAGGGAGAGGCCTATGTGAAATTACATATGGTAGACAAAACAAAAGGAAAATAGAGAAAAGATACAATAACATAGAATAAACTTCTACACTCCCCCTCAAGATGGAGCATTGATATATATCATGCTCATCTTGGATAAGCACTTCTGGAAGGGGCCCCGAAGCAAAGCTTTTGTAAGAATGCCTGTCGCTTGGTCTCCTGAACTGATATGGGTTGTAGAAATGAAGCCTTTCTCGGTCATATCCGGGATATAATGGCAATCAACCTCAATGTGCTTTGTCTTCTCGTGAAATGCAAGGTTATTGGTAATGAATAATGCAGCCTGATCATCGTATTTTAGCGTCATGGGAAGAGGAACATCTATATTTAGATCTGTCAGGACTGCTCGAACCCTCATCACTTCTATACATGATTGGGCCATAGCTCTATACTCTGATTCAGCACTGGATCTCCCAACCGTGGTTTGCTTCTTACTCTTCCATGAGACAAGTGGCTCCCCAACAAATATAGCGAAGTTTGATGTAGACTTCTTGTCCTGTGAGCACCTTGCATAGTCTGCATCTGCACATGCTGAGATAGTAATAGCACCCTCCTTTCTAAACAACAATACTGCACCTAGAGATAACTTCAGATACCTTAATATCATATGTATAGCATCCATGTGTACCTGACTAGGTTGTTCCATGAATTGGCTCACTTTATTGACTGCATATGAAATATCTGGTCTGGTAATATTAATACTACCATCAATACTACAATCTGCATCCATGTGTAACTGAAATGAGCCTTGTACCTATCAATACTACCATCTGCATTGTGCTTCAACCTAAAAACCCACTTGCAACTTACAATAGATGCCCCTGTAAGAGCTGGAACAAGGCTCCAAGTATCTCTCGACTGAAGGACGACCATCTCTTCCTCCATAGCCAGACACCATCTATTATTAGCAAATGCTCCTGGTAAGTCCGTGGAATGTTTACAGCATATAAAACAACAACAAACCTCTTGAAGTCTCCTGTCAGACGCTCAAAGGTAATATGAGCAGTAAACGAATATGAAGCACGTGACCTCTTCTGCTTTCTTAGAGCAATTGACAAATCAAGTTCTGCATCCGCTGTACCACCATCTGTGTCATTCCCTACCTGCTTCTACTGAGAAATGCCATCAGTCCCATCATTAGAATTAATGTTATCAGTTTAAACATGTGGCATGCTTGATGATTGACCATGATCATGAGTAGGTGCTGACCGCCGACTATAGTGGTGTAGTAGAGGCGGAACCAAAGAAATGGGAGGTGGAGGTGGCGGTGGAGGAGATAAAACTGGTTGTGGTGGAGATGGTGGTGGAGGTATTGGAGCTTGTGGTGGTGCATACATGGGTGGAGGAGGAATATAGATCTCATCAGTCGTGTTTGCTAGTACCAACCTGTGACCTGTAAGAGAGAAAAACACGACTGACTCAAAAAACGTGACATCTGCACTGACATAATACTTTTGACGTAATGGATCATAGCTACGATACCCCTTTTGAGTCCTGGAGTACCCGACAAAAGCACATTTAACAACCCGCCCTAGAAGAGAGCTTGTCAATCCCTGGAGACAACTGGTGAACGGACCCAAAGACACTGGGAGTAAGGGAGAACAACTCCTTGTCAGGAAAGACAAGGGAGACATGTATCTTCTCCCCCAACATTGACGAGGGCATGCGGTTAATGAGGTAACAAGCAGTGAGAACTGCATCGCCCTAGAACGAGTGTGGAGCACAACTCTAGATAAGAAGCATACGTGTGACATTAAGAAGGTGGCGGTGCTTTCTTTCGCGATACCATTTTGTTGGGATGTTTAAGAACAAAGGAACCAAAGAAATGGGAGGTGGAGGTGGCGGTGGAGGAGATAAAACTGGTTGTGGTGGAGATGGTGGTGGAGGTGATTGTGGTGGAGGTATTGGAGCTTGTGGTGTTGCATACATGGGAGGAGGAGGAATATAGATCTCACCAGCAATGTTTGATGGTACCAACCTGTCGCCTGTAGGAGAGAAAAACATGACTGACTCAAAAAACGTGACATTTGCACTGACATAATACTTCCGACTTAACGGATCATAGCAACAATATCCCTTTTGAGTCTTGGAGTACCCGATAAAAACACATTGACAGCTCTAGGAGAGAACTTCTCAATCCCTGGAGTCAACTGGTGAACGAACGCAACAGACCCAAAGACACGGGGAGTAAGGGAGAACAACTCCTTGTCAGATAAGACAAGGGAGAAAGGTATCTCCTCCCCCAACATTGATGAGGGCATGCGGTTAATGAGGTAACAAGCAGAGAGAACTGCATCTCCCTAGAACGAGTGCAGAGCACAACTCTGGATAAGAAGCATACGAGTGACATTAAGAAGGTGGTGATGCTTTCTTTTTGCGACACCATTCTGTTGGGATGTGTAAGCACAACATGTTTGATGAAGAATGCCATGGGATGAAAGAAATTGAGATAATATATGGGTACATAATTCAAGGGCATTATTAGTTCGCACAATTTTTACAGAAACGGAGAAATGATTCTATACTTCTTATAAAATTTATGATAGTGTTGCCCGCTTCTGATTTATTTCTTAACACGAAAAACACAAGACAAACGATTAAAATCATCCACAACAACTAAATAGAACATGTCCCTGATGGTCGGGAACACGACTTAGACCCAAAATATCAATATGGAAAAACTCAAATGGAGAGCTACTGCTCCGACTCTGAATATGAGTGGGGAGCACATAAAATAAACTCTGAATCAGAAGAGTGAGAACTACATCACTCTGTAAAATAAAAGATACAATAACATAAAATAAACTTCTATACACTCTGTAATGCCTCCTAATAAGACCTCGGAATTGAACCGTTGATAAGGCAACAACAAACCTCTGAAAGTCACCAGATAGTCGTACCAAAGATACATGAAAAGAAAGAGGATACATTGTACATGCACGCCTCTTCCGTCGTAGAGCAATAAGTGAAGGATATGGTTAGATCCTCAAGCGCATCACGGAAGCGTGATCGTCGCATCGAATACGACGAAGAACGACTAGTCGCACTAGTTGTTCTATGCAGCGGAAATTAAAAATTTTCAATTGACGAAACCACATGATCCAAGAACACTTCTCGGATCGTTTCGTCTAAACCACAACCAAGTATTAGGTTTACCTCTTGAAGCGGGGTTGCGATCAAGTCTCTAAACGAAGAGACCTCCTGTCTCAAGTCCGATCCGTCGGAGGAGACGCATGCGAGCGCGGGGATGAACCGCGTGCTTCTCGCAATCCATGTTGATGATCCAAGCGGCGGATCTCCTGATTTCGACACACGAGATCCGATGTCTTCTTCATGAGCGGGGCGCACCGAAGGAGACGGAGATCCACGAGCAAACCATCGGGCAGCATAACGACGATGCCGCGGCGATGGAGAACTTCTCTAGGGCATCCATGGCGGACGGCCACATGAGAGAGATGGAGAGAGGACGTGTAGAGAGAATGAGAGAGAGAGAGAGATTTGTTGCCTCAACTTATGTGTTAAGAAGAGCAATGGGGTGCCTCTCCTTTTATAGGGTTTTGGGATCCATGGATCTCAATCCATGTGTCAACACAAATCCAATGGTCCACATTAATTTGTGTTTCTTTCAATGGTCATGATTTGTTGCTAAAAACACAACAACAATTAATTTAATTTAAATTAAATATATGTTGATAAATCAACACAATTTAATTACAAAATTAAATCATCAATACATGGAGATAATGAAAGGAGAGAGAGCCTCCTTCCATGTGGAGAGGGGGGACGGCCTCCCTTTCCTAATGGGAGTGGTGGCCGTCCACCCTCCTCCATTAGGAAGGTGGCTATTTCACCTTTTATGTAATCTCCATTATTTGCAACAACTTTTGTTGCAAATTATTTCACAAAAATAAATCCAATTTATTTTGTGAACATTGCAATCATGCCATTGAAAATTTGTGAATCATATTCACAACCCAAAACAAAATGTAAATTACATTTTCAATTTGATGTCCAATGTGAATCCAATTCACATTAACATTTAATTAACAAATGTAAATTACAAATAGCTCTCTCTTATATATTATAAATCACATTTATAATATATATGACTAATATGGATATTGCTATCCACATTATTCATATCCATGATAATTAAATCATATTTAATCATCTTGGATCTCTATTCTCTTGTGTCCAAATAATATGAATCACATTCATATTACTTACATCTTTGATAATCTAATTATCTAAGATAGCTCTCTTTATATTAATCATGATAATTAAATAACATTTAATTATCCATATTCTCAATGCTCGTATACATATATCAACAATAGAATTATCCATGAACTCCTTCAAGGATAATGCGCTTTCTCCGCAGATACTTGGAGATAAGGACAGGGCGATTGTATTGTTCCACGTATAGTGACATGGATATTGAGATCGTATCTCAAATCCAGATCGCGGGCCTCCCATAGATGCTTGATTAAATCAAGACCGTTAATCTAATCTTCTCATTGTATCTGAATCACATTCAGATCAATGTCCAATACTTGGACCAAGATCAGATCACTTCTCTACTGAGAGGAGTCACTAAAATCCAGACCCGTTTCATCACTCCCTAGGAATGGAAGCGTCATGGTTATACAATCGTTTATGATCACATCACCCTCAGGTATTCCCAATACCTGTACATCCTGCATACTGGAAGACTCAGACTAAACCCGAAGTATTCGATCAACTTTATACTGTCTACTTCATGGTTTTATCAGTAAGTTTCTCATTCGATCATTGGGAGTCGGTATCGATCATATACTTTCCAAAAGCATATATCATACCTAGGTCTTGATCATATACTTTCCAAAAGTATATATCAAACCTACAAATTCAGTCAAGCTTCCAAAGCGAGACGACCGTGCGCACGGAATTTGATTCTTCCCAATATCTCATGAGTGAGCTCATGTCTTCCGGTTCAGTAACTGAACCTGTATGATCCCTTTGAGAGATCGTATTACTCATATGCCCTTATATGCACACCAGCGCGCCGGTGTGTAGACCTTGATTAGGTCATCAACCTATTGGTCTGCCAAATGTACATACTTAGACATATAGCAACACATCTGTCTCCGGTCAGAGGATGCGTGCCTATATCCTGACAGCATACGATATAGGACTTTGGTTATCTCGATCTCGTTAAGTCAACTCTTTGACCTAACTAATCTGACACCTCCGAATCTCTATTCCTATGCAGAGGACCTGCATCAAGAGGTCGGTCAGATATCAGCCTTCAGAGATAAGGATTGCCATCTTCTACTCAGGCTGGAGATCATCTCTTAACAATCATCTGATGGTGCTTGATGAGTCCTCAATCTAACTCTTTAGATATTCATTCAAGCACCAGCCTCTATGATTCAATAGTTGAATCAACAGCTGTATGATCATCAAGATGGCCATGGTACATAACCCTAATTGTACTAAGGGACCTATTATGCAAATTATGTATTCTTCATTTCAGATTAAGGAGTGAATTGCAATAACATCTATTGCAAAATGGCTCGCCGTGGGCTCGCATTTCCAACAATAAGCACATCCGAGTCTGTAGTATCCTCAGAAGGAGTATCATCTACAACATCCTGCACACTCAAATCATCAGTGCCATCAGAGAAACTAAATGTTCAGGACATACCTTGGTTGTGCTGGATGATGGTGGAGGTACATGAGCACGAGGTTGGCGCTGGTAAATCTATGGAAAGAAAGTAGGTGTGGCCGGAGTCAAATTCCTAAGTAGTACCTAGGAATTACTTAAATACCCAGGTACTACGTAATGTTTTTTTTACTTAAAAACTACAGAGGTGTCGCATGTTCAACATGCGACACCCCTTAAGTTTTTTTTTACCCAGGAACTGCGTTAGTGTCGCATGTTAGATGTGCGCTATAGATAACGCATATTCAACATGCGACATATATCCAGGGAATTTCTATCGAAATGGTCTGTACAGATATCGCAGGTCTCGAAATGTTCTGTATAGGTATCGCATGTTGTATATGCGACATGGAGGGATAACGCATGTTCAATATGTGTCATCCTTACAGGAAATTTTCCTCGAAATGGCTGGGGCAGGTGTGGGCTTTGAAAGTTGAACATATGACGCATGTTCAAAATGCGTCATCTTTACAGTAATTTTTCGGCGAAAATGGCTGTCCAAGTGTGGGCTTTGGAATTTCAAGTTTTTAAAAACCCTTGAAAAGGCATGCCAATCCCATGTTTTTAATGTAAATAGACATTTTTGTAAACATTCCAGACAATGCAAACATTGTAGACATTCCAAACATCAAAGAAGACATTTCAATATAGACTTGTTCATGAATACACTTTACATTTTTTGCATCATATTAAAAATTACATTGATTACAATTCAACGTTTTTTCCTCCGCTGGTATGTAATCGTAGAATCTGGAGGATGGAACGGTAATAGACGGTTCACTTCGTCTATCATGTGGATTTGAGAGGGTCCTGGGGCATCTTCCTCGAATGTAGGCATAGACGGCGGCATTAGTGTGCAGTAAGTTGGTCGTGTCTGGCTGGGGTCCAATCCGTGCCTCAACGGTGCTTGAGGCGTTGGCAAGTCCTCTCTTGGTCGCTCGGTGGCAGGTGTGAAGTAGTCTCCTTGCGCAATGTTATCATCCTCCGCAGCGGCCTCTTCAAAGTCCATGGGTTCCGCGACTTGTTTACGCGCCCTACCTCGACCTCTTCCTCGTCCCCGTCCTCTTGCCCTTCCTCGCCTTGCCTCCTCCCTGGCCACATCTGCACGCTCGTCATGTAACGTGACTGCATCTGCAAATTGTAATGACAGCTACTCCGTCATTTCCGCCTTCGCTTGTGCCGCAATCTCACGGCATTCCTCGTGTCCAATGTCGTAGACACGACTCCACAGAGCGAGCTGATCTAAGGAAAAAACGTAGATGTAAATTTGAAACAGTTTTGGTAATTAATTTACCAAAAAAATTATAGTTCGAGTACTTACGTTGCTTGCCAGAGTTGCACCCAAACGTCCGACAAATCTTCGAGTAATGGTCTGATACCATTGCTCGTATGCGGGCGTCGCGAATACCCCTCTGGACCGATCGATGCGAATAATTCTAACTTCCCGCTCATCCCAGCGGGCAATATACAAGCTGTGTTTTGCCCTCCAATCCACATGTACTTTCCCCCTCAAATCGATAACGTGGAGTTCTGGAAATGTGGAGCAACGACTTGGGATATCTTGAAGACCCCCAAATTGTATCTTGAACCGATCTGGGTAGTAATACTCTACAATGTGGAAGTATATCAAAGGCACTTCAGCTCTCCAAATGTGTTCGCCCTCAAGAGAGTTGGCTAGGAGATGGGCGCGGATCTCATCCGTATAGGGAGTCCAAAATACCTGAATGCAAAAATTGTATTACGATTAGTATTTGTTTTGTTGATATAGGAAAAATTTGTAAATGTAAAATTACATGGTCGGGTGATTGCATGTCAAAAGCATCCCTGTAGGGTCTCACCACATGTGTGGGCTGTCTACGATGGGCAAACGCCGTTGCCCAGCGGACTCCTAACGGGCGCCCGTACCATTCTCTGTCGTCCCTAACAACTGGAGCAATGTGGGGGAAATGCTCCCAAGCCCAGAGCTGAAGTAGTATGACCGAGCCTCCAATCTCCTCGGTCGCCATGTCCGCTGCCAGACATAGGTGTCTGTAAAGATATGCAAGCACGGCCGATCCCCAGCTCAATGTCCCAGAGAACTCAAAATCCTGTAGATGTGGTAGAGCTATAAGTGAAACCAAGGAACCAGACTTGTCCGTGAAAAGTACTCCACCAAGCAACTGCAAAATGTACGCTCGAGCGTGTTTCTGTACGACTAGCTCGTCTGCATCCTCAGCCAACTCTGAAAAATTGGTGGACAGCCAGCTTGCTGACACCCTGCTGCCAACTATGTCTGCGGGCAGTGGCCTAACACCCAACAATTCCTCGCATGTATCTGCCCATGTCGCTCCAAGTGTTGTCTCCCCGGTAACCGCGGGCCCATCAATTCGCAGCCCCAAGATGAATGCCACATCCTGCAAGGTGATAGTAATCTCCCCACTAGGCATGTGGAAGGTGTGCGTCTCGGGTCTCCACCGTTCAACTAAAGCTGTCACCAGATGCCAATCCAGGGTAATGAACTCGAGCTCTAAGATGCATCCAAATCCTGCTTCGACTACGTAAGGCAGTAGCCGGTCATCCAAAGGGATCCGACGTACATGTGTCTCTCGTCGTCGGCAACGCAACCACGAAGATTCCTACAAGAAAATTGTTAGGAAAAAAAATTGAAGGAAGGGAGAAATTATAATTACTTACATCGCCAGCCCAAACTCGACGTGAACGATGTCGCTCCTGAAGGTGCAAAACTGAAGGATCAACTGGGCCGGGAATACAATATTCAATGTTAGACAATACAATTAAAAAAACTATATGAAAAAACAATATCCGAAAAAAACAACAAGTATTTAACACAATGAAAATTCTTAATATACGAGGGTAGCAAACTTACTCGAATTTGGACATTTACGTCGGTTGTGACCTTGACCACCACAATTTCCACATTTATTCTTATTCCTGCTCGTCGTCGGCGCATTTGATGTGGATGCTTGAGAATTGCTTGTGGCTTTGTTGGGACAACCACGGTGTGTGTGACCCAATATTCCACAATAGGAACAAGTATTTTGCCGAATCACTTCTCTAACATCCATTTCATTATGTATTCTTGTTGTACGTGGACGACCTTTACCGCGTTTACGCTTTGGGTCCGGTCGTAACTCATGATATTCGAGGGGAGCCCATGTTTCACGATCACCGATGGGAAAAAATTGTCCTCCGTAAACCTGCAACTGTTTCTCCCAGGTGTACCACTCTCCAACATAGGAATCTACATCAGCCCGACGCTTTGAAATGACTGCAATGGCGTGGGAACATGGGATACGATATATTTGCCACTTGTTGTAAGTGCATTTCCTTTGTAGCAAGTTTACCATGTACTGTTTGCGCCCGCGAATAGCAGTAGACGTCCGTCGAGCCCTGGTAGACACCTCGAATAATATTTCTGGTTGTACTTGTACCTGGGTTACTGTGTGCCCATTCGCAGCTGCAGTCCAACGGGTCAGCTCTGTGGATGCGTAATGCGTGAATTTTCGACCAGCAGCAATGGCTGCGCTTGCTTCTTCAAAATGCTGAATGAAGTATGACACACAATTATAAAATGTCTTCTCAATTAACGCAGAGATTGGCAAGCAACGGACATCTTTAAGAACTGCATTATAGCTTTCGCTCAGATTTGTAGTCATCTGACCAAACCTATACCCACCGTCATAGGCCAAGGTCCATTGCTCACGACGACAATCATGAGTTGAAAACCATCTAGCTGCTCCATTATTCCACTCTTGTAATTTCCTCATGAAGTACGCGAACTTCCTAGGTGTCGTCTGTAATGCTGCGGCTTGCACCAGAGCTTTCATGGAGCCATTTTTAAAGACGCTATTGAAGTTGTTCGCGACGTGTCTCGTACAAAACCGCCAATATGCAAAGGGTTCTAATAAATCCACGTCAGCATCTTTCATAGCGGCTTTTATACCAGAATGCCTGTCGGAGATGATACATATTGGTCCAGCTCGCATGCCGATTACCCTTAGACGAACCAACGAAAGAAACCACTTCCATGACGACAAGGATTCCTCGTCGACGATCCCGAATGCAAGGGGAACAATATGTTTATCCCCATCAACCCCGCAAGCAATGAGCAGTTTTTGTTTGTACTTCCCGTACAAATGTGTCCCGTCAACACTAATCAGTGGCCGACAATATTTGAATGCTTCAATGGAAGGACCAAATGCCCAAAACATCGTTCAAATCTGCGGCAGAAAGGTTTCCGAGGATCAGGATGGTCGCTGTATTCAATATCAATTTCAGTCCCTGGAATAGCAGCCTTCATTGCATGCAAAAGAAAAGGCATTTCAGCGTATGACTTCTTCCAGTCACCAAATACAATTCCGATGGCCTTCCTTCGAGCATCCCAAGCCCTTTTCCTTGAAACCCAGTAGTTGTACATCTCGTGGATGTGAGCTCTACAATTAGATACACGAACATTAGGGTCATCCCTAACAAGAGTTAGCAATGATCTGGACATGAATTTGTAGTCCAACTGAGGGTGATCTTGATTAACTGTTGGGTTTATACAAGTATGTGCCCCAACAACCTTGGAGATCACCCACAGTCCATCAAATTTTCGGAAATGTCCTCGTAAATACCAAACGCAACCATTTGCTCTCTGCGAACAAAAAACCGACCATATCAAGCTGGTGGATTCCTTGACAATGAAGTCAAAATGTGATAGAATGTGGAATTTCTTCACATCTTAAACCAAATCCTCCCTACATTTGAACGTCCTACCCTTGCGGATTTCGTCAGCAACACCATCAAGTCTAGACTTGCTTCGAATGTCGTCTTCATATGTTGAACGAGTATTAGACCCTCTAACCCCAAAAAAGGGTATACGGGGTGTAATAGTATGCGCGGTTTGTTCATCAGCTGGGAGCTCCTCGTCCATCAGATCATCTTCGACATCTTCGCTACCTTCTTCCAGGTCATCATCGGTCCCCCAAGGGATGAAATCCTGATCCATCCGGTTAACCTCTCGCTGCAACGGCTCACTCAAGCCCAAATCCTGAACCGTGCTTGGCTGCGTTACAGGCGCATCCGTATCAAAGTAGGGTCCCATGGTTGGGACAATTCTTGGTGGCGTGCTGCGGACAACTGCTGCTTGTGTGCTCGGGACTCCAGACGGTCCCTTGTTAGTCATAACAGTTGGGACTTCGCTCACAGATACATCTTCAACATAAATATCGGTAGGCATTGATTTCCCAATGGTTCGAGCGTACACAAGAACTGCCTGCACATCATCATCATCGACAATAGATGAAAATGACGGTTCCTCCCCTGGGCCTCGAGGGATGCGATGTAATAATCGGATGTTTTGACTGTCAATATCCAAGTTGAACTTACAGTAAATCAAGTTCAACATCTCATCGAACGTCATATTAGGAGTCAACACAAACCCCCTCATGTTGGTTGACGATCCGGACATGAGTGTACTACCCAAATGACACATACAATACAACTACTCCATTCTAACCTAATACGTGACACAACGTACAAGCAAACGTCATACATTCGAGAAATGAAAATAACATGCATATGATACAAAAAAATTAAAGAAAACGTTTTACCAAGTCCAATTCTTCACAACAAGTGATTAGCCCTAATGAGAAGCGGGGACGGCTAGGACGGTGCCAATCACTGAAAACACGGAAAAGGAGTGTTCCGCGGGGCTAGGAGTGACCAAAAAGGGTGTTGTTGAGAGAGGAGGAGATCAGAAGATGCGGGTGGAGAGGAGGGCGTCGGGGGCGGCTGGGTTGCTGGAAAGGAAGGAGTTGTCGGGGCAAGGGCGGGGAAATGAGAAGGCCGCTGGGCGCGGGGCTTAATTAGGGTCGATATCGCATGTTGAATATGCGTTATCTATAGCACATATTCAACATGCGAGACAAACGTAATTTCTGGGTAAAAAAGAACTTAAGGGATGTCGCATGTTGAACATGCGACACCTCTGTAGTTTTTGAGTAAAAAAAACATTACGTAGAACCTGGGTATTTATGTAATTCCCAGGTACTACTTAGGAATTTGACTCGTGTGGCCGGAGGTGGAGGCAATGGTGATGGTGGAGGAGGCGGTGGTGATGGAGGTGGTCCGGGTGGTGTAAGAGAGACACGAGATAGTGACATGTAAAACTCTTTTCCACGTTCTGACGGAATGAGCTTGTCACCTGTTGGAGAGAAATACATGATGGATTCCAAGAAGATGACATCTCCACTAACATAGTACCTTCGTCGAGCAGGGTCAAAGCAAGGATACCCCTTTTGGGTTTTGGAATACCCAACAAATACACACTTGATTGCTTTAGGAGAGAGTTTATCAAGACCTGAAGATATCATGAACAAATGCGACACATCCAAAAATACGAGATGTGAGAGAGAAAGGATCCTTCTCGAGAAACGCAGTCGAGAACGGAATCTTCTCCCCCAGAATCGATGAAGGCATATGACTCTCCAAATAACACGCAGTGAGAACAACATCACCCTAATACGAGTGGGGAGCATAGTTCTGAATCAGAAGAGTCCTGGTGATGTCCAATAGATGATGATGTTTCCTCTCAGTCGTCCCATTCTGTTGGGACATATATGCACAAGATGTCTGATACACAATACCATAGGATCTAAGAAATTGAGAAAGTTGTGTACTGTAGAATTCAAGTGCATTATCAGACCGTATATACTTGACATTTGCAGAAAACATTCCTTATTTCATTAATAAAAGGCTGATTGATAGTAGTAGCAAGCAGAAAAACCCAAGACAATCTAGAAAACTCATCCGCAACAACAAGATGGAAGTGATGTCCCTGAAGATCAGGGACACGACTGGGATCTCAAATATCCAAATGAATCAATTCAAAAAAACTATAACTACTTTTACCCCGACGACTCTGGAATGTTGACCTACGATGCTTCCCAAGCTGACAGGCCTCGCACTGAAAAGCAGAGCGAGGAGATATCTGAGGAAGAACATGATGCAACTTTTGCAAAGGAAGATAACCAAAACAGAGATGCCAAATATACAAAGAGACACATCCAGTGCGAAAAGAAGAAACACCAGCATACGGAGATTGCATTAGTCTGTATAGCCCCCCTTGCTCACGGCCAGAACCAATCATCCTGCCAATTAAAATGTTCTGAAACACAAGAGCAGAGGGGTCAAATATGGCACAACAATGCAAATCCTTGGTTATCTAAGTAATAGATAATAAATTCATAAGAATTCAGGAACGTAAAGAACATTCTGAAGCTGCATTTCAGGGGTTAGTTGCACGCCTGCACCCCCTCCCCCCCGACCAGTAATGGGGGATTATGTCCCGTCAGCTATCACAACAGATCTGCCTGACTGAGTTGGGCGATAGGTATAAAACTGCCTTCTGTCACTACGAAGATGATGAGAGGCTCCTGAATCCATAATCCACTCCGATAAATCTGCCATGTAACAGCTAGTCAAAGCATATGATATACCTGAAGAAGATGCAGAGGTGGAGGTTGATACCTCTGATGATCCTGACGGAGAGCTAGTATCTCCAGGAGAAGGCATAATCTCCCTGAGCTATGCTACCGACTCATCAAATCTCTAATCATATACAGACGAAGAACTGATGCTCTGTTGAATCTGTTCTGCAACACGTGCTGAAGCGAGAAACCCATGCTTAGAATAGCATGTTTCCTCTGAATGACCTGGCATGTGGCAGTAGGTGCACGGCTGACGTGTGGGTCAACTGCTCCCTCCTCTTCCACAACCACCTCAGCCACGAAGCTATGTAGCCCCCCCCCCCCCCTCACCACCACCACCACAAGATGTTGCCATAGCTGAAGAAGTCTGAGACACCTGGGTGCCTCCTGGAGATATGGAGAGCTTGCTCAACCTGTGATATGCCTCCTCCATTGGAAGTATAGTGGCATCAATAAGAATATGTGCTCTAGTAACGTCATGCTCTGAATTAAGTATTGTTAGAAATACTTCAGACATCTCAGAATCCCGATATGCCTTGAGTTGCTCTGGTGTAGCAGTCAAGAGAATGTAACCATGCAACTTCTCGAACATACCCCGTAAAAATGTGTAAAGGGTATGGAGAGGGCGATCATTCTGCTTTGACATGAAGATGTCATGTTGCAGTTGCAGAATCTTCGACTTATTCTTTGTTGGAGATTATGTGGCAGCAAGAATGTCCCACATAGCCTTGGTTGTGGGTCGACTCAATATATCATTTGGTATTTCCATGGACACGGTCCCAAAAAGCCATACGCGTGCATACACGTTGTCTGCCTCCCATGAGACGTTAACCCTAGTCTTGTCAATGTCTCCTTCTGTGAGAATATGCTTCTTGCCATTACATTGCAAAAGTCTCATAAACTGCATGGCTCACAGTTCATAGTTCGTTTCATTCAGCTTCACAATGGGTGCGGGACCTTTGAAGGCACCCAAGGACGGGACATCTGCTTTGTTGTCTGACATGATGACAACGATCTTCAAGACTGGGGTAGCAAAATGGAATACCCATGTCTACACAGACATATAGGAAGATGGTTGTGGGTGTAGACTCATACCACAACCTCTTCCATCAATTAGAAAGTTGCTTTTAGGTACCTAGGGTGGTTTTAGATGATCAAACCCACACATTAGGAGCCAAATCAGACCTATTTTGGGCCGCAAGAACCAAGATAGGACAACCCTTCCAAACTCGAACCTTCGTGGAATCAACCACGGCACCCCTTGCGCACAAGGACTGCACCTGTAGACTCGACAGAACACCTGCGAGTGTCGCCGCCAACCCTCTTGGGCAGCAGTCGCGTGCTGTTGCTGCGGCCTGTTATGGCGGCGGCGGACTGTTGCTGTGGTGGGTGGCGGGTTGCTGCAGCAGCGGGCGATGGCCTGCTACAGCAGGCTGGCGACGGTTTGCGGAGGTCTAAGTTTTGGTGGGGTTTGGAAATCTAGGGTACAGGTTCCGATCTAGGACGGTCGCTCTGATACCATGTGGAAAGGATTGAAAGATGAAAGTATTATTCATCGTAGCCTTAGAGCTCTATTATATAGGAGAAAAGCTCTATGGGAAAATTAGATAGATAACCAAAAGAAAGAGAAAATTACAGGATAACAAATAAAGAGAGAAATATCTCAACAAGAATAGCCTACGAACACACACTTGACAGTTCTAGGAGAGAGCTTGTCACGACCAGGAGTAAAATTGTGGACAAAAGCTGCATATCCAAAGAGTCTGGGGGTAAGTGAGAATAAGTCCTTCTCGGGAAACACAATCAAGAAAGGAACTTTTTCTCCAAGTGTACTAGACGACATGTGGTTCACCGAGTAACATGCAGTATGAACTGCATCACTCCAGAAAGAATGAGGAGCTTGACTCTGAATCAAGAGTCCTTGTGACATCCAAAAGATGGCAGTGTTTGCGTTCAACAACACCATTTTGCTGCGAAGTGTAAGCAAACGAAGTCTGGTGACAACACCAGTAGATCTAAGAAAATAAGACAATTGTAAAGTAGAAACTCTAAGGCATTGTCAGTGCGAATAAATTTCACATTAGCAGAAAAATGTTCTTAATCTCAATAAGAAAAAATTTGATAACATGATCGGCTTCAGACTTATTCTTCATTAAGGATTACCCAAGATATTCTAGAGAAATCATTCACAACAACCATATAAAACCGATGTCCCTGATAATTAGGAACACGACGAGGACCGCAAATATCAAAATGAATCAACTCAAACAATTGACCATTGTGACGATTGAGAAAAGAGAAATGATGGTGCTTCCCAAGTTGACACGCTTCACACTCCAAAGGTAGTACGAGTAGAGATCTGTAGAAGGACATGACACGGCTTCTGCAGAGGAAGTTGTCCAAAGCGAAGATGCCACATGAAAGGTGAAACATATTCAAAAGGGATAGTAGCAGCACCAACACACAGAGGCTGGACAAGTCTGTAAAGTCCTCTCTGCTCACGGCCACATCCAATCACCCTGCTCGTGAGTATGTCCTGAAACACAAGAGAAGAGGGATCAAGTATAACATGATAATGTAAATCTTTTGTAATCTGGCTAATAGACAAAAGATTTATCCGAAATGCTAGAGCATGTAAGACATTCTGCAAGTGCATAGATGGAGCTAAAACAATCTCCCCCTGTCCAACAATCTGCAGAAGAACGCATTGGCAATCACCACTGATCTACATGGAGGGATATACCTGTAAAAAGTAAATTGTGCCATGTGCTTGATCGCCACTCATATGATGAGATGATCTAAGCAAAAGTAAAAAGTCCATGATCCAATCAGATAAATATGAAATGTTAATACTGGTAAGGGCATAAGCAATACCTGACGACCCTGTAATGTGTGCGACGTCTGAAGACCCTGCCGTCGAAGTAGTAGGAGTAGTCATCATCTCTCACAGTCTAGAAACAATATCATCAAAACGTACATCATGAGCCAGAGCCAGAGTAGAAGTAGGCTCGGTCTGCTCAGCAACTCGGGCAAACGCGTGCTACGCATGCTTCTGATAGCATGTCTCCTCAGAATAACTAGGATGGTTGCATTGTAAACAAGGACCTCACTGGTGTTCTCCACCTCGACCACGTGGCCCTCTGCCACGAAACTGTAAAGTACCTCCTTTGCCACGAGAGGTTGACATAGCAGAGGGAGTCTGAACCACTGTGGTAGATGAAGTAGTAATTATGCTCGGCCTCTTATACACCTCCTCCATTGGGGGTATCGTCTATAGTAAGTAGTTGAGTGTGTGTTGCATCGTACTGATAGTCAAGAGATGACAGAAATACTCATGTCATAATAGCATTCCGATATGACTGTTGTTGCTCGGTGCTAGTGGTAATAGGCATGAAGCTATGTTAACGCTCAAACATGCCTCTAAGATGCGAGAAGTGTGTATGAAGAGGTCGACCAATTTGCTTGGTCGAAAAAATATTAAACTGCAATTGTAGAATTTTTCTCTCATTCTTTGCCTACATACGTGTCTGCTAAGATGTCCCACGTAACCTTTGTTATGGGTTGATTGACAATATCATTGGCAATCTCTGTGGTGAGCATCCCGGAGAGACAAATGCGAGCATAGGCATCATCTTGCTTCTAAGAAACGTTAGTCCCAGTCTTGTCCTCCGGCTCTGGATCTGTCAGAATGTGCTCCTTGTTATGGCACTGCATCAGGGTGCGAAACTGCATAAGCCACAACTCGTAGTTGATCCCATCCATCTTTACGATAGGAGCCGGACCCTTGAAGGCATCAGATGAAAAAACATTACCCCGTGTCTCTGACATGGTGGCAAGAACGCCAACATTCGAACAAAACTGAGGAGTAGACCATTCTAAATGAGTCTACACAAATCACATATATAGGATTGGTTGTATATGTAGACTCATACAACCATCCTCATCTCTTGTTGTTGGAGGTGAGAGTCGGAATCGTGATTTTATATGTTCAACATCACGAAAAAAATCCATGCAAAGTCTGACTGCAGGTGCACTGGTGCGCAGGATGCGCAGAGGCATGGTGCGCCCAGGGACATGCTCAATGTGTTGGATGCGCTATGGCGTGTAGGCACGCTGGTGCACGAATGCGCAGTGTGCATGATGCACGCAGGCACGATGTGCCTGGTGTATGCATGCGTAGGCATGCGGGTGCGCAGGGTCACGATGCGTGGTGCACGATGCGCACGAGGGTGCAGGGGTGCAGCTTGCGTGTGGGCGGAGGAGGGCTGGTGCACGACGAGAGGGGGCACCGCACAAATGAGGTTGTCACACAGTGGTTTGCCCCTGATGTGAGAAGGGGCGAGGTGCGGGCTGACAGCATGACGACTGGAGAGGGGGTAGGCGTGTAGGGTTAGGGTTGGTGGGATACAGGTACCTCGGTCTAGGACCATTGTTCCGATACTATGCTGGGAAAATGAATCACTTGATTATTCTTGAGGCCTCATGGCTCTCTTATATAGGAGAAAAGTCCTGGGTAAATAACAAAAGAGGTATATACAGAAAATAAAATAATGAATAACACCAAAGATGTATTGTAATCTCAACACTAGCAAATTCTAACCCTAAGAAATACCTTAAAGATCAAGATCATTGGTAATAAACTGATGACCTTGAAATTCTTTTACCATCTTGTCTCCTGCACATCATCTCATGTAACAAGTATATCATGAACATAGACCATGATGTCAAGAGTACCTTTAGGTATTCTCTGCACAGAGAGTGAATAGTCTGCATTTGACCCCTTGAACCCCTGCATTTCATTCAGGCCCAAGAGCTTCTGGAACCACCCCCTCAAGCATGGCATAAGGCCATATATTGCCTTGTGGAGTCTACAAACCTGCTGATACTCCCCCTCAGCAGCAAACCTCAGAGGTTGCCACATGTAAACTTCCTTCAGTAGATCTCCATACAAAAAAGCATTTTTAACATCTAAATGAAACAAATGTCAATCACGTATCACTACAACTGAAAGTAAGACACATAGAGTTGAGTGACGAGCAACAGGAGAAAATGTATCCATATAATCCACCCCGTAGGTCTGAGTAAATCCGTGTGCTACTATTCTTGCCTTATAATGATAATGGCTCCCATATACATGATTTTTAACAGTAAACGCCCATTTGCAACTGATAACTGACGCTCCAGGAGGTGCAAACACCAAACTCCTGGTATCACGTGATTATAAAGCAACCATCTCTTCTTCCATAGTTAAGCGCCAACAACTATCTTTCAAGGCCTCTTGATAATTTTATGGAATGTCCACGACAGATAGAGCCACTGCAAATCTCTAAAATTCCCATGTCTGACGATGAAAGAAGACTTGAGAGGCAAGAGGATATGAAGCATATGAACGCTTCTTCTTCTGGACTGCAATGGGTATATCCAGATCATTGGGAACCTCCTCCATCTGTGGGTTAGTCTCCTGCACTAGTTCTTGAACAGATATATCTGTAGACCTATCATTAAAAATCTTGTTATCAGAACGAACCCAGGGCGTGTTGGATGACTGATGATGACCATGAGCAGAAGCATGTCGATTGGTATATAATTTTGGTAATGGTGGAACAATGGGCACATGCGATTGGGTAGAAAGAGGGGGTGAAGTAAGTGGTGGTGGCGGTGGTGGAACAATAGGCACATGAGGAGAGATGACGGACTCGTAGGGGGGTTGGCATCTAAACCTTGTCATGAGAGTCTGATAAAGCCAACCTATCACCTGTAGGAGAGAAATACATCACAGACTCAAAAAATGTGACATCTGCATTGATATAATATTTCTGCGCGAAGGATCATAACACATGTATCCCTTCTGGGTCCTGGGGTACCCAACAAACGCACATTTGACAGCTCTAAGAGAGAGCTTTTTAAGACATGGAGTTAACTAGTGAACAAAAGCAGCATAACCAAACACATGGGGAGTAAGCAAGAAGAACTCCTCAAGGAAGGTTGTAGAGAACAGAATTTTTTCATCCAAGACAGATGATGGCATCCTATTCACCAGATAACATGCCATAAGAACTACATCATCCCAAAATGAATGTGGGATACGACTCTGAATTAGAATAGTCCGAGTGACATCAAGAAGATTGCGGTGCTTTCTCTCTGCAACATCATTCTTTTGAGAAGTGTAAGCACATGTTATTTGATGAATAATTCCACTGGATGAAAGGAAATGTGATAAAGCGCGGGTACAGAATTCCAAAGCATTATAAGTTCTCACAAACTTCATATAGGTAGAGAAAACATTCAGCACTTCATTGATAAAAGTTTTGATCACATCCCCTACTTCAGATTTATTTTTCAATAAAAATATATATGACAAGTGAGAAAAATCATCAACAAGAACAAGATAAAACTGGTGTCCCTGGTGATCAAGAACATGTCTTGGACCCAAATGTCAAAAATAACTAAAAAAGTTAGCTGTTGCTCCGACTCTGACGACCAATTAAAGTAGATCAATGATGTTTTCCCAACTAACACGCCTCGCACTGGAAGGAAGAATACTGTGAAATCTGTTGCAAAATTTGACATCTTCTACAGAGGGAGGTGATCAAAGCGTAGGTGCTAGGTGTATGGAGAAACTGGTCCTGTTGCATGAGAAGATACACCAGCATAGGGAGTTCGGGCCAGGCGATAAAGACCTCCTTGCCCACGACCACATCCAATCACTCTGCCCGTAAGATTGTCCTGAAAAACAAAGATTTTGGGTCAAGATAGCTTTACAGTGCAAATCTTTTGTGATGTGACTAATGGATAGTAAATTCATTGAGAAATCAAGCGCATGTAACACAGTCTGCAGATGCATGGAAGACGTCAAACGAATCTCCACTTGTCTTATGATCAAGCAATGAGTCTGATTGGCTATCACAATAGTTCTCCCTGGTGGAACATGTCTATATGTTGTAAGCTGATCTCTGTCCCAGCATAGATGATCTATTGCTCCAAAATCCATAATCCACTCGGAAATCTCATATCCTTAACAGAATGTAAAAGTACTACCTGAGGTACTAACCGTAGCAGATTTATTGGCAGGTGCTGAGGCTGCTACATCTGAATGGCCTCTTGGAGATGATGAAGAAGCATGAGGCATGATATCTCGCAGTCTAGCTACGAGGTCATCAAACCTCTTATTTGAAGTAGGAGCAACTGGAGACTCAACATGCTTCGCTGCACGGGATAATGTCGGAAAACCATGCTTGGAATAACGTGTATCCTCGATATGTCGTGGACGGTGACAATACGTGCAGGGCTGACTAATGCAACTTCCTCTACCACATGGTGCACGTCTACGAAAAGAAGAAGAGCCCCTCTTCCTCGGGAGGTTCCCGTCATCGAAGAAATTTGGCTAGTGGTTGTGGACGAAACAATAATCTTGTTGAGCATGCGGAAAGTTTCCTCCATGGGAGGAATATTGGCATCCGCTAGAATCTGGGAGCGAGAATCATTATGTTCAGGGTTAAGGGCTGCTAGGAATACACCAACCATGATAGCATTCCTTTATGTCTTTTGCTGCTCTGGAGTCGTCTTTAGAGGCATGAAGTTGTGGAGCTTCTCAGACATCCCACGCAAGGATGTATACAGTGAATGAAGAGGGCGTTCGTTCTGCTTGATAGTAAATATATCATGCTGAAGTTGGAGGATCTTCGTCTCGTTCCTCGCTTGAGAATATGTTGTTGGGAGGTTGTCTCACATAGCCTTAGCAGTAGGCTGATGTAATACATCATTGGCGATCTCTATCGTCAATGTACCAGAGAGCCAAACTTTAGTATATGCATTATCCGTCTCACATGAGGCGTCAAGCCCAGTTTGATCCACCATCTCCTCCTCGGTAAGAATGTGTTTCTTACCATTTGACTTCATAAGGCTCATGAACTGCATAGTCCAGAGCTCATAAATTGTCCCGTCCATTTTGACAATAGGCGATGGACCTCTGAAAGCACCTGTGGCGGGTACATCGATTTTGTTTTAGACATTGCCGGATGTAGAAAACTAAGATTTTGTAGACCAATGAATGAATGCCTACATAGATATATGTGGATTCAAATGCATATATAGACTTATGCACCCAAATCCATCAACCAAAAAGAGTAGTTGACGACGGCTGACGATTGTGCCGCTTGGCGGCGGGCCGACGGCTGGAGAGGCATCCTCGTCGGCGTAGGGAGGGTCGGTTGGATGGGAGGGTCGGCGGTCAGGAGGGCCTCGGCTGAGGCGCTGGACAGGCTGCAGTGGGGAGGGCCAGCGACACTGGAGAGGCGGTATAGGGAAGGGCCGATGGGTTGGGATCTTGGGTTATGGTATGGAGATTCTATCTAGGATCGCAGCTTTGATACCATGTTATGAAAAATCAAAGAGATGATTATTCCTGGGAACCCTAGGCTCTCTTATATAAAAAGACGTATGGGTAAATTACATAAGATGAACATAAAGAAATAAAATAACAGAAAGGTACATATGAATATAGAAATATATCTCCATATTCTAATGAGAAGGACGAGACTTGTCAGTTGTCATGAGATAAATAGAGATAGATGGGTAATATGGACGCTGCCTGCCCTAGCTTGTATTATTAGGACGCCGCATCATTGTCTTCGTCTGTTTGTTTTTGGGGGTGTTCTGGAGTCAGTTAAACAATTCATGCCTGATTCTTGATCACTTTTTGGAGGATATTATTTGGCCATTCTTCATATATCGTTTGGGAGGCGATGTATTTGTTGCTTATTAGTGAATGGCCAAATGGGATTTTAGACCATTTGCCATTATCCGCGCCTTGGGGTTGCAAAAGAACAATGGAATTTCAGATCTAATAGCGCCAAAGTCTAAAGTTGCTTGTTTGGTTACTTGTTGTTGCGGATCTTGGGTGAAAAGATTCCCATGCGTTGTTGGTTGCGTTGATGGTTTTTGTTCATCTTTAAGTTTTTTAAATTTTCTGATCACCACTAGACATTAATGGTTGTTTCATTGGCTTTTCAAAAAGTTTTGAGATTTTATTCTTTATTGCCCGATGATGTTTCGTAATGAATTTTTTTAGAACAACTCTGATTTTTTATCCGAATGGATTTAAATATGAGAGATTGAGCTGGTTTTGGCATTAATCCACTTAATTCTAAAGGAACTTTATTAGGAACTGGAATTAAGACTCTTCAGGTCTTTTATACTTAATTCTTTGGGTTCCATGAGACTCTGTTCGGAATTCAATTTGAATGTGCCTAAGTAGGACACTTGGTGTCATCTGTTTAACTCTTCTCCATTTGAACCATTTTTAACTCATGCACTCTACACTTATCTCAACTTGCATGGGGCTGCGAAGGGCAATCCATTTCATGGTGTGTTTCCATCCTTGTCTAATGGCGCTGACGTCTAAAGACGGGAGAGATCGGGGTTGAAATAAAGCTTCTATAGTTATTTTTCACGCAACTTACAAAAAGTCGATATGGTGATGGGAAGCATCAATACGAAGTTTATTTTTTTTCTAACCGTAACAACAGTCAGAATTTTCCCCCAAAAAATGTCTTGGAATCTTGGATAGGCTTTTGTTGCTTTTGAAATTGTAAAGAAACTGAGCGTGTAAGCTTAAGAGATTCATCAGTTAATTTGTATGATAGACGTCCAAGAAGTTGTTTTTCGGCCTATTGTGTTCTCGTTAATTGAACTATGGTCATGATCTAACAACTTTTTTTCTGTTTTTTCTGTTTAACATCATAAATAAATTATTGTAGGTGATTCTTCTCTTCAATGAGTGGTTTCGTATCAATGAGCTTCCTATGAATGAAGCTGCGTGCACTCATTTTCTGTCTCAGTTACAGCAAAATGGTTTTCTTAAAGGAGATGATCAGATGGATCGTTTTTTATATTCTCTTATGGTAAAGTCGTAATCGTGTGGTATTTTAAAATTCTTTTCTATGTATTTATTTAACAATAATTGTCTTGTTTTCTGGTAGGAACTTGCTGTTGGACATTGTGTTGCATCGGAAAAACCAGGTCCATTATCTCTACAGCCATCTCAGCAAGCACAGCCTTTGTCATTTATGGGAATAGATATCTATGCAAAACTAATTGTTTCCATTTTGAAGGTACATGCTCTCAAATATTTCACCTCATTCAAATTTCATTATACAGACAACTCGTCCGAATTATCTAATGATTGCAGTAGGTCTGGTTACTTGATCATAAATAGTGTTTTTTTGGTTGTGCTTACGATTTTTATACTTGTTATTGTAGTTTTGTTCTCAAGATCAGGCAACCAAAGTTGTACTTTTTTCCAAGGTCAATATCCTCCAGAGATGTTTACAACTCAGTTCTATGAGCATACTTAGCTGTTGATTTGATTTTGTTTATTTTTTAATGCAGACTTTATCAGTGATAATAAGATGCGTACAGAGAGATGCTGATGAAAGAAAATCGTTATTTAACCCAAGGCCATATTTTAGGCTTTTTATTAATTTACTCTTAGATCTTACTACACCTGATCCTGCTCTTGATAGTGTGCAATTTGTGGTATGTTCTACTATCAGGCTTAGTTCGAGCTCTACGACTTCAATATAATATGTGGCTGATAATTTCTTGCATGTAGGTGCTGACATACTTTGCAAATGCTTTCCATGCATTACAGCCATTAAGGGTCCCGGGCTGGAGGTTAGAGTATTTCCCGGATTATTTTCAATATTCATTGTTTTATATGCTATTTTGTTTGAAAATAGTGAATGCAGAAGCGTACCAGAGAAATAGAATAAAATATTGAAAAACATGAGATTTTTACGTGGAATTGTACTCCATAAGGAGCAAGATGAAACCACGAGAGAACACCTCAAAGGGTTGATGTGTCTATTTATTTTTCTCATCTTTTACATGAGGTAGGGGCTCCTTATATAGCCTACACAGACTCTCCAAGTCCACCACTGGTAGATGTGGGATTAAACTCTAGAAGTGGTAAATGGATCTTGGAAGGATCCATTTACCCATCTACATATATAAATGACACATACTCTAGCACTCCCCCTCAAGCTGGAGCATGCAATGCTCAGCTTGGACAAACAGAAAGAAATAACTCAAATTCACACAATACATGACACTACAGACGATATCAACTCAACATGCACAACTATCGGTTGTTGTCGAGGACGTTGCTTCTCATGTCGTGCAGGTGAGGAGGAACAAATGGGCTGACTGTGAGTCAAACCGAATATTCTCGTAGGAAAGCATGTGCTTTGTACTGTGTCGCACTTGTTAGAGTCACTGCAATTGAAACGAGTTTCCTTCTGGAGAACTCTGGTCCGCCACATCATGCGGACAACTGCTCCATCTCTAAAGGACGAACTGAAAAAGCCATAGAGACATCCTCATCAGAGTCCACGATCGTTGGAGAATGGAGTCTGAAAAGTATACTCGTTGGAGAACTGTATCTCTTCCATACTGGCTCAGAGATGGAATCTCTACTATGGAGTCCCTATGGAACCAAATGAAAACCCTAGCTCACATGGCATAGGGAATGGGATCTCTACTCTGAAGTCCCTATGGAACACATGAAAACTCTGAGATCAAAATAAAAGATGGGGATCACATACTGACGATCGCATACATGTGCGCGTCTGAAAACACTCTCTGGAAAACTCAAAGAAAATGGGTCACTCAAAAATGGTGTGGCTCGAACTTGGACTATGAACCAATCTATAGAGTCTGAAAATTATGTCTGGTCTGGAATCTGACATCTGAATATGGAACAGACCCGTGACTCTACATAATACTCCACCTTTCTCCCATACTTGTCGGAAGAGAATGCCATCGCCAAAGTTCGAAGAAGACATGAAAATGGGAAAACATGAATCTCATAAGTCGTTTACTTTTTTTCGACTTTTCATCTCATTTTTCCCATTTTTATGGCTATTTCTCCTTTTTTAAATAGCCAACTCTTCGTTTTTTAAGTAAACTGTTCTTTTTTCCGGGCCCATCTCTCTTTCTTTCTTTTTAATTTTTCTTTGGCCCATTTCGGCCCTTACAATACCAGAGAGTTTTAAAAAAAATCGGTGCCCCACCTTTGGGTCTATCCTTATTTTGAGTTCCCATTTGGGAACCCTTTCTCAAAGGACCGCCACCTTCGAAGGGGCCTCTGATCTTGCGTATTGGGGCAGAGATGGAGGGCGGCACTGCCTTTGCAGGACATGCGCGCCACGCTTGTCGATGGTCTTCCGGTCGAATTCGAGCACGCAGTAGTCCTGGAGATGGAGATCGCGAGGGAGTTGCGCCGCCTGCGATGCGAGGTGTTACGCCATGGTTTGGAGGGGTTGTGCATCGCATGTGGAGGAGCACTACATGAGGCGATGCTTGGAGTTGTGGAAGAGCGTCACGGCAGTCACCTAGGAGATCGGGGTGGCGCGAGGGACCAATGAGTCGATGGTGTAGAAAACCCTGTTCTTGAGGGAGCAGAAGTAGCGGCTCGTGTCGTGCCCCTCGAGAGCCGGTTGGTCCACGATGTGCCTGAGGTTGCTTCCTGTGAACTTGAAGAGCTTCTCGAAGACCGTCGTTGTTTCCTTGTCCAGATGTTTCATGGCGTTCGACCTGAGGAAGCGTGTGATTTCGCTTGCTCGTGCGACGCTGGAGGGGAAGGACCTGCGACTTGTGAACTTAGGGAGATACTGCGGAGATGCAAAAAATAGGGTTTCAACGAAACCCTTTGCAGAACACTCCCTACTAGAAAGCGAACGGATCTTCACAAACTAACTGCAGAACTCTCTTGTCGATGGTGATCTTCATGAATATGCAGAAATTATTGTATTTGAAAACCTTAAGATTTCTCAAATATTGGGCGAACCATAATCATGAACAACCGATCTCCACGAATACATTTTCCACAATAATCAAGGACCGAATCTCGAAAAAAACATAAAATCCTCGAGAATCGACCCGCTCTGATACCATGTTAGAGAATAAAGAATGCAAAGCGTATTAGAGAAATAGAATAAAACATTGAAGAACACATGATTTTTACGTGGAACCCTAGTGGGATGAAACAACGGGAGAACACCTCAAAAGGGATGATCTGTCTATTGACTTTTTCATCTGCTACAGGAGGTATGGGGCTTCTTATATAGTCTCCATGGACTCTCCAAGTCCCGCCACCGGTAGATGTGGGACTAAAATCTAGATGTAGTAAACGGATCTTGGAATGATCCATTTACCCGTCTACACATATAAATGACGCATACTCTAACAATAGTGAAATCTTTTTCTTCTTTATATAACTTTAATGCAAACTTGTAATACGAAGTTCTATACTTTAGTATATTTCCCTCCAAAGCTGCGCTTGCCTACCAATATTTGAATTTTGAGCATTAAGGCTATTGGATATCAAAATACAAGCAAACATTTAGCCACTACTGAAAACTACTCTACTGGTCCTTTTCTTTTGACGTTACTTTATGACATTTGATGACCCTTATCATTGAACTATAAAATTTTTTTATATAAGCTATATGTCCCTCATAATATGACGTTTTTTATATAAATAATGTACACATTATTTATATAATGGAAGGGGTAGCTTAGGCCCCCATATCTGGATTTACTAGTTAAAAAAGGTCATTTTTATTTCTAAGTTTTGTGAGAAATTGGCGAAGTTTAGCCAAATTTGCAACTCGCACAGTTCTGCTGCTTTAGAACTCTGAGTGCTAGTAGCCATACACATTCTTGCTTGACAATCAAATACCCTCAAGACTTGCCTATATGATGAGTCAGCAGCTGAATATTACCGAGATTTTCACGATATAGGTATTGCTTTCTCTTTTAGGAATTTGATGATCTTGGTGCCATGCATATTTAATATTTTTATCTTCTTTGTCGCTTATTCTTGATAGACATTCTTTCCATGTTATGCTTTTTTGTTTTCAACCTCAATTATTTTACTATTTTCAATTAGAACTTGTGAAGGTTGTAAGTGACACATAGTTAATGTGCTTTATAATTAGATCTAGATCTATGTTAGAAGAATACACTTCAACGCTCTGTTTTAATGACACACAATATTAGAGATGTACTCATATTATTGTATCTCCGCAGCTTGCATGATTGACAATGATATCTAGCCCAAGCCTCAAAGCAAATAATAAAGTTCTGTTCAAGAGTTGATGAGTTTTCAATTGCATCTTCACTTGTAAAAGCTCGTGAATACATGCATTTGTACATATTAATTTGAAAGAGTTCTATTTACTCAAATTGCCTTTTATGACATAATCAATCACTTTTCATTATTGGTTATTTTTTGATTGATCACTTTTTATGATCCAATCTATTACTTTTATGTCCTTTCTATTTATAGATTGTTAGAGTTTTATGATTTCTACTTTATTTATTTCTTGTATCCCTTCGGATTCTTTTATGTACTTTCCCCTTTTTTGCTCTCTAATGTTTCTCTCTATATAAGTGTCCCTAGACCTAATGGAATAAATACAACGATTCATTCTTTCTTTACATGGTATCGGAGCAACAGTCCTAGACTAGTGTTTTGACATATATCCCACCACCACCTCCAGCTCTCGCTTCTCCGCAACCATCTCCAGCCCTTGCGTGAACCCTCCTACCCCGCTTGGGGCCTTGCTCACGGTCTTCGAGGCCCCCCTCTAGGTCACAATATTCATTATGCCTGTCGCACAATTAATGATGCTGAATTTTCTTATACTACTACAGAAAAAGAGCTTCTAGTTGTTGACCCTTACCAAATTCCACTCCTATCTTCTAGGTTCTCAGGTTGTGGTACTGTCGTATTGGTATATATAGATCATGCACCTTTGAGATATCTCCTCTCAAAGAAAGATGCAAAACCGCAACTCATTAGGTGGATCTGACTCCTTCGACGAATTGGATTTCTTAATTCAAAAATCCGTTAAGGTTGAAGTCATGATTCAAATAGGTTGATGAAGCAAGGATGGAGCTGTAATATCTAGTTGGGAGTTGTAGTCCAAGACGAGGGGAGGGAGAAGGAGGTACGAAGCCTTTTATGCAATTATGAAACAGGCTTTCCCTACAACCTTAAGCAAAGCAAAAATCCTTGCCCCCCAAATTCAAATCAAATAGAAAGACGTCATTATAGGGGGCCAAAATCACCCCCGAACTTGAACTATTTGAACGAGAAAATGGCAAAGTCGCTAAGAAGATTAGGGGTGAGCCAGCACCGTAACTATATATTAGGACTAAATTCTTTCCATGCAAATTCCCCAACTAATATATGTATCTAATGTATCCTCTCTCATGTCATCCGTAGCTTGAGATTGGGAAAGGAAAGGCACGTAGGTTCAGAGTCAGATCGTCTACTCCAATAGCACTCATCCATAGAATAATACTAATAATAACTGAAATAAAATAAAGAAATGTCACCTTAATCAAATAACTAAAGCAAGCCTGGAAAATTGCAGTGACCCTCTACTCTATAATAGGATATAGTCTTTTCTAGATTATTGGGTGAGAAGCACGGAGCTGGACCTTCGAGGTTGTAGGCGGTTTCCCCATGCCCTTCTAGGACAGTGCCGACCTCCGCCTGGTCCCTCCAGGCTACCGTGGGCCTCTGCCAGGCCTGAATCAAGCCGCTGCAGGCCTCCTTCATACTACTATAGCACCGTCAAGTGTTCTTCAGGCTACTGTGGGCCTTCGCTTGGGCATCACTTGCCACCAACGACCTCCAACACCATCGATGTTCGCTTTCGAGGCTCCAAGCGACTCCCCAGTCATGCATGGCTTCCTGGACGTTATTCTAGGAGTCTTGATTCTCTGATATAATGTGGAGCACACTTTTCAGACCTCGTACACATCCAAAAGTGAGTTATATGGGATCTTTCTGCCCTCGTATGCGTACTTAGTCGATCACATGATTTTCTTCATCTTTAAGACCACCATGGCGCATACTTCTTCTATCGAGATAAAGCTATTGGTCGCGAATATGATAGCCCAAGGCAATACTATCAAACTTAAAGGCATGAAAAATTACGTGTTCTGGTCTCGTTCTTTCATGGTGTTTGTTAGAAAATAAGAATGCGGAAGCGAATTGATAAACAGAACATAAACTTCATAATGATAAACTTGGAACATAGAGATTTTAACGTGGAACCCTACTTCATAATGATAAACAATACTCCCCCTTTCTCCCATACTTGTTGGAAAACAATGACATCGATAGAGTTGGGAGAAAACATGAAAATGGGGAAAACATGAATCACATAAGCCGATTATCATTCTTTTGTCAGCTTTCTTAATTTTTTAATCATTTTCTCGGTTATTCCAATCTTTTATAGCCATCTCTTCTTTTTTCAAATAAGTCGTTCACATTTTTTCGACTTTTCTTTCCTTTTTTATTTTTTCTGCGTACGGCTTTTTTTGTACACGCTTTCTTTTTTACAAGGACTATCAGTCCAAATAAGGCTTAATATACTCACAACTCTCCCTTTTTCCCACTTTGAATACAAGGCATCGGTAGGGGGCATTTAGGTCTCTTTTCCTTCCTTTTTATATAACTTGCATAACAGAGACTCCATTAAAAAGGTATCGGGTTGAGGGAAAAATAGGGTTCCTATAGTGGGACCCATCACTACCGTTAGGAGGAGCAACATCGACATTGTTGGGAGTGCGGAAGCAGAGACAGAGGGGCAGTAGAGGAAGGCGGCATCACTGCTTATAGGGGCTCAAGGAGAGGGGAGATGCGGTTAATGATGCCACATCTGTCGTCTTGGGATCGTCGCTGGAGCAGCTATCCTCACTCGAGATGGAGCTCCTTGTTGATGTCGCTCGATGCAGCTGGACTAGCTACCATCATTGATTGGGACTCCTGGGAGTTCTGCTGTCAGGGGGTTGCTGCCTGAAGGGGAAGAGCTCTGTCTGGAGCCTTCGAGATCTGAAGGACATGGATGGCGATGGTGCTGGAGCATTGTTGCAGTAGTGCTGGGGCTAAGGAAGAGGGACTACACCTGGAGAAGGAGTTGGGGTTGTCGATGGTTTGAATAATGGAGAAGCACGGCTGGAGAGATTTGCTGGGATGGAGAGATCGTCTAGGGATAGGTCGGAGGAGCACTGCCTCCTTCGCTTCGATTGTTGGAGATTGATTTCCTTGCACGAGACCTAATCTGCAAATCTGGAGGCCTAGATTTGCTTGATGTAGTACTTCTGGATTATGGTTACAACAGGAAAGCTTAATTAGGGTTTCAGAGATCCTCTGGAATCTTACTCACTATGAACCTTCAAACCTTCGATGATGATCTTTGAGATGTGCAAAAATTTGGATTTCATAAGAAACCCTAGAATCTACTTGAACTTGAAAACATAATCAAATGATATAATCGAATCTCGAATAAATTACAAAACTAAATCTTCAACATAAATTCCTCGAGAATCGAACCCGCTCTGATACTATGTTATAAAATAAGAATGCGGAAGCGAATTGATAAATAAAGCACATAATGATAGACTTGGAACACAGAGATTTTAATGTGGAACCCAGTGTTCATGAAATCGGCCGAGTATACTGCATACTCGGCCGTATACTCGTATTTGGTAGCCTTGGCCCACCGAGTATGGTCAAATCGGCATCTAGGCAGGTCAGGCCGCATACTCGGCCGAGTATACTGTATATGTGGCCGTTTATGCGGACGATTTTCGAATAAACTTTTTTTAAAACCTTAACCTAAATTCGGACATTCAACTTAACGCTCTTTCAATTAATACTCGTATTCGGTAGCCTTGGCGCACCGAGTATGGTCAAATCGGCATCTAGGCAGGTCAGGCCGTATACTCGGCCGAGTATACCGTATATGCGACCGTTTATGCGGCCGATTTTCGAATAAACTTTTTTTAAAACCTTAACCTAAATTCGGACATCCGACTTAACGCTCTTTCAATTGATGTTTTTGCTCACTTGACTCTATTATCCCAATAGTTTTGTTCCTTGTACCTTCAATTCTTTATTATTATAATCAAGAATATAATATTTAGAGGATATTAACATGATATTAAAAATTTATGTATATTTTTAATAATAAAAAATACCAAACCGCATAAAACCGCATACTCCCTAAATACTCTCCCGCATACCGCATACTCTCTATGCAGTGATCCCTCCGACTGAATACCGCATACCGCCTTCCTGAACATTGGTGGAACCCTAATCCCTAAGAAGCGGGATGAAATCACGGGAGAAGGCCTCAACGGACCTTATGTTGCATTGCACTTTCTCATTTGATATAGGGGGTCTAGGGCTTCTTATATAGCCTCCTCAGACCCTCTAAGGTCCACTGCTGGTAGATGTGGGACTAAACACTAGAATTTGGTAAATGGATCTTGGAAGGACCCATTTACCCATCTTACATGATAAGTGACGCATACTCTAACAATGTTCATTGGTGGTCAACGGAAAGTCTACATCCTGACTCAAGACCATCTATATGAGAAGGACAAAGACTAACAACTCACAGGCAGACAACTATCCTATCATCAACTTGATGAGCCACTGTGTTGAGGCATACATTGGCTCAAATCTTCTCTACAAGAATACTGCCAAGGAGATGGGAGAGGACCTTCAATAGACATACTCCCAGAAGAAGACTAAGTCATGTCTTGCAGACAATTTCAGGCGGATATGGTCTGCGTCTCATGATGATTCCACCCTTGTTGACTACTACATGCATCTCACTAGCATGTATGAAGAGCTTGCAATATTTCGGCCTTCATGTTATACCCAACATGTATAAGAGCGTTCAGACTGGCAAGTATATCATTTTCTTGATTGCTTGCATTCCAGGTATCGGGCAGCGAAGGAGTAATATCAGATACACTGCCAACACAACAACAACAAAGCCTTTTTCCACAATTAAGTAGGGCTGGCTACATGGATTCTTCACCTCCATTCAGATTTATCTTGGATCAATCATGGGCTTATATCCACAAAACTAATATCCCTTTATATAGTCTCTTTCTAACACTTCTTGGGCCATCCTCGCCCTCTCTTAGCTGGCCTAACTTCCCAATACTCGCATCTCCTAACGGGTGCATCAGTTGATCTTCTTTGCGAATGACCAAACCATCTTAAGCGATTTTCTCGCATTTTATCCTCGATCAGAGCTGCACCAACTTTCTTTATGATTGCATCATTCTGAATCCGATCTTTACGTGTGTGTGTGTATGTGTGTCCCCACATCCACCTTAGCATTTTCATTTCTGCTACAACCATTCTCTGCACATGTCTATGGTTCACAGGCCAACATTCAGATCCATAGAGCATAGCATGTCTTACGACTGCTTTGTAAGACTTTCCTTTAATTTTTAAAGGAATTTTCTTATCATAGAGAATAACAGAGGCTCATCTCCACTTTAGCCAGTCTGCATTTATTCTGTTAGTAACATCTCCATCAATTTCCCAATCATGTTGCAAAATAGATCCCAAATATCTAAAAGAAACTCTTTTCCGAATGTTATTGCCACCAATCTTCACCTCAATTCCTTCACCATTGCTTCCATCAAAGGAGTACTCCATATATTCTGTCTTAGCCTTACTCAAGGCCCTAAATGTCGGTTTCGATCACCATTTCGGTATCGACCAAAACAGAATTTCGATGGAATTTCGGTAGAATTTCGATCGGAATTTCGGTCTATTCGGTCATTTTTGTACTAGGACCCCCATATTTCGTTCATTTCGGTCATTTCGGTCGAATTTCGATTTCGACTGGATATCGATATTCGACAGAAATTCGACCGAATTTCACTGAAATTTAAGGCCATGGCCTTACTTATACGAAATCCCTTTGTCTCCAACTCATGTCTCCAGACCTCAAGCTTCTCATTTACTCTATCTCTAGTCTCGTCAACCAACACAATATAATCGACAATTAACATACGCCAATGTAACTCATGAATGTGACTTGTCAGCTCGTCCATAATCAAAGTAAAAAGAAATGGTCTCAATGCTGAACCTTGACGTAAACCAATGTTGATGTCAAAATAGTCAGTCTTCTCAGACAGGGTCCTTACACAAGATAAAGCTCTGTCATACATGTCCTTTATGAGGTTAATGTATAGGGCATGTACTTGTTTCTTCTCCAAAACTCTCCACAATATCTCTCGTGGAACAGAATCATAAGCATTGTCCAATTCAATAAAGATCATATGGAGGTTCTTCCTTTTTGCTCTATAAATCTCCATTGTTCTCAGTAAATGGATGGCTTCAACAGTTGAGCGACCTTGTATGAATCCGAATTGGTTTTCTTTTACGTTGGAAACTTGCCTCAACCTTCTTTCGATCTCATGTTCCCAAATTTTCATAGTATGACTAATTAGCTTGATACCTCTGTAATTTGAACAATTTTGAATGTCTCCTTTATTCTTATAGAGACCCCACGATACTCCTCCAATCTTCAGGCATTTTCTTGCTTCGCCAAATAACATTGAATAGATTCGTAAGCCCAGTTAAACCGCGCTCACCTAAAACTCTCCATACTTCTACAGGTATGTCATTTGATCCTATACATTTCCCAGGTCTCATAACCTTCAAAGCCTCCTCTACTTCCTTTCTTTGTATCGGTCTATAGCGTACACGATTCAAGTAACTTTCACTACTAGCTAAATCACCTAAAGTGATCTCTCTATTTCCTTCCCCAATGAAAAGTTTATGGAAGTATTGTTCCCATCTAGTCTCTATATCCTTCTGAGTAACAAGCACGTGACCTTCCTCGTCCTTAATGCATCTCACTTGAGAAAGGTCTTTGGTCTTTCTTTCTCTTGCTTTGGTCAACCTGATTATATCCTTCTGGCCCTCCTTAGAGTTCAGATTTTTATACAAAACTTCATAAGCTTTTGACTTAGTTTCACTTACAGCCTTCTTTGCTTCCTTCTTCGTTATTTTGTAGTTTGCGACAGTTTTATATGTTTTATCCTTAGGCATTGCTTTAAAGCAAGCTCTTTTATTTTTTTTCTTCTCTTGCACGCCTTCACTCCACCACCAAGCCTCCTTTTGACCTGTAGCTCCACCCTTTGACTTGCCTAGCATCTCTTTGGCTACTTTTCAGATACAAGATGCTACTGCCTCCCACATCTCGTTTGCACTTCCGCTACTATCCCAAGATAAGTCTTCTAAAGTCTTCTCCCTGAAGTTCGATTGCTTCAGTGGAAGATTCCACCATCTAGTTCTAATGATCTTAGGAACCCTCCTTTTCTTTACCAGCCCTTTCATTTGTACATCCAAGACTAACTAGAGATGTTGCGTTGTCAAACTCTCTCCTGGGATTACTTTGCAATCTTTAAACACAACCGATCTCTTCTCCACAACGCAAAGTAATCTATCTGTGTTCTAGTTGGCCCATTCTTACAAGTAATTAAATGCTCCTCCCTATCTTGAAGAGAGTGTTTGCTATGAAAAGATCATATACCGTTACAAAATCCAGAATGACTTTTCCCTCTTCATTCTATCCCCAAAACCATGTTCTCCATGAACACTAGCATACCCTGGAGCATCTTTTCCTACATGTCCATTAAGATCTCCACCTATGCAAATCATCTCTCTTTGTGGGATTCCTTGTAAAATCTTATCAAGATCCTTCCAAAAAGCTTGTTTAGTCCCTTCATCTAAAACAATTTGCGGTGCATAAACTGAGATGATATTCAGAATTTCTTCTTCAAGCACTAATTTTAGCAATTTTTCATTGCATCCGGACAATGCAACGTGTCGCAAGTAGGGATTGCCTCAACGAAATCTGTATGATTGCTAAAATCCATGTTGAAAAGATCTGACTGTCATGAGGTAACTTCGTAAATAGTATTTAAAAAAATACTATTTAGGAAGTTGTCTTTAACTGTTTTAAGATGACTATCGGCTACCTAACGCAACCCTCATTTTCCAGGGCTTAGGACCGTCCATGGCTGAGTTTTCTTTAATGGGCGCAACATGAGGACTTCCCAGGTGTTCACCCAACATAGTACTACCCTCGCCCAAGCACGCTTAACTTCAGAGTTCTAATGGGATCAATTGCATTAATGCTGGTAGGATCGCACCCTTGGTCGACTGGTCGGTCCAATTAATCGAATCAGTGTATTGACCGACTCGATTAGTCCTAGTCGGCCTTTAGTCGGGTAGAGAAACTAGTCGACTCGGCTAGTCGGACTAGTCAGCTGACTAATCGATCAATTTTTTGAAGTAGAGTCTGGATACACGAAATCCAAGTAACCATTTGTTGAGGTTTTAGGTTATTGTCCGCCAGTATCCCAAACTCACGGCTCATGTACACCCGATACCCTCCAAGTCCCTTCGAATCATGCCTAGGAAATCGCCAGCACGGTCGCCTGCTTCGTCCGGTTCGATCGTCGTTGGCTCCGATCGCGTGCTTCGCTTGATCGCCACGCAGCTCATCGACGCGGTGTTCCCCTCCTCTCTCTCTAGCCAACGTCGCCCACACGAAGGTTAGGTTTTTATTTTTTTACTATTTTTAGTAGTAGTCTCTCAAGTACTTTTGTTCGATGGTTATGTTGTGATGATTTTCTATTCTAATATGCTCATACTATTTGTTGGATGGTTCTTAAAAAGCTCAAACTATACATTTTTTTTGATGGCTCTTAAGGGTCTATTTGTTGGATTGTTCTTAAGAAGCTCATACTATATATGGCCATACTGTACATTTTGCTTTATATACTATTGTGTTGGATGGTTCCTAAAAGGGTCTATTTGCATTTCTTCCTCTACTTGCTATTGTGCTATATGTTACATTGTTATATATTATTGTGTTAAGATGTAGGAGTTGTAGCTTATTTCTTTTTATTTAAATGCATTTGTAGGAGTTGTAGCTTATTTGTTCTTATTTAAATGCAATTGTGTGTTCCTATATGAAGTTGTAACTTGATTTTGTTATATTTTCAGTATATATAATTGTTACTAATAGAAAAATAATTTATTTAAAATAATAAAAATTCAAAATTGATTAATGCTCGACTAAATCCGAGTAGTCGCTCTGCTGTCGACTAATCCTTAGTCAGTGACTTGACCGATTGAGTATCGACTGCCGAATTCTGCAACCTTGGCTGCCAACGATAAATGTCATTTTTGAGCTTCTTGAGGAACTGGAGGCATTTGTTACCCGACCTTTCAATCAGCAACCTAGGGAGGTCAGAGGACCCTCGGATGGGTGAGGCTACGGCCTGGGAGCCATGCCTCGGTCCCTTGGCACAATAGGAGGGCCATCACAGTTTCGAAGGGGAAAGGGCCTTGTGGTGGCGGCATGATCTAGGTCAGAACACCGGTCTAGGATCGTTACTCTAGTACCATGTGGGGAAAGAGAAGATAACACAATGATTAATTTATTCAAGAGGTTTAGGGGCCATTATATAGGATGAAACCCTAGAGCACTTGTAAACGGGAACATACAAAAATACCCCAGAGGGGTTACAACTGAATAAGATGAAACATAAAACTATCTCTAACATAAGTATACATGAGTATATGTATGAAAGCTTGATTTTTTGTTAGAATTCGTAATGTTAAATAAATTCTAAATACAACAACAACAACGCCTTTTCCCACAATTAAGTAGGGTCAGCTACATGGATTCTTTGCCTCCATTCAGATCTATCTTGGGCCAATCCCAGGCTTATATCCACAAAACTAAGATCCCTTCGTATGGTCTCTTTCCAACACTTCTTGGGCCGTCCTCGCCCTCTCTTAGTTGGCTCAACATCCCAACACTCGCATCTCCTAGCCAGTGCGTCAGTTGATCTTCTTTGCAAATGTCCAAACCATCTTAAGCGATTTTCTCGCATCTTATCCTCGATCGGAGCTACGCCAACTTTCTTTCTGATTGCATCATTACGAATCCGATCTTTACGTGTGTGTCCACACATCCACCTTAGCATTTTCGTTTCTGCTACATTCATTCTCTGCATATGTCTATGGTTTACAGGCCAACATTCAGATCCATTACTTAATAATGGCAACTTAAATAAAATCGCATCTACAATAGCACTTTCAACTAAATCCTAAACACGACGGCGCGAGAAGAGGTGGATTCATGATGTTGGAAAAGGTACTGGAAAGAGGTTTGAGGGGGCACAATGAAGGTTGATATTGCTGCACATGTGGAGGAAGGTGGAAAAGGCATGGGTTCATTTTATATAAGGGGGATATGCTACAGGGGGCAGTATTGTAGTAGTCATCCGACTGGATTGATTAGTCAGTTCGATTACTCTATTTGTTGGGGTGGCTAAGTAGAATAAATCGAATTGACTAGTCCGCAGACTTATGGGGAATACTATATTTTTTTTAGTATATTGTATTTTGTTATTCGTAATTTCCCTTAGGATATATGAATAGTTTGATTGTAATTCAATCAGTACTTTTCTCTTATTAGTTAATGACCATAAATGTGTGCATATATTATAAGATTATATATGTTATATATACTTTTCCTCTTTAAAATAATTAAAGAGACATGATTGAATATTTAGTGTTAGGCACATGAATAGTGTTTATTCTTTATTCAGTGGCCTTCGGATTGGATATTAAATACATACGTTTCCAACACTGAAAAGAATGATGCATCATGAGAATGGGATGTGGTGGTGCATGGAGGAGAGATGACACAACGAGAATATGAAGCAATACACAAATGGAGGTAATGCAACTAGGATAAGAGGCAACACAACGAGAAAGGGATATTATTTTAGAGGGAAGGCGGCACACATTTAAGGAAACAATGTTTAAGTGGAGTGGCGTAGTATGGGACATCATCAAGGAGCAAGGAGGTTGAACTAAGACCTTTGTTGAGATATTAGTTATCTTTATTATTTGTTTCTTATTTTCTATTTCTTTGTTCTACTTCTTGTAATTTGCCAAATAGATTCCTCTCCTATATAAGAGAATCCTAGGGCCTCTCATAATCAACTTTTTCTATTTTCCCAACATGGTATCAGAGCGGCGGTCATGGACCGGAGCTCCTTTACCGAACCCTAACCCTAACTCCCACCTCTAGCCCCTCTCGCGCGCGTCGCCTCGGGCCTCCTCGCCGCGCCTCTCCACCGTCGCTGAGGTCCACCGCAGAGGGTCCTTCCTCCCACCGAGGTCCTGCCAAGGTCCGCCGCCCCTCCCGCCGAGGGCCTCCTCCCTGCTGCATCTCTCGGCCGTCACCTAAGCCCCTGCCGCCTAGGCTCCCACATCCTGGTGCCTAGGCTCCTCTTTCCTCGTCATCTATGCCCCGTCATCGCCTAGGCCCCCGCCGAGTCTTCTTCTTGATGGGTTTGGTTGCTTGAGTCTACACATGCAAACAAACCCGTGTATGTCAGTGTAAATAAAAGTCTATCTAGTCTATAACTCTAGTCTTTTCTTATCATCATGTCAGCAAGCAAAGCCGATATTCCCTCCACAGGCGCCTTCAGAGGTACCACGCCTATTGTGAAGATGGATGGGTCAAACTATGAACTGTGGGGTATGCATATCATGAGTATGATGAAGTCTACAGGTAAAAAACACATTATTACCGAGGAAGAACCTGTTAAGAAGACTTTGGTTAACGTCTCATGGGAGGCGGATGATGCATATGTCAAGGTTTGGCTTTCAGGTACATTGGCAATAGAGATCGCCAATGATATACTCCATCAGCCCACCGCCAAGGCGATGTGGGACACTTTGACGTCCACCTATGTCGTATCCAGAGCCTCTTCGAGCTCCTCAGATATTGCTTATGCTTTCACTTGTAGTAACGGTGCAGATATGACAAAATGGATTATGGACTCCAGTGCTTCTCATCATCTTTGTGGAGATAGAGCACAATTGATATACTCCATCAGTCCACCGCCAAGGCGATGTGGGACACTTTGGCGTCCACTTATGCCGTATCCAGAGCCTCTTCGAGCTCCTCAGATATTGCTTATGCTTTCACTTGTAGTAACGGTGCAGATATGACAAAATGGATTATGGACTCCAGTGCTTCTCATCATCTTTGTGGAGATGAAGCACAATTGAGGTCCTACAGGACCATACCATTGGGCGGATGGGTTGTAATTGCCAATGGCGACCACTTATCAATTTCAGGACGGGGGAGGTACATCCGTCGCCATCTAAGCGTCTTCAGAATGTTCTATATGCCCATGATTTTCAGATGAATTTACTTTCCATTAGTCATATTACTAAGGATCTGCATTGTTGGGCCATCTTTGATCCATCTTCTCTTGTGTTTCAGTTCATACTCACGGGCAGGGTGATTGGATGTGGTCGTGAGCAGCGAGGACTCTAAAGACTGGTCCAATCTCCTTATGTTGGCGTTTCCACTATACCGTTGTTTGAGCTCCTTCATTTAGATATTTGGGGTCCAAGTCGAGTTCCTGATCATCAAGGACATTGTTTTTATCTTGCGGCTATTGATGTTTTTTTTAGACTTTCCTGGGTCTTTCTTGTGAAGAATAAGTTTGAGGTCGAGTCTGTGATGAAATATTTCATTAGTGAAGTAAGGAATCTTTTTCCTGATAAGGTAAAATATCTTCGCACTGATAATGCCTTAGAATTCTGCACCTTACAGATTTCTGAGTTTTTTAGATCTCTTGGCATTGTTCATCAGACCTCATGTACCTATACTTTATAGCAGAATGGTGTTGTCGAACGTAAACACCGTCACTTACTTGATGTGACCAGAACCTTGTTGATACAGAGTCGTGCTCCTCACTCTTATTGGGGCGATGTTGTCCTTACTGCATGCTATTTGGTGAACCGCATGCCCTCGTCTGTGTTGGGGGAGAAGATTCCTTTCTCGATTGCTTTTCCTGAGAAGGATCTTTTCTCCCTTATACCTCGTGTGCTTGGATCTGTAGCTTTTGTTCATGATGTCTCTTTAGGTCGTGACAAGCTCTCTCCTAGAGCTGTCAATTGTGTATTTGTTGGCTACTCTCGTACCCAGAAGGGGTACCGTTGCTTTGATCCGTTAAGGCGGAAGTACTTTGTCAATGCTGACATTACTTTCGTTGAGTCTGTTATGTATTTTTCTCCTACAGGTGACAGACTAACCCCCTCTGACTCTGACGATGAGATCTACATGTACGAGACTTCTTTTCAGAAGAGGGACATCTCTCTCAGTTACAATATGTGCAGATGCAGATTATGCTGGGTGTCCAACGGATAGAAAGTCTACATCATGTTTTGTTGTGTTCATAATGAATTCTCTTGTTTCATGGAAGAGTAAGAAGCAGATTGTGGTCGCCAGATCAAGTGTTGAGTCGGAATACAGGGCCATGGTGCAAGCTAGCACAGAGATGATGCGGGTCAGATCAGTACTTACTGACCTAACTATAGAGGTGCCTCCTTTCATGCACCTCCAATGTGATAACCAGGCTGCTCTTTTCATTGCCAACAACCCAACCTTTCATGAGAGGACGAAGCACATAGAGGTGGACTGTCACTACACTCGTGACATGATACAAAAATATCTTATCGCCACTACACATGTCAGCTCAGGAGATCAGACATCATATGTACTTACAAAGGCCCTAGCCAGAGGACCTTATCAGAGATGTTCTTCCAAGCTGAGTCTGATTGATATCTATGCTCCAGCTTGAGGGGGAGTGTTGAGATATTAGTTATCTTTATTAAGGTTTTCTTATGTTCTATTTCTTGTACTTCTTGTAATTTGCCCAATAGGTTCCTTTCCTATATAAGAGAACCATAGGGCTTCTCATAATCAACATTTTCTATTTTCCCAACAACCTTAAATGTCGAATTTCGGTCTCGTTTCGGTAAGCTTGGAAAGAGAAATTCGGTGGAATATCGGTGAAATGTTTGGAAAATGGAGAAATCATTTGAAAACTCATTTTTTTCTAAAATTAAGATTTCTAATATTCTTTAACTCAATATGTGGGATAGAAACGCCCAGTTATTTTGCTAATAGAAAGATATAAGATGATATGTTACATTAAATTTCCATCCAATCGATCCAATAGTAAAAAAATAGTATACTACTCAAAATCAAATCAGATTTGGAATTGAAAATAGAAGCCATTAGTTTCAACTCTTTAATATGAAGTGAATTGTGACACACACAATAATAATGGAGAAAAAAATAAGCTATAAAGAGTAATAGCAAAATGATATCTTATGTAAGAATTAAAGATTGAAATGATAGCTTAAAACTTGTATCTAACCAAAATACTTTCAACATGTGAAAATATTTAATTTAGGAACAATGTAAGGCACACACACTTACAAACGTAAATCCTGGCAACATGTACGTCTATTAGATGCATTGTATGGATTGTGATCATAAAATATGCTATACAAGACACAAACAAATCAACTAACACCAAGAAACTGCGTAGCATTCACAAACATAATCTATATCCAACATGATAGTATGCAAATACATACAATCACAAGATTTTGAAGGTTGCTAACAACCTAGTCCCTCACAATCGTACGTACTCCTTGTAGAAGAGAAAAGCCACAAGAAAGTAAAGCCTTAAATTTCGGATTTTGATTTCATTTTGCCATCTTTGGAAAGAGAAATTTCGGAGAATTTTGGTAAAATCGTCGGAAATCTTGGAAATGTCTCTAAACTGGACTTTTTTCCCAAAACTAAGGTTTTTAGTATTCCTAAGTCAATAAATAAAATATAAATGCACACTTATTTATCAAATAGAATTGTAAATATTATTGGCATAATCATCACACATGTTGATATGTACAGCAATTGTTGCTTAGAGTCAGAATTGTATGCTTAACTTGAAGCTAAAGCCATGATAATCACCTTCTCAATAAGAATGAGATGACACATAACAACTACTAATCAAAACATATGTATATATCAAAATAATGAGAGAACAAAAAATAAAGGTCTTCAGTTAAAAACTGGAATTTAACTCAAATCTTGTGGCCAACTAATTTGGTTTGGATTTAGATCTAAATTTTAGAAACTAGCTAAAGAAACTTCTTCAAATAACATAAAGCACTCTAACAACTCAACACATCAGCAAATAAATAAGTGAAAATTCATTAATATATACAAATTTTGACGAAAGTGAAGGGTAGATTCCCTTATTTTTGTTTCGCCGAAATGACATGCAATTTCGATGAAATTTCATTGTCATTTCGGTGATATTTCGTTGAAATCATGGAAAAAGAAATAAGATAGCGTTTCGATTTCAGTGACCTAGAGAAATGGAAATTTCGGAGAAATTCGGTGGAATTTCGTTGAAATTTGAGGCCATGGGCTGAACAGTAGTTGGGGGGTGAAGGTTTATGACTGTGTTCTTAAATGGATCTTAATCTTTTTTTGTATCCGCATCACCCAACCTCTCTTATGCATGTTGTGCTTATGAGGCTACATATGCTCTTCTTGAGATCTGTTTATGCATTCGTACTGCTTGATGACATATACACTGTGTGTATTGAAGATGCATGTGTGCCTGCATAGAACACATTTCTGAGCCTTGATGATGGATATCATTGCGGGAAATACATTTTTGTTTTAAATTGATGCTACAAGCATATCTCCATTATTTTAAGCCCATGCAGTGGAGGAATTGAGGCATACATCTTGAGGCAATTGTTTTAAAATGCTTATCTCAGTAGAAGCATCAATTGGTTGAGGGGATGAGCGGAAATGAGGTGTTATGTCCGTTCTGATGGAATGCAAGAGCTATTTGAAGGAAGAAGTTATGTTTTATGTATGCGGTTATAGTTTGGGAATTTAAGAAATAGTAATTTTATTGGATATTTGGCTGCAGAGCATGCTCAAACACTAATCTTATTTCCGGATGAAATGAAATTGAATAATTATTTTTGGGACTAGGAATTAGGTTTTTTTGTGGTTGTTGCCATGTTGGTAAGCATTTGCACCGTTTTTCCTAGTAGCATCCCTACCTAGACATTTCCTAACTGAAAGATAACTAAATATATATTTTTAACCATGAATGCAAGATATTTAGATAAATTGGCGCGCTATGATACAATATTGTCATAATTTAAAACCCCCTTTTTGCAGTATACCATATTTCTGCAATTGCTTGTAATGTCAACAGGGTAGCTTAAAATGAAGTGAGACAGCACCCAACACGAATTTTGAGACCATCTCATAGGACCTCAAAATGTCACGTTTGTTTGCAATCCTTCAATTAAATGTACGTCTCCTTAATCCTTAATTAAAGGATGTGAGCACGTTGTTATGCTAGTGGTGGTGGTAGTGAAGGATTCACGTGTCTTTTTTAGTATTGGAGGAGGTTTATGGATAAGTAAATCATAACCACTCAGAAGTAGATCGGAAAATTTCTCTCAATGATGATATGTAAGCAAAGCTGATGATCAGTCGCAAGGACTACGTTGATGGCTATTATTGTAGAGGTGTCTAATGCTACATAGCTAATGTATATATAGGGATGCGTTAACTGTTGGGAGAATAATAGTTGTTTTTATTCCAGAGAGCCCTAGGGTCTCTTATATAGAGGAAATCCATGGGTAAATTACATAAGACAGAACATGGAAGAATAAAAAGAGCAAACAGTACACACTACATAATTCTTTCAACACTCTCCCTCAAGATGGAGCATAGATATCGATCATGCTCAGCTTGGAAGAACACTTCTGGAATGGTCCTCTGAGCAACGGTTTGGTGAAGATGTCGGCAGTCTGCTCCTCAGAACTAACATGTGAATTAGAAATCAGTCCCTTCTGGATCATGTCTCTGGTGTAGTGACAATCTACTTTAATATGCTTGGTTCTCTCGTGAAAGGTAGGATTATTGGCAATGAACAATGCGGCTTGATTATCACACTGTAACTGCAGGGGTAAAGGTACATCTACATGCAAGTCTACTAATACAGCTCGGACCCACATCATTTCCGTACTAGCTTGTGCCATAGCCCTATATTCAGATTCTGCATTGGATCTAGCCACAACTGTTTCTTTTTTGCTTTTCCAAGAAACTAGAGAGCTACCCACAAACAATGCAAATCCTGAGGTGGACTTTCGATCCTTAGGGCATCCTGCATAGTCAGCATCCCCACATGCAGAAACAGATAAATTTGTTTCATTTCTGAACAACAATCCTGTGCCTGAAGATGTTTTTAGGTATTTGAGTATCATATATATAGCATCCATATGTACATGTCTCGGTTGTTCCATGAACTGGCTCACCCGGCTAACTGCAAAGGCAATATCAGGTCGGGTTATGGTTATGTAAAGAAGCTTCCCCACCATTTCTCTATACCTTCTCTTGTCAACTTCTTCTATATCATTATCATACAATTTCATGCTAGGGTCCATAGGAGTAGTAGACGGTCTGCATCCATCCATGCCCGTCTCAACAAGCATATCTGTAATATATTTCCTCTGGGTCATTACTAGACCCCGTGCATTCCTGGCGAACTCCAACCCCAGAAAGTATCGTAGTGTACCAAGGTCCTTTGTAACAAATTGGTGGCCCAACACTACTTTGATCCTCTCTATCCCCTGAGCATCATCTCCTGTAACCAAAATGTCATCAACATACACCATGATGACAATTGTACCTCGAGTAATCCTCTGGATGAATAGTGAGTGATCTGCATTGGATCTCTTGAATCCATGTTCTTCAATCAGTTGGGACAACTTCTGAAACCATGCCCTTGGGCTCTGTTTAAGGCCATATATTGACTTATGAAGTCTGCACACCATACGAGTCTTCCCCTAAGCAGCAAACCCCGGAGGTTGCTGCATATAGACTTCCTTCTGCAGATCTCCATACAAGAATGCATTTTTAACGTCTAATTGGAACAGGGGTCAATCACGTACCACGGCTACAGACAGAAGAATACGAAGAGTAGAGTGCCGGGCAACCGGAGAGAAGGTATCTATATAGTCCACTCCATAAGTCTGAGTGAAACCGCGTGCCACAATCCGTGCCTTGTACGGATCAAAGCTACCATTTGCATGATACTTGATACTAAATACCCATTTGCGGCTAACAACAGAAGCTCCTGAAGGAGCGGGAACCAAGCTCCATATGTGCCCCTCGAATGTAGGGCAGCCATCTCCTCCTCCATAGCAGTCCACCAACACTCAGATTTCAATGCATCCTGATAGTTCTTTGGGATCTCCATTGAAGATAAAGCCACTGCAAATCTCTGAAAGTCCCTTATGAGGCGATGAAAGGAGACCTGTGAGGCAAGAGGATACAAAGCACAGCTGCGTTTTTGCTTTCTCACCGCAATAGGAACATCCAGATCATCAACCCCTGAACTCGTTGAAGCATATTCGCCCAGCAATGATGCATCCTGCATAGGCACACTATTCGACCCATCATTAGTAGTAACATCTGAACATACCTTAGGCGTGCTGGATGGCGTGGATCTGGAAAAGGGCCAGATCGACGGGTATAAAATTTTGGTAGTGGCGAGACTATCGGTTTCGGTGGAGGTGGTGGTGGAGGTGCTGACGCAATGTTAGGAACTGGATTTGACAACGGAAGACTCATCGTAGGAGGTGGAGAACATAGACTTCATCAGGAGATGTGGTAGAGACCAATCTGTCACCTGCAGGTGAAAAATACATAACAAACTCAAAGAAAATGGCATCGTCACTGACAAAGTATTTCCTGTTAACCGGATCATAGCAACGATATCCCTTCTGCGTCCAAGAATAGCCCACAAAGACACATTTGACAGCTCTAGGTAAGAGCTTGTCACGACCTGGGGATAGCTGATGAACAAATGCAACAACTCCAACAATACGAGGAGTGAGTGAGAATAACTCCTTATCTGGAAAAACAACAGACAGAGGAATTTTCTCACCATGAACCTTGGACGGCATACGATTTACCAAGTAGCAAGCTGTAAGAACAGCATCTCCCCAGAAAGAGATAGGAGCACAACTCTGGATAAGTAGAGTTCGAGTAATATCAAGAAGGTGACGATGCTTTCTCGCAACAATTCCATTCTGTTGAGAGGTGTAGGCACATGTAGTTTGATCTATGATGCCTTTTGACCAAAGATATTGAGATAGAGACCGAGTACAAAATTCGAACGCGTTATCAGTACGAACATATTTCACACTGGATGAAAAAACATTGTTCACTTCATTGATAAGATTTTTAATAACATCACCAGCTTCAGATTTATTCTTTAACAGGAAAACCCACGACAGACGAGAAAAATCATCAACCACAACAAGATAAAACATGTGCCCCTGGTGATCAGGGACACGACTAGGACCCCAAATATCAATATGGAGCAACTCAAAAGGGGAGCCACTGCTCCGAATCTGACGACGCGGGAAGCTAGCTCTATGATGCTTCCCTAACTGACAAGCTTCACACCAGAAGGACGTACTTGGAGATATCTGAGGCAAAAGGTGACGCATTTTCTGTAGAGGCAGGTGACCAAAGCGTAGATGCCATGTATATGGAGAGACAGATCCAACAGCATGATAACAGACTCCAGCATATGAACTCTTGTTCAGACGATAAAGACCATCCTGCTCAGAACCACAACCAATCACCCTGCCCGTTAGAATGTCCTGAAATATAAGAGAAGATGGGTCAAATATAGCGCGACAATGCAAATCTTTTATAATTTGACTAATAGAGATTAAATTCATCGAAAATTCAGGGTCATGTAAGACATTCTTTAGACGCATGGAAGAGGATAACACGATCTCCCCCTGTCCAACAATGGGGGAATGAGTCCCATTGGCAATGATCACCGACCTCCCTGGAGGAATCTCTCTGTACGAGATAAGTCTATCTCTGTCTCAACATAGATGGTGCATGGCACCAGAGTCCATGATCCAATCGGAGATGTCTGAACTAGAGCATGTGGTAAAGGCACTGGCACTACATGAGGTACTGGTCGTAGCAGAGGTACTGGCGGAAGCAGACGCAGCTATATCGGAAGGATCTCCCGAAGAATCTGCAGAAGCAGGTGGCATAATATCCCGTAACCGAGCGACAAGTTCTTCAAACCTCTGATCCGAAGTAGAAGATGATGGAGATGCAACATGGTCTGCCACCTGGGCAGATGCTTTCCGCCATGCTTCGAATAGCATGTATCCTCCGGGTGACCTTGACGGTGGCAAAAATTGCAAGGTGGACGGGACCGACCACCACGGCCTCCAGTTCCACGACCACGGCCACGAAATGAAGAAGAGGAACCACCTCTTCCTCTGGAAGCAGTCATCGCAGAGGGTGGTGGTGTAGATGTGCTGGATGGAACAGAGATGCGGCTAAGCCTTCGGTAGACCTCCTCCATTGGAGGAATGGTAGAATCTGTGAGTATCTATGATCTAGCCGCATCATATTCAGGATCAAGAGCCGCAAGGACTCCTACCATGGTAGCATTACGAAATGTCTTCTGCTGCTCTGGTGTAGCCGTCAGAGGGATAGTGCTGTAGAGTTTCTTAAACATCCCCCTAAGGGATGTATACAAGGAATGAAGCGGTCGCCCATTTTGCTTCATGGTGAATATGTCGTGCTGCAGTTGAAGCATCTTGGTCTCATTTCGGACCTGGGAATATGTCGCCGCAAGAATATCCCACATCGCTTTAGCGGTGGGCTGATGGAGGACATCATTGGCAATCTCCATCGACAACGTGCCAGACAACCAGACTTTGGCATATAAGTCATCAGCCTCCCACGAGGCATAAATCCCTGTCTTCTCTACTGGCTCATCCTTGGTAAGAATGTGCTTCTTATCGTTCAACTTCATGAGACTCATGAACTGCATTGCTCAGAGCTCATAGTTCGACCCGTCCATATTCACTATAGGCGTGGGACTTTGAACGCGCCTATGGAGTGCATATCAACCTTGGATTCTGACATATCGTCGCAGGAGAAGAACTAGGGTTTGTAGACAGAACGACAGATGTCTACACAAACTGCATAGGATTCGAGTGCGTATGTAGACGTTACGCACCCAAATCCATAGATGTTGCGAAGAAGGCTGCTACTACCAAGCCGGCAAGGTGTGTACCATCGTCGGCTAGAACAAGGCCGGCAGTGGGCGGATGCCGGGACCGGCTAGGGCACGGTCGGGATCGGCTAGGGCACTGCTGGAGGGCCCGGGGCGAGGACCTAGGCAGGAGGTGGGGGCCTAGGTGGAGACGGCGATGGGGATCCCAAGGCGGTGGGAAGAGAGAGAAAGGTAGCGGGAAGAGAGAGAGAGAGAGAGGGGTGGCGGGTGAAAGAGAGGAAGCCTAGGGTTTAGGCTCTGATACCATGTTGGGAGAATAATAGTTGTTTTTATTCCAGAGAGCCCTAGGGTCTCTATATAGAGGAAACCCATGGGTAAATTACATAAGACAGAACATGTAAGAATAAAAAGTGCAAACAGTACACAGACTACATAATTCTTTCAACACTAACCGTCTACCTTTGGCGGGGTCAGTGCTTTGGGTAGGTTGTATGGGTCATGTGGCACTATTCTTGTGGTTTTTGCTTTAGATTCTGGAGAGATATGCTGTCAGAAATTAAGCTTTGCTTTGCAATTCAACCTTGTCAGCTAAGGCAAGTGACATCCTGCTAAGATGGATCAAATGTGGGGAGGCACTATCACTGAGGAGTTTGTACCATAGTTGCGTCAACTCCTACCTACCATCGACTCTATATCTGCAAAAAATGTGTGGTGGGTGTTATCTTTGGTCCTTGAGTGTTCTTCATTTAGTGAGCAGGTATTGATATTAGTGTTTCTGGATTATTCTAGGGGGAGATGGGCATTGTTGGTTAATGTGGTGTGCAAAAGACTTCTATGGGGTGTGCAAAAGGCTTTAATTAGGACTTTGAGAGGGGGATGGGCATTTTTGGTTAATGTGAGGTGGTTCAACCATGGAAAATGTTCAGCATTTTGTTTTTAGCTGTTACTGTAGGTTGGATAGTTTAGCGGTGTCTCTTTCAGTGTCCGACTCATTCTGCTTTCATTCTGACACAGATGTGATCATCTTTGTATATTTAGGGCCTTAACCGTTCTTTGGTTTAGTGACAGCAAATGCTTGGTTTCTTTTTCTTCTCCTTTTTATGTTGTTACAACTTCGATATCTGCTCTCTTCCAGTAGTTTGAACGGTGATTTCTTCAACGTCCTTTTGTCTTAAACTATTTATTATTTATGCATATCTGTCTTCAGTGATGCCTGTTTGATGTTTCTTCACGTATTCTTGTGTTTTGGTCAGCTTTGCTTGGCTTGAGTTGATCAGCCACCGAAATTTCATGCCAAGGTTGTTATTAAGCAATAACCAGAAGGGTTGGCCGTTTTTCCATCGTTTGCTTGTTGACTTGTTTAAATTCATGGAGCCCTACTTAAGAAATGCTGATCTACCAGAACCGGTCTGCCCAACAACCCTATTCTCTTGTGGTTGTTTCTCGTCCTTGAATTCACTTCAGTTCTTAGTGTTAACATATTCGTAATGGCATGTGTAGGTACAATTTCTATATAAAGGTACTTTAAGAGTACTTCTGGTACTACTACATGATTTTCCGGAATTCCTCTGTGAATATCATTTCAGTTTCTGCGATGTAATACCACCAAGCTGTATCCAAATGCGCAATGTTATTCTTAGTGCTTTTCCTGTGAACATGAGACTACCTGATCCTTGCACCCCCAATTTAAAGGTGAATATCTACTTCCATGATTGTGGAATTTGACTTCATGGTTGCTGAATGACCCGCTGTTAAACTGTTGTTGAAGAAACTGCTGTCTAATTATCTTTTCATTTGCAGATTGATCTTTTGCCTGAAATTAACCAGCCTCCTCGAATTCTCTCCGAGATTGACAATGCTCTAAAAGCAAAACAGATCAAGGTTGATATTGACGAATATTTAAAGGTATACTTGTGCAATATTTTCACATTAGTTATATGTGTTTTATGTATTATATATCTCACTCATTGATTGCTGTCTCATCATCATTAAATCACTGACTGAGGCTTATGGTTTTTTTACTTTTCTCCCTTGTACTTTTTACTCTGTCTAAACAAGTGTACTCATCTGTTTCTCAGACGAGGCGTCAAGACTCTTCTTTTTTAGTGGAACTTAAGCAGAAGATTTTACTTAGTTCTCATGAGGCCGCTGTTGCAGGAACACGCTACAATGTTCCATTTATCAACTCCCTTATTGTCTATGTTGGCATGCAGGTAAAATATTAATGATCACATGATTGTTTTGAAGTTAAGATATGAACACCAACCGTGTTTTGTTTGAATGGAGTTTGACTACAAGGTGGTTGAGAATAGTTTTTATGCCTGAATGGCATTTTATAGTTTTCAGTCATAAGTGGTAGCTGCTTGTTTGTGAGCTATTTGGTTAGCTCTCAATGGGGTTATTTTCTGAACGAGCATTGTTTGTTATGTATGGCACCATGTAAAGAATTTTCTTGAGTCATGGCTTCTATTGTCACTGTTATTTTTTTTTGTTAATATTTATGAGGGTGGGCACCATTCTGGATGCACACCGTTTCCATAAAAGGGGTTTCAATCAAACACGTGGAGTATGAAATCTAAAAACTGTTTAAAGGCTGGGTGATGGACACCGTTCTCATTGCCGCAATGGGTTTCTATCCGGGTGTTTGATCATAGTCGCAAATACAAGCCTTCATGATACAATCTCCCTTTGCTAGGCATGCTACCACTTCCTTGAATAATGCCTATAGATTTCTCTAAAAAGATCAAACATGTTCTACTTCATCTGTCTCCACGGCCATAGTTAGACTGGGAGTCCCATCAACTTTGGAAGCATTACCATAGCTTCTATGTTATTATCAATTCTACATGTCCATTTGAGCTTTTACATTTGGAATCATTTTGGATATCCGGGGTCCCAGTCAGGTTTTGGTTACTCAAGTATACCATTTTAATCTTGTCATTACGAAAAGTTCCCCAGATTTTTTGGGTTAGATGTTAAAGTTAAGTTCGAGATGGGGGGTATGATAAAGAACTTCATTAAAGAAATTTTAACTTAATTTTACGCTTCTATCAAAATTTTATCTTATACATTTCTTATATTTTTCCAACATATAGGGCCTAGGCATTATTCACCAGACTTCATTTCTTTATACTTCACACTAGAATGTGGTTGTTGAGAGGATGCACACACATATTCCCGATGTTCCTTAAACCTATCTTGTACAATGTCTATATGATGTACTAGGAGGATATGGTTATGAGTATATGTTCTCTTTAGCCTCTTGCTCTCATATTCCTTCTAGGAGCATATTCCTTCCTTTGTCCTCTATACTAACAAGGATACGTTCGTTGTTCCGTATCATATGTATTAAAACAATATTTTAGAAGAAAAAAACATGATGCGAATCGAGGCAGTTTTCTATCGTTGAGGTGAGGCATAATCCTCAAGGAAAAGTGTAAGCTTCCGTTCATAAGGAGAAACAAGCCTAAAAACTATAATTAAACATACATATGGGGGTTTTTATACTTGAGTCTGTATTAGGTTATGCAATATTCAATTACCTCTGTTTTCTGCAATCAGTTGTGTTCCTACCTTCTTGGGCAATTAACAGTTGTGCTCCATATGTTAGTTTTGCTTTTAGTGAGATAAACCAAACATTGATTTTAACAAACCGCAATCCGATTCAGTAAAATTTTCTTACATTTATACTACCCTTGCAATTTTCAAAAATTTACACTTGTACCCCTCTTTTTTCTTTACAAATTGCACTTGTACCCCCTAAGATAACATCTGGTTGGGAAGGGAATGGACAAAAGTAACCCGAACGACATAACGGTTAATGGTCCAAGAAAGTAGCAGCACAACTGATAATGCAAAAAAGGGAGAGTCATAACTGATATTGCAGGGTCTAAGAGGGTCATAACTGTAAAAATTCATGTTTTTTATAATTTATTACTTTAAAAGTCTACTCCCAACTTCGTCGATGTCATTGTTTTCCGACAAGTATGAGATAAAGGGGAGTATTATGTAGAGATATACATGTTAGATTTCATATTCTCTTCCAGACCATCCAGATTTCAGACTCTACAGTTCATACTCGACGTTCAGATTGGTTTATGAATCTTCAGCTTGATGGGCACATGGATGCAATCATTATTTGTGTGGTCCCCATCTTTGTTTTTGGCTTCAGAGTTTTCATGTGATTCATGGGGACTCCAAAGTAGAGATCTCATTCTGTATGTCATTGTGGGCTAGGGTTTTCATGTTATTTCACAGGGACTCCAGACCAGAGTAGAGATCCCATTCTATGAGCCGGTATGGGAGAGAACCAGAGTACTCTGACGAGAAGACTTATTTCAGTTTCAGTGACTCTGACAAGCGCAATACACACATGTTCTCCGACGAAGAGACCCAGTTCGACTCACACTCCAACCCGTTTGTTCCTTCTCACATTCACGGCATGAGAAGCAACGTTCTCAACAACAACAGGTAGTTGCGTATGCGTTTAGTTGATATTGTCCATAGTGTCTTGTATTGTGAGTTCGAGTGATTTCTTTCTATGTGTCCAAGCTGAGCATTGCATGCTCCATCTTGAGAGAGTGTTGGAGTATGCATCATGTGTAGGCTGGTAATTGTATCCCTTCAGGGTCCAATTACGACACCCACTTATGTTTAGTCCCTCATCTACTATTCGTAGGACTTGGAGAGTAAGTGGGGGCTATATAAGAAGCCACATACCACTTGTAATAGATGAGAGAAAGTTCAATAGAAACATCTACCCTTTGAGTCGTTCTCTCATGGTTTCATCTCGCTCGTTAGGGAGTAGGATTACACGTTCAAATCCCGGTGTCAATCATGTTATTATTCTTTATCTCTGATATTACATTTCTGCATTCTCATTTTCTACTATGCTTGAGGGCAAAGCTCTTCATTTGAAGCCTAGATCTCGCCTTTGAATCAATATTATATTATAAAATATCGTTAATTATAGTTCCTACATACAAATTTGGGCCTATTTAGAGGGATGCAAAGCTAGTGAATGTGGGAAGACATGAAAGTTGATTTAGGAGAATAACAAGGTATGGATTCTTATTAGTAATCACTGATATGAGGCGGATTTTGCGGTTGTGGATCAATATTTTATTAATGTCTTATTGGTAATCATCGATATTAGTAATAACTGGTGTTTGCTTTGCCATATGTTTGACACACCATACGGGGTGAAAGGTAGTAGTGAGTTCCTCGTATAGGCCATTGATATGTTGATATTAATTCATTTGCATGGAATCCTCCTGAGAAGCAGATAAAATCCGCATGTAGATATTTGTGAGAGGGGATTTGATCGTTTGTTGAGATGTCTGACCCAGTTAATCCACATATATTTCGTCATCTCCTTGTACAGGAGATTGGTCACAGTGTGGGGCTTGACATTGTTGATTATCCATGTCATGGTCGGGTAGTTATTGCTCGACCATGAAGCATATTCTTTTTTTGTATCTTTGAGGGGGTCCTCGGAATCTAGAACTTCCTCTAACCATCAAGCAACACCTTGAAGGCTCGAGACCGGTGTACATAGTTGCATGCACCCTTTAATTTGAAACTGTCGTTGAATATGTGGATATGAATGGTTTAATCTCAACTAAAGTCATGGAAATTGTGTTTATGGAGAGAAGATCAAAGGGACTCTAAAATAATCTACTCAAGCATTGGGAGTGGCTGTGGCAGAAGCATTGAGGATATTGACATGAAGAGCCATTTGATTGCACACACTGAGGAGTGAGGTAGTGAGGTTGTCATTGGGGTGGCGTGCATGCTGAGTATCATCGACTCTAGGGTTTTCGCTAGGGCGACATGCATGCTGATTATTGGTGGTGCTAGGGATGTCACTTGGGGAGGGAGCACTAGCTATGGTGGCAAGACAACTAGGCTAGCAGTGGAAGCAACAGTTAAGGCACAAACTCTGGTTTAGGATCATAGGAGAAAATAAGAGATAAATGAAATGAAATTTATGGGGTAAAGTTGCTTATATAACATGAAACCCAAAGACCTATGGATGGTGTTGGAGAGAATGAAACAAGATAAATTCCATCTAACCCTAGAGCTCTCTTATATAGGAGAAAAGCTCTATGGGTAAATTAAAGAAACAAGTCGATAGAAATAAATAACATAACTATTCTAACACTCCCCCTCAAGCTGAGCATGATAGATATATATGCTCCAGCTTGGAACAATAGTGATGAAATGGACCTCTAGCAAGAGCCTTTGTAAACATGTCTGCAATCTGATCTCCTGATGATACATAAGATGTCGAAATGAACCCTTTTTGAATCAAGTCCTGAGTATAGTGACAATCCACTTCAATGTGTTTTGTCCTTTCATGGAAGGCTGGATTATTAGCTATAAACAAAGATGCCTGATTATCTCATTTAAGATGCATAGGAAGTGGTACTTCAATAGTTAAATCAGTCAAGACAGATTTAACCCACATCATCTCAGTACTACCTTGGACCATTGCCCTATATTCTGATTCTGCACTGGATCGAGCAACGACGGTTTATTTCTTACTCTTCCAAGCTACTGATGAGCTGCCAACAAATAAAATAAAGCCTGAAGTAGACTTTCTATCATTAGGACACACAGCATAGTCTGCATCTGCAAATCTGTAATAGGCAGAGATATATCTCTTCTAAACAGAAGACCAGCACCTGGAGATGACTTCAGATATCTCAGGATCATAAAACAGAATTCATGTGAGCCTGCCTGGGTTGCTCCATGAACTGACTTACCCTGCTCACAGCAAACGATATATCGGGCCAGGTAATAGTAACATACAATAATTTCCCCACTAGCTCTCTGTATTGTCTCTTGTCCACCTCCTCAGACTCTTCATCATAAAACTTCACATTAGGATCCATAGGAGTAATAGCTGGTCTACATCCTGTTATACATGTCTCAGATAACAACCTTTGTGTCATTACCATGCTTTGCTGATTTCGTGCAAATTCCATTCCCAGAAAATAACGAAGTGTACCCAGGCCCTTGGTAACAAACTGCTCGCCAAGAAAATCCTTAGCTGCTTGAATGCCTTGTTCATCACTGTCGGTGACAACAATATCATCAACGTAAACTAAGATGATCACAATACCTCGTTGGTCTCTCTTTACAAAGAGAGTATGATCTGTTGTAGATCTAACAAATCCCTTTCGTTCAATCAGTTCCGAGAGCTTCTGAAACCAAGCCTGCGGACTCTGCTTCAGGCCATATATGGCCTTATGAAGACGGCACACCATACTAGACTCACCCTCAGCAGCAAACCCTGGTGGTTGTTGCATATAAACTTCTTCGTGCAAATGACCATACAAGAAAGCATTTTTGACATCTAACTGAAAAAGGGGCCAATCACGTACAACAGCAACGACAATAAGGATCTGTAAGGTAGAATGACTTGCCACTGGGGAAAACGTGTCCTGATAGTCCACCTTATACGTCTGGGTGAACTCACGAGCAACCAACCTGGCTTTGTATCTGTCAATTGTACCATCGGCCGATGCTTAACAGTAAAAACCCACTTGCTGCTCACAACCGACACACCTGGTGGAGGATGCACAATACTCCACGTACCCCGCGACTGCAATGTCACCATCTCTTCCTCCATAGGTAGACGCCATTGACTGCTCTGTAGTGCCTCTTGATAAGACCGTGGAATCTCTACAGCCGATAACCCGACAACAAACTGCTGAAAGTCCATGGATAAACGCTCCAAGGAAACCTGAGAACCAAATTCCAGCCCATATTTAGGATTCATTATCCGTGCACGCTTTTGTCGCCGATGTGCAATAGGGATATCTAGATCATCAACTAGAGGAGTAGAGATACCATCTGTACCTTGTACATGAATTTGCGCATGCAAATCACCTTTGCCACCAGAAGAACTCAAATGTTCAATACATACGTCAGGCGTGCTGGATGATGGATGAGGCACATGAGCAGAGGGTCGTCGCTAGTAGACCTGAGGAAAGAAAGGAGAAGACGGTGGTGGTGGGGGGGTGTTGGCGATGGTGGTGGTGGTGGTGACGGAGTAGAGCATGGTACTGAAGGAGGAGGAGGCATATAGATATCTTCTCCATCCTCTGTAGGAGTAAGTCTGTCACTTGGAGGAGAAAAATACATAATGGACTCAAAGAAGGTGACATCTGCACTTACATAGTACCGTCGTCGAACAGGATCAAAACACCGATATCCTTTTTGGGTTTTGGAATACCCCACAAACATACATTTGACAGCTCTGGGAGAGAGCTTATCAAGACCAGGAGAGAATCGATGAACAAATGCAACAGAACCAAATACGCGTGGCGTAAGGGAGAAAAGATCCGTCTCGGGAAACGCAGTCAAGAACGGGATCTTCTCCCCTAACACCGACGAAGGCATACGATTGACCAGATAACAAGCAGTTAGAACCACATCTCCCCAATAGGAATGAGGAGCACGGCTCTGAATCAAGAGGGTTCTGGTAACATCCAACAGATGACGATGTTTTCTTTCAGCCACTCCATTATGTTGGGAGGTATATGCACAAGACGTCTGATGCACAATCCCATGTGACTTAGGGTTCGTTTGGTTGCAGGGTTGGACAGGGTTGGGTTGGGTACTATTCACAAGGGTACCTCCTCACAGTTTACTATTCACCCAGCCCAACCCAACCCTGCCCAATCCTGCAACCAAACGAGCCCTTACGGAATTGAGAGAGTTGAGTACTACAAAATTCTAGAGCATTATCAGACCGTATGTACTTAACTCTAGCAGAAACATATTCTTTATTTCATTAATAAAAGACCAAATAACAGGATCAACATCAGACTTATTCTCCTTTATTTCATTAATAAAAGACTGAATAACATGACCAGCATCAAACTTATTCTTAAGAAGAAAGACCCACGACAACCTAGAAATTTCATCAACAACGACAAGATAAAATATGTGTCCTTGAAGATCAGGCACACGACTGGGACCCCAAATATCAAAATGGAGCAACTCAAACAGACCATGACTACTTGGACCCTAACGACTCTGGAAGGAAGACCGATGATGTTTTTCAAGCTGGCAAGCCTCCAATTGAAAAGTAGAACGGGGAGAAATCTGTGGAAGAACATGAACCATCTTTTGCAACGGAAGATGACCAAACCGGAGATGCCATGTGTATGAAGAGACAAATCCAGCATGAAAAGAAGAGATACTAGCATAAGGAGATTGCACCAGTCGATAGAGACCTCCTTGCTCACAGCCAGTTCCAATAACTATGCCTGTTATGTTAGGATGTCCTAAAACACAAGAGCAGATGGATCAAATATGGCATGACAATGCAAATCTCTAGTGATTTGACTAATTGAAAGTAAATTCATTGAAAATTCAGGAGCATAAAGGACATTCTGAAGCTGTATCGCAGGAGTCAACTGCACCTCCCCCTGACCAGTAATGGGAGAGTGTGTCCCATCAGCTATCACCACAGATCGTCTTGTCTGAGATGGACGAAAAGCATTCAACTGCCTTTTGTCACCGCATAAATGGTGAGATGCTCCAGAATCCATGATCCACTCTGATAGATATGTCTTGTAACAACTAGTAAGAGCATATGTTGTACCTGACGTGGATGTTGATGTTGATGCTAATGCAGCTCTCTCCGAAGATCAAGAGGAACTTGCTGACCCCTAGCTAGGCATGATCTCTCTAAGTCGCACCACCAGATCCTCAAACCTTTGACCAGAGACATGTGAAGGACCCCTTTCCTGCTGAGTCTACTCTGCAACACACGTTGTAGTAGTAGAAAGCCCATGCTTGGAATAGCATGTTTCCTCAGTGTGACCTGTTCTGCGACAGTAAGTACACAGCTGTCGAGGGGGTATGCTACCCCCTCCCCTGCCACGGCCACCTCTGCGTCGAAACTGTGGAGGTCCTCCCCTGCCACGAGACGCTGTCATGGCTAAGGACGTCTGAGATAGCTGTGATCCACCATGAGATATGGAGAGTCTACTCAACCTGCGGTAGGCCTACTCCGTAGGAGGTATGGTAGCATTTGTAAGGATCTGTTCTCTGGCGGCATCATACTCCTGATCAAGTGCTGTTAGAAATACTCATGTCATCACTGAGTCCCTGTATGCCTTGAGTTAACGGAATGTAACTATGTAACTTCTCAAACATACCCCTCAGAGAGGTATACAGGGTATGAAGAGGACGACTGTTCTGTTTTGAGGTGAAAATGTCATGCTGAAGCTGTGGAATCTTTGACTCATTCTTTGCAGGAGAATATGTGGCAGCAAGGATATCCCACATAGCCTTCGTCGTGGGCTGACTCAGAATGTCATTGGCTATCTCCATGGATACTATACCAGATAACCATACATATGCATAGGCATCATCTGCCTCTCATGAGGAGTTAACCCAAGTCTTCTCAACAGGTTCCTCTTGTGTGAGGATATGCTTCTTGCCATTGCACTGCATCAGACTCATGAACTGCATGGCCCACAGTTCATAGTTTGTTCCATCCATGTTCACAACGGGTGCTGGACCTTTAAAGGCTCTCAGGGATGGAAGATCTACCTTGTTGTCTGACATGATGACAACAATATCTGGCGACTGGGGTTACACGATTAGACAGTAATGTCTACGTGGACATATATACGAAGGCAGTTGTGGGCGTAGACTCGTACCACAACGCCTTCCATGCGTTTAGGGTTCCTCTGACGAATTAGGCTACCCGCACAGATGCACTAGAGATCAATTATGCGTTATGACGTAGCCGTGCAGGAGGTGCACACGGCAGGAGATGCACACGACGCAAGGAATAGAAGCCACACTCACGCGTGAGGCACAGGCCACACGAGCACGCAAAGGCGCGCATGAGGGGTGCAGATGCAATCGCGAGAGAGAGAGCGCAGGCGCACGGAGGGCCATGCGAGAGAGGGCGCAGATGCGCTATGCACGCAGGTGTAGACGCGCATGATGGTTGGACCTGAGGCGGCGTGTGAGGCGGCATGCGAGGCTTTAGGTGGAGATGAGGGATTAGGGCACAGGGTCCGGTATAGGACCGTCGCTCTGATACTATGTTGGAGAGAATGAAACAAGATAAATTCCATCTAACCCTAGAGCTCTCTTATATAGGAGAAAAGCTCTATAGGTAAATTACAGAAACAACAAGACGATAGAAATAAATAACATAACTATTCTAACAGATGGGAATTAGATAATATTCGTCAAGAGGACTCCTAAACAAAGAATTATGACAAGTAGAAATATCTAAAATAGAAAATACATAAGTGGTTGGAATAGACCAATGACATCAATAGTTTTAACTGCAACCATCATGGTTTGAGGTATATTAGTATATTAATGCTACCCACAGAGAAAGGCTATTCTTCTCAACAAAGGCATTATTCGATACTTTAGCATATCGTGATTCAGATTTGCAGAGATGCATCGGATTTAGATTGTGCTTACTGACCTTTACTTTCTGCCAGACAGTGATGAAGTTGGGTTATGATAACACGCTGCCGTGCACATAGCAAACAAACCAGTTATTGTTCAAAATGGTTGACCATCCAACCGCCTATGTGACCACATACACTTGGGCATTTGCCTTACCAAACTGCTTATCATTCAGTGTACATGCGGGTTTGGCAAGAATGCTGCCTTATTAAACGGCATGTTGCTCAGCTGTTTAAAAAATCCCACCCTCCTTTTTTATTTTGCCAAATTATCCTTCCCTCCCAATTAAACCCTAATCCTGCCACTAGCACCTCTCCATTGTCACTCGTTGATGTTGCTACCTTCATTGTTCATCTGCACAGTTGACAATCACCACTCACACATGCATCGCACTTTAATATCATCCTCTATTCTCATTATATTTCCATATTATCATTTCCCTTCATTTCTCATCGTGATTCTATCGTTCATACTTCTTTGTGGAGAATTGTACCTTTTTATCCTAAAAAGGGGGAAACATTCCGGTGATGCCTGCCCCATAAATATATTAATAAAATAAGATGAGTACTTGCAACTGCTGGATCGAGAAGAGATCTAGCTAGATGAGTTACTATGTCTGCATAGAACCTATCTGATTGGACGATGACTCCTTTGTGCGACGTCCTTATTGCCCAAATGGTGGCAATAGGACGTAGGACCTCCTCCATGAGCTTGAACTGGTTGGCGACCAGCTCATTCCAGAATCTAGCAGTGGGAGTAGAGATCAATCCAATTGATATTCGCAATAGCCCAAACTTCCCGAACGCAATTGCCATAGTATAAAAGGTGATTTAGGTCCTCATTGTCGTTACTGCACATGGAGCAAAGATCCAATACTGCAGTCAGGCTCCAAGATGCTTGGATCAAAGAACAAACTGGAGGAGAGAACCTGGTTAGCATTCTTTAGGGAGAAACACCCATCCCACCAAAGTCAATGATCACGACCCTCAGATGAGCCCAAGTTGTCTGCAATCGCTTAGACAGTCACGTGAAATCTTCAAAACGTTGCTCAGAAAGAGGACATGAGAAACACGGGATCCACTGATCGTCCCACCCAGGCCTCCCTGACAGACAGGTCCTTATTCTCCACCAGCGAGTATAGGTGAGGAAATCATTCATGGAGCAGCCGGTTACCAGACAGTTATCTTTCCAGAAAAAGAAAAGATTCCCCATCGGCTACAACTGGGTGCATCTGCAGAGGATTTTCGCAAGCAACCATGCAAACCCCATTCCAAAATGCCGACATGAGGTGAAGGGAGGAGTCTGCCACATGGAAGGTCATCCCCATTACCTTTATGCCCGCCATTTTCACCTACATGAGAACATCTCTTCTTTTCCAACTGCTACAGGTCGAGTTGATTGGCATTTAGACCGATCTCCATTCAATTGGACATATTCATATTACAGTTATTTTGATGCCGTTAGATTTTTTACTTCTGTTTAAAGTCGAATTTTGCATACATCCCATTTTTCCTTCCTCATGTTTCATAATAACATACTAGAACATTAGAAATGTTTGGTTGATTAGACTGTTTTAGAGAGTTGATCCAGCTTATAAATCATGCATTTTGACTTAAATCATATGCATGTGAAACTTTCTGGTGTTTCTCTTATTGTAATGGAAGCTTTGCGGACATAGTTGAGTAAACATATAAATCCAAACTTTTTACATAGTTGAGTAACCATATAAATCCAAACTTTTTACACTTTCAAATACTACCAGGTCAGATATAATTGTACTTGCTATTAATACTATATTATTGAAAGATTGTATATAACTGGGTTTCTCTACTTCAAAGGATATAGATTGGGTAAATATATACCTTCTTACACCAGATGTTCATTGTTGAAAGGGAATAAATGAGATAAATTTCCATTAACCCTAAAACTCTCTTATATAGGAGAAAAGCTCTATGGGTAATTTACATAAAGAGGACAAACAAAGACTAAATAATAAAATTACTCTAACACTCCCCCTCAAGCTGGAGCATATATATCCAACATGCTCAGCTTGGAACAACAAAGATGAAATGGACCCCTAGCAAGGGCCTTGGTGAACATGTCTGCAACCTGCCCTCCTGATGATACATGAGAAGTTGAAATAAGTCCTTTTTGAATTAAGTCCCGTGTATAATGGCAATCCACTTCAATGTGCTTCGTCCTCTCATGGAAGGTTGGATTATTGGCTATGAACAAGGTTGCTTGATTATCACATTTCAGATGCATGGGAAGAGGAACATCAATAGTTAAATCAGTCAAAACGGATTTAACCCACATCATCTCAGCACTACATTGGGCCATTGCCCTATATTCTGACTCTGCACTAGTTTATAAAGACCCCCTTGCTCACGGCCAGTTCCAATCACTCTGCCCGTTAGTATGTCCTGAAACACAAGAGTAGATGGGTCAAATATGGCACGACAATGTAAATCTTTAGTGATTTGACTAATGGACAATAGATTCATAGAAAATGCAGGAGCATAAAGAACATTCTGAAGCCGTATCCCAGGGGTCAATTGCACCTCCCCCTGACCAGTAATGGGAGAGTGTGTCCCATCAGCTATCACCACGGAGCGTCCTGTCTGAGTTGCAATAAAATCATCCAACTGCTTTTTGTCACCACATAAATGGTGAGATGCTCCCGAGTCCATGATCCACTCTGATAAATCAGCACTGGAACTACTAGTAAGTGCATACGTTGTACCTGAATAAGATGTTGAGCCGGCTATCTCTGAGGATCCTGAAGTACTAGCTGGTCCCTGGCCAGGCATGATCTCCCGAAGTCTCGCCACTAACTCCTCAAACCTCTGATCCGAGACAAGGGAAGAACCCCCTTCATGCTGAGCCTGCTCTGCCACACGTGTCGTAGTAGTAGGAAACCCGTGCTTAGAATAACATGTTTCCTCAGTGTGTCCAGTCCGGCGACAGTAGGTGCACGGCTGTCTAGGAGGTCTGTAACCTCCTCCTCTGCCACGAGCACCTCTACCTCGAAACTGTGGAGCTCCTCCCCTGCCACGAGACGCGGCCATGGCTGATGACGTCTGTGCTGCACCAGGTGATATAGAGAGTCTACTTAACCGGCGATAGGCCTCCTCCATAGGAGGTATAGTGGCCTCTGTAAGAATCTGCGCTCTAGCAGCATCATACTCCTGATCAAGGGCAGCTAGAAATACCCCTGTCATCACTGAGTCCCTGTATGCCTTCAGTTGTTCTGGTGTGGCTGTCAACGGAATGTACCCATGTAGCTTCTCAAACATACCCCTCAGAGAGGTGTACAGGGTATGAAGAGGACGCCCGTTCTGCTTCGAGGTGAAAATGTCATGCTGGAGTTGTAAGATCTTGGACTCGTTCTTCGTCGGAGAATATGTGGCAGCTAAGATATCCCACGTAGCCTTCGCAGTGGGTTGACTCAGAATGTCATCGGCTATCTCCATGGATACAGTACCCGATAGACATACACGTGCATAAGCATCGTCAGCCTCCCATGAGGCGTTAACCCCAGTCTTCTCAACCGGTTCCTCTTGCGTGAGGATATTCTTCTTGCCATTGCATTGCATAAGACTCATGAACTGCATGGCCCACAGTTCATAGTTCGTGCCGTCCATTTTCACAACGGGTGCTGGACCTTTGAAGGCACCCAGGGACGGAAGATCTACCTTGTTGTCCGACATGACGACAACAATAACCTGTAACTGGGGTTACACTATTAGACGACAATGTCTACTTGTACATAGACTCAAACCACAACTCCCTCCATACTCAAAGAAGCACGGCTAGGGCATATAGTGCACGCGCACATGACTTGCTTGCACTGGACTGCGCGCTACAAGGGTTGATGATCGCGCAAGATGACACGCTCCAGGCGAGAGGACGCACCAGATGACTTGCGTGCACCGACTAGCGTGCACTGGACGACGCGCTACAGAACTGCGCGCTACAGGTGGTCAGGCGAGAAGACGCCAGGCGAGACAACGCGCTACAGAACTGCGTGGGGTCGCCAGGCTTCGCGAGAGGAGGCCAAGCGAGAGGACGCCCGGTGACGCGTCACGCGTTGATCGCGCAAGGTGATCGCAGGCGCAGTTCCTGCGTCGTGCGTTGATCGCAGGAGCAAGGTGATCGCAGGTGTGTTGATCGCGCGCACGCTAGCGCACAGGGCTAGCGCGCAGGGCTAGCTCGCGATGTTGGATCGGCGATGCTGGGTCGGATGGCGGCGCCAATCTCGAGATAGAGAGAGAGAGAGAGAGAGAGAAAGGGCGGCAGGTGGGGTAGGGTTAGGATTAGGGTTTCAAGAACTCCGGCCTAGGACCGTCGCTCTGATACCATGTTGAAAGGGAATGAATGAGATAAATTTCCATTAACCCTAGAGCTCTCTTATATAGGAGAAAAGCTCTATGGGTAATTTACATAAAGAGGACAAACAAAGACTAAATAATAAAATTACTCTAACATTCATATATCAACTAAGATTGTCGATGGTTGCTCTTATACAAATTTTTGTAATTAGTGGACAACCTGATATACCTTATTTTTCCACACTTCTCATTTAAGATGGTCACAGAAGTGATTTCCCATCGAAGGGATTGCTGTTTTGGTTGTTAATGCCATCGATTTATTAGGTTGAAGCTGCATGTGTAGAGAGAATACCACAGTTAGGTTATCCCCATTGCGTTATTTGGTAGAGGTGTCATTTATTAATGATTGTTTTAGTAAAAAGTTAGATTGTTACGGTTGGGAGGTTATTAGTTATTTTCCGCTTCATAGTTTTGCTTTTCCTATCTACAAATTTACATCCATCTTTAACAGAAATTAATTGGCCTACGAACATAATAAGTTCCATAATTTTTAGGTTAGAGCTGAAAAGAATGCTGGTGTTTGAATCTACGTGTTTCTATGCATTTGCACCGAGTACTTATATTGTCCTTGGCTTATGTCAACCACAACTGATGCCATTGTTACCTTTTCCTACATTAAGTGGTGCTAACAAACAAATCTAATTTTGACCATAGCTGGGAGTTTCTAGAGGTACTCTTGTTTATGTGAGTTCTTTTTGTCCATGTGCACATGTCAAAAAACTGAATTATTAAATTGCTATAAATAAATGTAGACATCATTATTCTGAACACGTGAGATGGTGCTAAATTAAGGGTAGTCTAGGCTAAGATGAGAGAAGCTAAGCTAAGAGTTTGGTATGCCTGTGTCAATCGACTCCCAGAGAAGTGAAACAAAAGGTGGAGATGCTTTATAGATATATAAGAGTAGTTGTAGATGAATGCCAAGTCTTGAATAAAAATTAGATATTCACTTAAGAAAATTTCTTCCTGGAATGTTGATGATAAATAGGTATAAAAAATTCAATATTTTCGCCTTTGTCCAGGATTTTTGGTCAATTCATTTTATCAGTTGTATTGTTTACAACGACATTCCAAGTGTATGCTTTATGGATCTTAAAAAGTTCTCGTCTTTTCTTTTGAATGTTAAAATTCTCAGCAGTTTTTATTGGTTATTTCAGACCATTCTACAGCAGCCAAAATTACCATCTCCTCACATACCTTCCTCTCAAGTGGCACTTTCTGGTGCTGACATAGTTGCGGCAGCAGTGGATATCTATAATATATTTGTATTAGATACAGATTCAGAAGGACGCTATCATTTCTTAAACGCTGTTGCCAACCAGCTACGTTACCCTAATAATCATACTCATTACTTCTCTTGCATCCTTCTATACCTGTTTGCAGAGTCGAACCAGGTAACTCTATCCTCCTGTATTGATGCTTTTAACTGCTAGGTTAATGTGCATTGGTTTTGCATGGGATATTTCTTTTGCTCCCAACTTTTTTCCAGTAGTTCTGCTAATAGTGCAAACAAGCACATCCTTTCTTACAGCTATATGTTTTCTTTTGCTAATTTTGTATTATGCACTGAATTGCTTTATCAGAACCATTTAACACAGCAGATTGCTCTCAGATGTCTAGCCAAATTCCTTCACAACACATGCAAAATGTTTTTTTCGTAATGAGTCTTGAGGAAAGCTTCGCAAACTTGGTACTTATACCAATTTATTATATGAGCGAAGACATTCAAACAACTATTCCTCCAGGGCCCAAAATTTTTTTCGTGCTCTCAGGTGGGGTAGTATTGGTTATATGCCCATTAGAAGTATCCAAGAAGTTATCGTATTTAATTCTTTTGCCAATGATTCACGGAGAAAACTCAGGTCTTGCCATATTTTAGTCTTTTTAATAAGGTATGTGAAAGATACAGAGCAAGCTTCTCAATGTTATGAGGCGAGCAAATGTCGAAAGTCCCTCTCTTGATTCCTTTAACTCGATTACTTAATGTGAATTTGAGGATGTTAACATCATATGCATGTCTTCTAGAACTCCCATGTGGATCCTAGAGGCTGCTATGTGCCTTTTCAAACACTGTTATAATAGGTTATATTATGCATATCTGAGAACTTTATTATCATATGTAGTTCTCTTGTTTTGTTGCAATTTCTCAGTGTGTAAGAATCTAGATATTCATCCTTGCCTCAGAAGATTGTTGAATTTTATTCAGTTTTATACTTTTGAGGAATTTACTGGTACTGCAACAGTACTTGAACTTGCAACAATACGAATGTGAACAACAACAAAATAGAAATTTAAACTCGACTCCGCAATTTGTGGAAGTTGATCACCAAAAGATAATTATCTATATTTCCACCTGTGAATTCTCTTTCTGGGGAAGATTTTGAATGACATCCTATTAATGTTATTTTCAATGCAAAGGCTACAGTCAGCTTTATTGTGCCATAACCTCTATTCTTTCCTTGCTTTTGGAACTGCTTAAATATGGAAAATATGATAATTGATTGGTGCAGTGTTGGATGGACTTGGTAGATGACGTGTTCATTTTACGCTTTTTATTTGATGCACTCATCAATTGTGACAAACCTACTCGAATAAATCAAGTTTCTTGCAGTTCTGTATTTACCAGAAGCCACTACCCTATCTGGGTCTTGTTTTAAAGGAAATGACCAAAATGCTAATGAAAACTGCTGAATTGTGCAGGATGCAATCCGGGAGCAAATAACCAGGGTTCTCTTGGAACGCCTTATTGTCAACCGCCCTCATCCCTGGGGGCTTGCTTATCACTTTCATTGAGCTTATCAAGGTACAATCATGCTCTTGTTGATTGTTTTCTGGGAGATGGGATGTCATTTCCCCCTTTCATGTGATACTTTTTACTAAGTTGTAAACAAAAATCTCATGCAGAATCCGAGATACAACTTCTGGAAACAGTCATTTATCCATTGCGCACCTGATATCGAGAAACTGTTTGAATCGGTATCAAGATCTTGTGGAGCTTCAAGGGGCATAGATGACGGTGTAGTCTCCGGTGGTCTATCAGATGGAAGCCACTAGATTCCTGTTTGTAAATATGAGAAGCTAAACCATGTAAAATGTTTAGTTTGTACAATTTGCCTTTACTCACCACTAGGGTCTCTGTGATATATCCGCATAGAAGATTTTGATGTGTATCATTGGACCAATGAAATGCATTTTCTGTCGACATTAAATATTTAACATGTGAAACTTGAATCCATGTTCTATGGCTGGTACAGTGGTACGTAGAATCGACTTGCTGTTTTCTTTCTCGTGAGATAATTATATGCGACAGCATCTTGACATTGATGTCCTATAAGTTTCGAGCATGAAGATGCATCTGCTTGACTACCTAATGCGGCAAGATATGGAGAAAGAAAATGGATGAAAGATGCATGTTTTTATTAGTGGCAAGGTTGTGGTTGAATCTTTGATTTCCTGTAGAATGAGCAATGAATACAAGTTGCATGAAGTTCATTGTCTAATTCATGGCAAAGCGATGTTGAATCGTCTGGTCCCCAAGGGCACAGTTCGTTCCGTGGGAGCGATGCATGAAAAAGACTACGTGTATGTACGAACAAAGAGGGAGAAAGCAAAGGATGGTGATAAGAACGTTTAGATGACTAAGAAAGTTCCAGGGTTAAATGCAGTAGACAATTAGGAGATGACAGTCGAGCTTGGTTTCTATGAGCCCACTGAAGAATGTACTGATCACTACAACAAAATTGAACTAAGCCAATAAAAAGTAGAAATATTTGCTATCATATCCGATGTTAAAAATATATCAACCAATATTATTCGTTGCTGGAGTATCTTATTGATCTTCTGCTTTGAAATGGATAACATACTCGTTAAAGGTCCATATAATGATCATATCTTAGTTGAGTTATTTGTTAAGTTTTGCATTAATTATTGCTAAATTTTAACAATGATAGGAAGGAATTGTCAACGAATAACTGTTATATGAATTGTTGTGAGGAATATAGCATGTTGATGTATTAATTGAGAATTTAAAGAATGAAGCAATGAACAATAGTTCTTGTAATGTATTTAACAATGGAAAATATATATAACTGTTGAATAAGTGGTGTTATTTGTATTTTATGGTGGGAGAGGTTGACGATTGATGAACCGTTCAGTGGCTAATCTAATTTTGGTTCATTGTAATACAATCGCTAAAAGATCTATCAGAACCGAGCAAGATCTCTGCGAGAAGTGGCTTGGTTAAATTTCAGGGGCAAGTCCAGGGTCGAACTCCGGTACACAAGCAAATTAGCTCGATTAAGTTAGGTGCTAAATATTTAATTCAAGTAATCTAAGTTGGTACATAGGTCTCCAAGATTATGCATTGGAGATCAACAAAATGTATGCATTATTTTTACTGATTTTTAGATGCAAATATATAAGATGATGAAAATGATGATGATACACAAATGCAACATAAACAAGTACATAAATACAATATCTCCTGATTTGTTAAAAAATCATCTTCAATAATTAAGCACACATTTATCCAAATATATTATAATTAGGACCCAATTACACTAAAGCATTTCATGCTTCCATTATTGAATAGATAAATGTATTCTACTCTCATAAACACCCTAAATGGAATTCTAATCGGGAAATAATAATTTAAAAGTCAATATATTAATTTCCTAGTCAAATTGTACCAAATCAAGATAAATCAAGGTGTAAATGGATCAATAATTGAGGTTAACATGCAAATCGAATCACTTAATCAAGATTAAAAGGTCTCCAAGGTTCTTTGAATTTTAATTCAACGTAGATAGAATATAACCGAGATTTAATTTCATAACATGAAGGAACATTAAGTCACCTTCAAAATGATACCAAATTCATAATATTTGGATATACAGTTATTCAAATAATGAAATCAGGAGCACAATTTCTATAAATGTATAATTAAAAACACACTGATCTTTACGTAAAGGCCTCTAAAGGGACTTAGATGAAAAATGAACAAAACTGCTCGGGGTATCTTGCAATTTAACAAGGTGATGCATACTTATTTGTACTTCCAAAGAACTGTAGGGTGCAAGGACGGATCCAAGGGGGGCATGGAGGGGCACATGCCCCCCTTGAATTTCTGGAGAGAATATACTTAATCTCATGTGTGCACCTTGGAGTTTTAAAAAAAACTCATAATCTTCCATGTATAAATGTACTCAGTACTCTAGGATTCTTGAAGTTAAACTACCATACATGCCTCCTCTTGGATTATTTACTCAAATAACTTATCTTTTAATATTAAGTTATCACAAAATTCCAGTATATTTTATCTTGGATCAATTTTTATTAGTAATTCTTATACAAATAAACCTATAATAGATATTATACGATGATTATCATATTGCTTTCACATAAATGTAAAGAACCGTACAAAATTAATCAACTATTTGGCACACTACAATAGAATGCATTTATGTGATGTTTTTCCTAAAAATTGCAGTTATATTATATGTTTTTCTATAGACAATGACAATATAATTCTTTCAAAAAATACTTTTTATTATTGAAAGTTGTGACAAATGTCATATTTATTGCTATATCATTAGAAATGATCCATAATATAATGGTGCTTGTGTATTGTTACTTTTCAAAAAATTGCTTAATGTCGCTAATTTTCAACTAAAAAATAGTGATGGTTAGGTAAAATTTAGAATAATAACAACAAATAAGTATTGTTCTAGCACCAGTGCTAATGATATAACAACAGATATGACACTCGTCATTGATTTCAAGTATAAAATATAATTCGACAATAAATAATATCACCATTATATATTAAGCAATAGATGATACAGTGACGTATTTTAAGAAAAATGTCACTCTAGACCCATTGTTTTGTAATGTCAAATCCGATTACCACGCAAGGAGATATTAACTAGATCTCTAATTTTATTAACAAATTTAAAAATTAATAATTTGTTGTTCAATCTTATAGAGTTTATCGTTACTTTTATTGTTATAACTAGATTGGTCAAATATATATCTACATGTATCAAATTCGTGCAATTTTATACATACACATTAAATTAATATTTCGAATTATTCATACTAAAAGATATTAATTATGTATAATAAAATTTAATATAGATTGGAATAAGTATAGTTTATGTTATGAGAAGTCGATCCATAAGATTAGATTTTAAAAAATAAAAAATACTAGAACATAAGTAAATTATGAAAAAAAGATACAAAATGTCATTAAAAAAACCCTAGACACGCTTGGCAAGATTTCTAAAAAGGAGCTTGAAATGATTATTAATATTTATATCGAAAAATACATATGAAATAATCTACCCTTCTTAATGTCAACGTTATAAAGTTATCATGATAGTATTGAAATTGATAAGTAAATTTTTTAGCTTGTGCCCCATCCTCAAAATTGTTCTGGCTCCGTCACTGGTAGGGTGCGGGATGCAAGACTCCCGTCCATGTAAGAGGAGCATGTGCGGTCTAGTTCGGAGGAAGGCTCGGGCGCGGAGCTGCTTCAGAGCTGATGAAATGTGGCTTGGGCCACGTGGAAGGTTCTAGAGCCTCGATAGCAAGGTCCGAAATCTCGATTTCGATTTCGTTTCTCCTCCAAAACCGAAATTGAAATTTCGGGAAATTTCGACTGTTTCGGTGGAAATGTTGAAAATGACTCAAAAAATCATTTTTCGATGATTTTTTTGGAAATTAAGATCTTCCGAGTTATTACAACAATAAACAGCTTACAAATACACACTTATATCACACATATTGCTTATATATGCCCCTTATGTCGCACATATCGGTCATATCGGTCAAATCGATGTTAATGTTAATTCTTGACTGATATATAATGAAAATTAATATCATCCAATCCAAGATCTTAAAACAACATCTTACAAATGCACACTTATATCACACACATCTCTCATCTGTGCGCCTTATATCACACAATATCGGTCATATCAGATATATTGTTGAGCTGACTGATAGATACTAGAAATGGAAATCAAAATAACTAAGTTAACAACACTTAGACGCAAGGGCGGACCCACACTTTGGTAAGACCGGGCACGTGCCCCCCCCCCCGTCTCCCTTTTCAAATCCCCACTACATCCTAATTAAGACCTCATTATAATTATGCTAAATCAAGAGCAATGCCCCCCTTAATTGCCAATTGTATCTCCACTCTCATTGGTTACTTTTTCTGTCTTTTCAATCCTTCCATTATTATAACTCTCATACCCATTAATTCCTCCTTCGTATTAATACACATGCAATTTACTCCACACCTGCCGATAAATACCATTCATTAATACACATGCGAGTTGATCCTCTTAGCCTAATTAAATCATTCGTGTTAGTCATTCACTCCTAATCATTCATCTCTCATATTAGTTTCCTCATTCCATACCCAGTCATTTTCAAAAAATCCTACCCCCTCAATAACTAATATCTTTCCAATCCGTTTCAATCTTCTCATGTACTCATATGTATAGACAATGTTTCCAGTTGTATAGATGGCGATTTTCAATTGCACTCCTTCATCTATCAAGTTTCTTGTATCATCAAATGATTGTGAATGTGACTCGTAATTTTCAATTAGATTTTGGTAGTAAATTTGATTTCTAGATTCCTATTCATGTGTTTATAATTATATATTGCACGAAAGATTGATACTTATGTGTAGTTAAAGATGTTATTTGACTTTATTAGTGATAAAAAGTGAAAACGACATGAAATCTCAATATATTGTTTTTTTAATTAAAAAGAGGGTGATATCCCCATGTGGGATTCACCACAAGACCTGTTATGTTAATTTAAGGTTAAAGTACACTACCGTGATAGTCAAAGGCGATACAAAGAGTTAAAATGACCAACTACATTTTCAAAGTGAAACGTCTGGTTGCTGAAGATAACATCGTTTCTAGCTGTCCAAATGCACCACAACACAACAAAAGGTCTTGCGCAATCCGCATGTGAGTTGCTCCGCACCTGTCTAACAGAACTTCAGAAGTCCACCAATCCACCGATCACGACCCAATCACATCCGACCTCCCTCCAGACCCACATCGATGATGGACATTTGAAGAACTAGTGATCAGAATCCTCCAAAATGTCATTGCATCTATCGGACAATATGTCATCCAGGTGAAGCAATCTGCTCTTCCTTGCCTTATCAAGCAGTCTGCCTCTTTTGAGACACCATAGAAAAACCTTGACTCTAATCGGAATATATTGTTAACAAGGTTTGAATTGTTTTTATTGTATTCTTGATCGGTTTTTATAGTTATAATGGGAAAATATATTGAAATATGATTTTTTTCTTCAAAAGTATTTTGTTAATAAAAATATAATATAAAATTTAACAAATACAGCCCCAACTATTGTGAAATGCAGGGTCCGCCACTGCTTAGACGACATCTTTTGTTTATAAAAATAGACAAGAATTTTTTGTTCTAAAATGTAGATAATAATTAATTAAATAATATTTTGTTAATAGAAATAACTGTCACAGATAAAGTTCGAATGAATTACATAATTAATTACATACTTACAAAGAAGATGCATCTATTTACGAAGATAAATGACAAACAAATGAAAGGAACAAGCTATATCGAATATATATAAGCTATAGAGTTTTTTAATCTCCATTGCTTAAACCCAAAGGGGAGGAAGCTCCCAAAGTTGAATAATCGATGTATGTACCCTCTTGTCGCAACATACCATGTATCAATGAATTTCAACCGAAATGGATCGATATGTCGAAATATCACTGAAATTTCGGTCGAAATCCAGGAAATTTTGTACTGAAATCCATGAATTTCAATCGAAATGTCGAAATTTCACCGATTTTTCGATCGAAATCCGCGAAATCGATATATATAGAGTTTCGATACCCATGACCTCTCGAAACCGAAATTTCACCAAAATTTCACGAAATTTAAATCTATGCTCGCTAGTGGCTTGGTGCTCATGTGGAATGGAATGAAAAAGGACATCGCAGAGTTCGTGAGTTAACGCTCAAAGCTCGGATGAACCTGAGAGCCTCAGGTCAAGGCGGCGGGCGGTATGGAATGGGATCTGAATCGTCGGATCTAGGAGATCCAACATTGTCTAAAGATCGATGCTTATCCCTCTCTTCCTTGTACGGCAGTGATATGGTGGGGACTTACGTGAGATCTAGACTTTGTGAACCTTCGTAAAGGTCTGGCATGAATCTCATGGGTTAAAGGATGATGCAAATATGGCTGAAGGGCTCTATTAATGCTGCCTCACTCGATCCAACTCCACCCAATGATGATAATATGAGACTTGTAGATGTTAGATAGAAATCCAAGGCTACCTGGAGAGGAATGGGGGTGACTGGATTGGTCCAGTGTTGTTGGAGGTCAGGTGAAAATGAAGCCCTAAGGTGGGTCTTCATCTAGCAAACGAAGAAGATGGTCCGACAAGGTCGAGGCGATTGGGACGGAGACGATGAAGGATAAATGATACACGAGGACGATGGAGGTGTCGCGATAGTGTGAGGGTGTTCAATGATAGGAAATGGAATGTGAATATGTTTAGGAAATTAGAAGAAAATACGAAGAAACGAATATAGAGGATTTATGTGAGATCTAGAGGAAGACAATGAAGATGAAGAAGGGAAGAACACATGCTTGAGTTGGAGCAGAAGACACTCCGATTGTCGCTTGACCTCAGCGGATACGTGCAGAAGCTTGAGCAGCACCAGTCGATGGTCTGCAACACGATGAAGAACGTGGATCTCGCCGATGAACAACACTTGATCTTCGCTCTCAAACACTTGATATCTTTGTCACTCAAGGAGGATGAGGCTCAGATGTGTTCTCTCATGCATGGAGGATGATCGACAACGGTTGTCGGAGATGGGTTTTGTTCAGAAGTGAGGTGGTGGTTTATTGTGGTTGAGGGAGTAGTTTCAACCGCTGATAAGGAGAGAACATAAGGGAGAGAGGGGCTAATGGAGATCTTGCGAAGATGAGTGGTGAACAAGGAGCAAGATGGCATCGAGATTGGTCGGTTGCATCGCGTGAGTCGTTGGGTGGTTAACGGAGAAGAAAGCGAGGGAAAAAGTAACATCGCTCCATTAGAAGTGGTTGGAGGTAGATGATGCCCAGGCACCATTGGATCAAGTGATCCAATGGTCCACAATTAGGTGTGCAGGAATGGTGGAGATCCATCTGATCAAATCGATCAGATGGATAAGGAAAGAAAGGGAGTGGAATGATCTCTGTCGTCTGATCATATGATCAGACGCTCAAGATAGAGGCGGGAGAATATGAAGGAACGTTATGTGTCTAAAGAAGATTGGGCCACGTGGCCCAATCAGAATTAATTAAAATAAGAAAAATGATGTTAATTAAAGTAAAAATATCTAAAGGCTTCGAATAAAAAATGATATGAATGAAAGTTGTAGATCGTTTTAAGATGTACCACTTTCATGTAAATCTCAAAGCAAGATTACATCATATATACATTTATAATATTTTTGCAAGTATTTTTATAGGAATAAAAATACTTATTTTATTCTTTTGTTATTTTTTGATATTTTTAATAATAATTAATATACATACTAATATTATATAATTCTAAGTTATTTTTATGGGATTTTAATATTGTGAAACACATAAAATAATAAACACTATAGACATATATGTACACCACAAAAACATGTTATTTATACACATTAATTAGGACAAATATATACAATTTCAATTATTAATTAGAGTTATTTATTGGTTAATTGCAATTAGGAAACTCAAGATAAAGGGATGCGAATTGTGATGATGAATCCGAGAGTCATCACCCCTTGTACTTAAGCTCTGCTCATCCTCGAGCAAATAAAGAATGAATAAGTTAGTCGAATCTTTGATTGTACATGTGATGTACAAGACTTGACAATCAGGACTCAAGTTTCATGCGACTCTTAAACTTTAAGTTCAACCAAGTCTTAATCAGAAGGAACTCGGCTTCTCTAATTATTATACTCTTTGTATGGGCATCTATATATAAGGAGTGTGACATTTAGTGTTGACTACAAATACAAACATAGAATCAAAGATTCGTCTGAGGTTCCAGTTTGAAAAATCTTCCTTAGGACATAATCTTCAACACTAGGGAATCAATTGAGTCTTTCCTCAATTCATTGTCTCTTTAGTTGTCAAACTTAGAAGTGTATATGAATAGGCCATGTATGGAGGATATAGAATTATGTCATTTCTCTCCTCCTCAAATAGGAACAAGAATCACTCGTGTCTTACTAACACACACACACACGTAATTTTTAGTTGTTAATCAGTATGTCCATCAATAATGTTGATTCATCTACATTTTTTGTTGGGATATACGGGGGTCCCTTTTCAGTATGTGTTATACCTTTAACACCCAGACTTGTATTACTAATGATGCATGGCCATTTTATCATGCTTGTCTGACTCATGGCCTAATTGAGTTGGTCCAAACGGACACTTTAAAAGGATGGGAGTGCTCGACGTAAGCTCTTGAATTTTTTCTTTGGAGAATGAGTTTTCTTTCCATATATATTTCTTTTTTTGCTAGCTCTATTGATTTTTCCAAGATAATGCATATTGATCAATAATTTTTATGGTATTACACATTGGCACTTAGGTTTTAGTCAATATAATATAAGAACCTTGTTCTTATACTAGCTAGTGATGGCACCCAGATTTCATGAATCAATCCTCAATATTATCCCTTCCTCGAGCATTATTAAATCAAGTCCAACCACAAACATCTCATCCTAGTTCCTCAGGAGAAATAATAACTCATCATAGAGTCTATGCAATTGTGCTAGTGAAGTGTTAGTCATATTCTTTTGAGAATAGGGATTCTACATGCAATATACATTTCAAACTAGGGAGTTTAAGTATTTAAGTTCTAAGAACCCTAATAACTAAGAATGGTTAACTCTGAGTTAAGTGTCACTATAAACCATGTATCTTGAACTACAGAAGTCTTGTGTGAAGTGAAAGTGTCACGGATAAAACCAATAGGGATTCTACGGTTATATAGGGATAAAACCAATAGCGAAGTGCTAGTGAATAGGGATAAAACCAATAGTGATGTGCTAGTGAAGTGTTGGTCATAGGGATAAAACCAATAGGGATTCTACAGTCAATAGGGATAAAACCAATAGTGAAGTATTCTTTTGAGAATAGGGATTCTACAATCATATACATTTCAAACTAGGGAGTTTAACTATTTAAGTTCTAAGAACCCTAATAACCAATAATGGTTAACTCTGAGTTAAGTGTCACTATAAACCATGTATCTTGAACTACACAAGTCTTGTGTGAAGTGAAAGTGTCACGGATAAAATCAATTATTAAATTCAGTTAGATGTTATCTTTTTGTATTTTTTTTACAAATATTTTTGTATGTACAAAAGAATGTGTCAAAATCATGTGTACCCTTTTCAAATAAGATGTAAACCATTTTTACAATCATGTCAAATAGATATAAACATTTTCAAAATATTTTACAAATCATTTTCAAAAATATATTCAAAAATCTTGTACCATATCCCATAACGTAAACATCAAAAATAATTTCAAAGTATGAGCTATGGATACTATATATGCAATATATACAAACCCCTAATAAATGTATATTCAGCTATTTTAATATCATCGAATTGCAATACAGTCATATACACATTGATAGAAATCGATCCTAAATCTCCCTGAGGTGTGGCTCGGTTTAATGATTTTTAACCTGGATAAGTTAGAGTCTATCTCAAGGACTCGAGCTATCTCATGATTAATTATCTCCTAATACCTAAGTTAATTGATTATCAATGTACCCAGGTTAACAAACTCAACAATGCAAAACATAGCATATGCCACAAGATGCATTTTTTAATCTGATTTTATGTAAGTTAAATAAGATGGACAAAATGAAACCAAATGAAATGAAATGCAAAATATACATACGCAAATATGTCCATGATATGAGAGCTTCATTGAGAAAAATGTAGATTTAATTTAGAGATCCATTTGATGCATAAAAATAGATCTAAATTCATTTCATGCCATTTAAATGACAAAAAATATATCTCCAATTAAAATATTCTGATTCAATTATCAAAACATGAAATAATTGATTCCATGAGAAGGATAATGAAACAAGCATAAATATGAAATTTAAATCACTGAAAATGGATATCACATGCTTAAGTTTTAGAAGAAGTAGTCCAGGGGCATGAACGAAAATAAAAACATAAAAAATATATACATAACTTCACAAACATGTCCCTGAAAAGGCATACATGGAATTCATCTAAACCAATAGCCTTCACTGTAATCGACTGGGTCTTTGCACAATTTTTCAGGCACGCCACATGACGAACATGCATCTAGGACATGTATGCAAATATGGATAAGCGTGTGGGTGTGTCTTCAAATGGCTCAGTCCCCACATGCTCAGCATACGCGTGGAAGCTCAGATCCAGTTGGGCCACGTGGGCGACACGAGTTTGCTTTAGAATGGGCTTGGTTCCATCAAGGCTCCTGGGATGGCCTCGTGGTTGGAAGAGAATATGGACCATTAGATCAAGCTTGATCCGATGGTATCTGTTATCTATTGTTCTATCATTGTTCTCTTCCCATGTGACGATGAAGGATGGGCTCCAACGAGCCAATGGGAGCTCCTCCATGCTCCTCCTCAAGCTCTGAAGGTCGTAGAAGAACCACAGTTGGATAGAGAAGACCATGTAAGAGAGGTGAAGCTCTGGAGGTGGTTGAATCGACGAGTCGACCCCCCATCATCAGTGCAGGAGCTCTAGAACGAAGCTGCTTCCAAGCTTCTGACCATTGAAGACTTGGTGACCTACATCGTTAGGAGATAGCCAAGAGGTGCTCATACAGGTGAAGTGAGGTGAGTGGGGACCTGGAGGTAATAGGATGGAGGAGGTCCGATGGGTTCTTCTCATGCGAACCAGAGAAGAAGGGGGCGGAGAAGTAGGAGGTATGAAAGAGGAGGGTGATCATAGGCTTCCATGTGGATATTTGATCCATGGCGAAGCTCAGGAGAAGATCTGATTGGGGTCAACATGTGTACGATGCATGAAAAATAGATGAAAACCAAACAAAAATAAAGAAAAGCTCGCTTGGAGATTGAAGATCACTACGTTGGAGGAATTGTCTTGGGATGATGTCCACATCAAACCTCTGGTCTTTGCTTCACAATATCATCCAGATCTTAAAGCTTAAATGGTTACAATGTGGTCGTGACATGGCCAGTTCACCATGGGTCACATCGAAAGTGGATACCCATCGTCGCGCTTCAATTCAACCTCCCCATGTCATGGGGAGGAGAAGAAGACTAGGGAAAGGCTTCAGGTGAAGGTGGATAGGCAGAGAAGTGATCCGCATGGGTGGATTTGAAGAGGGGAATGACAGTTCCTATGTGGTTGACAATGATACTTCATTTGTCGTTCCTTGACGCATGTGAGGGGGAACGTAGTGTGGAAGTGTATGCTTGTGATGAATCGCTAATTCATTGCACATGAATGTTTATTAAAGATAAATTCATAAGTAAAAATGCATATTATATTATGAATGACAAAACAAAGAGGTGTTGCTATGATACATGGTCCATATACCTCTTCCCACTTTGTAAATGTTTGAACCTGCTATGATAATAAATTGCATATAATATTACTTCATACATTAAACAAATCTATGATGTCGCATATTTATGTACTTGATCAAAATTGACAATCATCATTAATCCATATGCAGTCTATTATTAGGATCCATGTAAAATGGAGTTGGAGACCCTTTATAAATAAATGTACATTATGGAATTAGGTGCAAATAAAACATGCAATGAAATAGCCCATGATTGGCTAAAATTGATTGGTCGTTGGATATGTTTGCAATAAAAAATGTATGAATGGAAATTGAGGGTAATTTCTATCATTAAAAAATAATAAATATAGAAAAGATACCATGGCCGTTGGGGGTGATGAAGAGGTGTAATTGTGGATGAAAATTGATGGAATTAACCATTAATTCCAAAAGGCGTCATGGCTTTTAGCGTGAGATGAAAAGGTGTGATTGTGTAGCACCAATTGAAGAGTTATATCTCCAATTTGGAGATGAGTGTCTCTTGGCGAGAAACCCCATGGGTAGAAGAGTATAAAGCACACATGGGAGGAGCTTTGGAAGGGGCATCCAATTATTCCATTACCATTCGGTTCCCAACCATTTTCCCCATTCCATTCGATCATTCCATCACCATTCTTGCCAACCAAATCTGCTTCCAACCTATTCCATCATCATTCACTCCAACAAAATCCCACCACCATAATTAATCATCCATTTTATTATCGACAAAGCATCAAAGTGATTTCGGCGACTAGTGCATTTAAACCTCCAGTGAATCCGACTCATGAGGCTCCACCCCAAGTACCGTTAAAAATTATCCAACCCCATAAACATTTGTCGACCATCATTTCCTTGGACCCTCTACGAATCCGACTCTAGAGGCTTCCTTCCAAGCCGCCGACCATCATATTTTTATTTCACTTTTATTTTATTACTTTATATTTTTGCATCCATCTTATTTTGTTGCCTTCTCTTTCGTGCAGTTATTCGTCAAGATTATCACGACGATCCATAACTAGCTGTGATTATCCTTGACTCTTGGAGAACTGGGATATGACACGAGGTTCGGACTTGATTCGTAGTCACATCCAACTCATCTCGCCAGAATATCCAATTTCGCGAAGATTTAACGCGTATGAGTTCATTTGGAAGTTACCGCATAGAAGGGGAGCGATCAGCACTTACCAACCTGCACTATTACCTTCTCCAACTTTCATTTCAGTCTTTGTTATTCAAATATTTTGAAAATTTATAAAAGTATCTTTACTTGCAAAATAAAGTGCAAAATCTTCATGTCCCTGTGGATTCGACCTTGACTTACCCTATACTTTGTCTTGTGCATAATATAGCTAAGTCCGATAATTTATTTGTTCAAAGTGTATTTTTGTGGGTTCGCAACGACCATACGACATAAAAATCGGGTACTTAAACCCTCAGAAATACGCTCCAAAACGTGGAAAAGGGATGTGTGGTCAAGGGCATAGAGTGGTTGGTTGATGTAGAGATGGTCTGAGGTGGTTGTGAAATCAAGGAGAAGAAGGGCACTTGGCGAGGGGCGTCGTGTAGTTAAGGAGTGATTAGAGGTGGAAGAAGAGTGTGGTCCTGTTGGATGTTGTGATCCAACGGTCGAGAAGAAAGCGTGAGGATGCGGTTGGGATGGCTCTAATAATCTGATATGAAGGTCCAAATGCAGAGCGGGTGTGGATGAAGCGGAGTCATTTGATCAAAGAATGATCTGACGATAGAGAAGGCGGACGGAGAGGAGAATGGGGTCGGGTTACGTGGCAGAAGGAGGTGGTGCCACATGGCCCAATCATAATTAAAAGAAAAGAAATTTTGTTAGTAGAATAAAATAAAAAAGTTATAAGCTTCAAATGAAAAAGTGTTGAACATGAAAATTGTAGATCTTTTTAAAATCTACAAGTTTCATGTTGAACACAAAGTTAAAATAGGTAAAAAATTTTAGTTTTTTGTGATTTTTGAATTTTTAACTTGAATTAATGTCAAGACAAATATGTACGATATTTACCTAATTTTTATAGAATTTTTTATATTTAAGAAAATACATATATAAAGGCACATTAATAGCATTATTTATATACATTAATTAAGGTTGATTATTGATGAATTTGAGATTCATCACTCTAAAAGTTGAAAATAGAGCTTTGTTCCCGAGTAATTAGCTGCATTTGATCACTTATATTGCATAATTAGCATTCATGCATGTGTAAACAAAGAATTAATTGAGTAAAAATAAATCAATGAATATTTACAACAAGGAATCAATAAATCCAAAAAATGACTATACAAAACTGACTGATAAAATTAGGCTATGCTCGTTGCTCCCCAACAACGGTGCCATCTGTTAATCGGGAAGAGAGCGGAGGGTCGCGCGGTTTCACAAGGCGAAACCACGGTCAATGAGTTGACCGCTCCATGATTCCCAATTAGTCAAAAATAACCCACAATATAAATAGAGTTATGAATAATAAAAAATGTGAAGTTAAAATTTATTATCTCTACCATAAAATGCATAGTAAATAGCATGTAGATGTCGAACCACAGAGAGCAAAACATGTAGCCTATGGTTATTTGTCTACAACAAAGTCATTCATCATGTATATATAGATCTTCTTGTGGGTTTTTTATTTTATATTTTTTTATTTAGATTTTATATTTTTGTATTTTATTTTTAATTTCCTATTTTTATATTTTTCTTTTTTATATATATATTTTATATATTTATATATATATATATATATCTAGGATATATATATGGGTATTTATATACATAAAGAGTAATATATTTATACATACTAATAAATATAAATAAAACACAAAATTAGAAATTTGAATTTTATATATTTTCCTAATGTTTTCATAATTTTTTTTGCAATTTTTGCTAATTTTTATATATTTTCGAAGACAAAAATATCCCCAATAAGGAATTAACTAAATAGGTCGAAATTGAATTGGATTTCAAAAATAGTAAATACGTCCATAAATTATCCAAAACAAATTTAATATATAAATATTTATATAAAGAAAATCATAATATAGAAAAACATGTTTTTGGATTTTTAAATGAATTTTTAGATTTTTATAAAAGATTTTGGGGTCTTTTCAATTTTTAGGCTTTTTGTTTTCCATTTTTACTGATTTTTGATATTTAGTTAAAATATGATAGGATATACTGCATATATTTTTTTTGGAATTTTTAGATACTTTTTTTTGGTATTTTATACTTTAAACATGGGGTATATATGCTCTTTTTATTTTTAATAAATAGATAAAATTCTCTAAATGTCAAATAGCATAGGGGCATGAATACACATAGCATGAAACATTTATTCCTATTTTTTACACATTTTTAGGATCACAATTGAGAGATTTAATAAATAGATAAAAAAACATAGATATATATGTCTTGGTAGGGGCATAAATGTAATTAAAATAAAGTCTAAGGGTAACAGTGCAAATGTGCCAACATAAAATAACATTTATTTAATTTTTAAAGACTACTTTACTATTACAAAAATTGCCAAGGGTTTCCATGCAATTTCGCCACCTCACGTGGGACGGTACGTGAGGTGACGTGGAATGCACCCATATGTAATTACAGAAAGTACAGGGGTCTCATTGCAAAATTTCCACTTTATTTAGCACCATATTTTATTTACAGAATTAAATAGTAAATACAAAAAGTCGGGACGAGGTTTGCAACTTACCCCATAAACGGTGCAATCGAACGGCACTGAGCCATCCACTTATCCACATGGCGCCATCCTAGCGGACGATGTCGCATCACCGATGGACGGTTGGGATTAGATCGTTGAAGGCGATCAGACGGTCGAAGCTTGGCTTCATCCAACGCTGCGATTGAAACTAGGTCGGCGTTCTTGATCCAACGGCGGAGAGTCAATGACGAAGAACAGGGAAGAAGCCTCGCCTAGACGAGGTTTCTTCGGTCGAATCTCGCTCCTCTGTTGGGCATTGCTGCTCCAAAAGGGCCAGAAAGATCCCCGACGAGGTCCTCTAACTGCTGGAGGTGTCAAAAGGATCAGAGGGTCACCGGAGTACTACTACGAGGTCGGAGAAGATGTGGTGCTCCAGGTACCTCCGACGAGGTGCAAAGTCACCTCTAGGTACCTCTGAAGCTCGTAGGACCTGTAACGAAAAATGCTGGGTTGAGGGCAAAGTGCCTCGACTCATCAATGGGTGAAATGAAGTAGGGGAGTCGATATGGAGGTTGCTCTGGCGAACAGAGGAGTTGGAATGTCATTGGACCTTATCATAAGGAGATCTGGGGGAGTGGAGCGCGTGAGATGATCAGAATACATAGAGGGATGAAGTGGGGTGGCAGGCGAGTCGATAAACGGTCGGATGTACAGTGAACCATTTCACCGGAGTGAAGCTCCGGCGAACTACGAATTGAGGTTAGTAGGCCAAATCATTACATTAAGTACTATACTACTTGTAGGATTAAATTACGGGAATTAAAAACTACTTAGAAAGTGAGAAAATTCAGCTCTTATGTCTGGGGGTTGCCTAGGGAGCAGGGTCGTCGGAGCTGGCGGCCGTGGGTGCATCCCGTCCTTCTGGAGCTCAATCTGGCCACGAGAAGATGCCTCCTGTCACGTGGGTCTCTACTAGGATAAAGATCTGGGCTCAAGACTCGAAATGGTGACCAAAGAATGCATGGAAGACAGAGGTGGTTATTTATAAAACAAGGCGAACATCCTTATTGAGAGGACGATTGCGATTATTCGAGCGTACGTACAAGAGATTAAAGTAGCTAGCGTGTATGTACAATGAACAATGATCATTTTTCATGGAGGAGATGGCGATTGATCGACAAGACGCCCAGGAAAAGGCGCAAAATCGCGATATTGGACAATTGCATCACTTTATAAGGCTGGAGAGGGAGTTGACTTGAAGTCAACGAACGGAGTGCAGCCATTGGGCCACGTAGGCCCACTAAACAACAAAACAATAGATTTATTAAAGAATATTAAAAATAATGAATAATTTTATTATTTTTCGTATAAAATAAAAAATGATTATTTTTTAATGTAGTATTTTATTATGATTTTTATTAATTTTTTGGCATTATTTATTAGTATTTTATTTTTAGGGGTATAATTATAGGTATATTCATTTATATTTTGTACAATTTTATTTTTATTTTGTATATTGTATTTTATTATTTTATAATTTTATTTTATATATTTATATATTATTTTTAGGTATATAAATATATTTTTATTATATTTTTATTGTATTATTTGTACACTTAAATAAATAGGTATATAAATTATACAGGTATACTTATAGACATTTCATCTATGTATTATATACATTTTATTTATTTAATTCATTATCTTTTGTTATATTTTATATTTGTATTTTAATATAATATAAACATTGTTTACTATTATAAAAATATAAATGAATAAAGAATAAAAGAAAGGTCTCCCTTTTACTTATCTACAGGTATAACTATAGATATTTTACCTATATATTTATTGACTTGTTTTATTTTGTATTTTTTTAGTTTTATTTTGATTTTAGTATGTATCTTTGTTATAAATAATAATTACAAAATTATAAAAAAAATAAATTTGTAAAAATAATAATGCATGAATAAATTGAATATTTTATGCGGGTACAATGTACAATGGGGATCCAAAACCTAACTTTCACAAAGTAACTTCAAAAAATATGAAACCACCACCATTAAATAGCTTATGAAAAGTTATATACAATTAGAGGTGATTTTAATATGTTTTGAGTTTTTATTTGAAAGATATGGGTCTGTGAAGGTAGGTTTTTTGCTTTTTATTCTGTATATATAATGAATATTGTATATTATTTTTGTACAAACTAAATTTTGTATTTTTATTTACACTATTATCTCCAACTTTCATGTACAAAATTTCTTCATTTGATGAAATAATAAAGAATAAAATAGGTGTAAAAAATGAATAAATGGTGAATAAATGGATAGCATTTTTATTGTATTCTTGGCTCTTATCTCCCCCTACTTTATTCGTTGTCGACCAACTCAATTCTTGACTTGGTCTCGGGGTTTAGGGTCATAAAATATCTTCAATATTTTATTCTTTTTCTTTTCTTCTCTTTATTATAATTTTGGCATTAAAAACCTTATTATTTTCACAATAAATGTAATAAATAATGAATGTTATTTCGTACAAATCAATGCTCTTTACATGCATTAGCTAGGGTTTTTAAGGTCAAAATGATAGAATAAAGGTGATGAAATGGAGATTCATCAGGAATGTGTATGATTCCTTGTGTACATTCTTATTATACTTTAGCAACAATGTCAAAAAATACAACTTTAGCTCGTACTCTATCTCTGGCTAGGCTAGACTCAAATAACTATGCACTCAGTACTGCCCGGGGTTGTAAGCCACATCCATCGACATGTATATACCCACATTTAACCGACCCATCTAAGCTCTAAATAGAGCATTCTGTTGCTCAGATGATGTCAACCTAGCTAATATCATCTGAAGTGGGGCCTCACGTACCTTCTTATTATTCTTTTTCTTTGGAGACATCCTAACTGAATCTTCTTGAGTTCCTTCATCAGAAAATGGGTTTAGGTTAGATGTCAAAGTGGAAATCAATTCAAGTTCACCGAGGCGAAGATCTTCCTCAATGAGAAGGGAAGAGGAAAGGGGGTTGGTCGGTGTGTGACCACCCCCTAAGTGAGTGAACTCAAACTCAAGAGGGTCATGAGTCCAAGGAGGTCCAGGAATTGAGGTTTCATGGACTTTAGAAGATGTAACCTTTGAGGAGTTCAACAAGAGGTTCGTGAAGTCTGAACAAATTTCCCCCCAACTATTCATCTTCGATTTCAAGATGTAAGTATGAACACGATGAATAAAGAGATGCTAGTACTATGGTACACTAGAATGTGCAAGAGTTAACACATACAAATCAAACACAAAACAAACCCTTTAAGTTCACTAACTTCACATGTGAAGGATGAAAGAGTTCAACCCAATTATCTTGACAATTTTATTTAGTAATAGTCTAAATTATAATTACATTAAGCATAGGGAGTCTCCTTATGCCTAATGGTGATCCTGAAGGATCTCAATCAAAGAGGTGATCTTCCCGAGCTGCAAGGTTCAATATCACACCTCTAAAGAGACGGTCAGGCTAAGTTCGGAGTCAACCACTTACAACTCCCAAATCTACAAAGGTCGAACCTGGAGATTTAGGGTGGAAGTTTAGAATTTTGGGCTGTAATCCTTAAGGATCCATCCTCACACACTCCATCTGGAGGTAAGTAGATATGACCAAAGAGGGTTTTATTGCCCGTAATACAAGGTAGTTTTTATTCCAAGTTAGTTTTTCTCGATATGCTTAATAGTCATCACTTGATTTTAAAGTGAGTACAACATAAATATCGCCTAATGAGCAGTCACGAATTCTTTTTAAGATTACGTTATAAATCAAGAGAGGAAGATCGAGAAAAACATGAATGCATTGATAAACTATGATGAATTCCCATTTGATGAATACTTACAATGGCTCCTTGCACTCTACATGTGGGATGCAAGACTGTATTGAAAGATCACAATAAATTTATGCAATCGAGAAAAGCTTCACCCTAAAACACGAGTTCTATTAGCGGGTATAGAATCAATTTAATTTGAAGCTATTAGAACAAGTTATGTGCGTCATGATTAGTAAATCTTTATGATAAAAAGTGTGTCCTACAATTACGGGGCCAAAAGCAATATTTGATGTAAAACTAATCGTGTGCATGCCCTTAATTACGAACACTCAAGTTGAGTCCTCTCAGGTCCTCGAAACCCCACAAAAAGAAATAACTAAAGGCCTTCTTGCAAAAACGAGTTGTCGATGGAGAACAATTGTAAAGAGTCAAATAATTATTACAAATTATTACAACAAATAAGTTACAACACAATAAATAGCTAAGCAAAGTTAACTAGTTATCTATCTCTACAAAAATCTAGCTATTGTGAACTCCTCGGCTCAATCTTCAAGCTCATCGTCGTTGGCTCCGTAGGCCCTGCAACAAGATGATTAGATCAACTTAAAGAGATAAATAATATAGGAAAGAGACAACACGGAGAATAAAACAAATAACAAGTCAACACAATATAAAATCAATAGGAATAAAACAACAAAAATGACGACCTAAATGCCATTGAAAATCATTGAAGAAAATATTTAAACCTAAATAAATCAACTAATGTAGTTGTATCCCCAACAATGATGCCATCTGATGAACCTCTCAGCGGCTAATCTAATTTTAGTTCATTGTATTATGGTTATTAAAAGATCTATCAGAATCAAGCAATATTTCCGTGAAGAGTGGCTCGGCTAAATTTCCTGAGCATGTCCAAGGTCGAACATAGGGACACGAGCAAATTAGCTTGATTAACTTAGATGATAAATATCCAATTCAAGTGATCTAAGGTGCTACCTAGGTCAAGCTATGCAACAAAATTTATGCATTATTTTTTATTGATTTTTTGATATAAATATATAAGATGATCAAAATGATGATGATATACAAATGCAATATGTTCTTGATTTGTAAAATAATCAACTTGAATAATTAAGCACACGTTTATCCAAATAGATGTTCAATTAATAGGACCCAATTACACTAAATCATTCCATGTATCAATTATTAGATCAATAAATGTCTTCAACTCCATAAACACCATAATAGAATTCTAATCAAGAAATAATAATTTAGAAGTCAATATATTAATTTTCTTAACAAATTCTAATGAATTAAGACAAAACATGGAGTATATGGACAATAATTGAGGTTAACATGTAAATTAGATCACTTAATCAATATTAAAAGATATCCAAGGTTCTCTCAATTTTAATTCAACATAGTCGGAACATAACAAAGATTTAATTTCATAACACGAAAGAGTATTAAATGACCTTCAAAACGATACCAATTTCATAATATTTGGTTATGTGGTTCTCAGGTTATTCAAATCATGAAGTCAAAGGCACAATTGCAATAAATGTATAATTAAAAACACACAAATCCTTACATAAAGGTCCATAAAGGGACTTAAATGAAAATAAACAAAATCACTCGAGATATCTTGCAATTTAGCCAGGTGGCGCAGACTTACTTGTACTTCCAATGAACCGCAGGGTGCGAGGCACAAAAATCCCGACCACGTGAGGCGGAGCGTGTGCGATCAGGTCCGGATGAAGGCTCGGGCGTGGAGTAGCTTCGAGGTTGACGAAGCGTGGCTTGGGCCACATGGGATGTTCCCGAACTCGATGGTGGCTTGGTGCTCTGGTGCTCCCAACGCTCAAGGCTGGGATGAACCCGAGCCTCAAGTCAGGGGCGGACCCATATACAAGATATGGGGGGCACGTGCCCCCCCTCCCCCCACCTAAATTTTTCATACAATCCCATTCTTCTTTCATTATTTTAAAATAAAATACAGCCATCGTGCCCCCCATCCATCCCCCATTGCCTCCTCTCTCGCATTCTCTGTCAATGCTCAACTCGAGTCGTTGTTGTTGTGCCTCCCATCTCCACGATGTCGGCTCCCCGCCCGATGGCATCCTTGGATCCCAACTATTTTACATAGTGATAGTACGTGCCCACCCTCTCTTGAGTAACATCACATCCTCTCTCGCATTCCCTTTGTATGTCTAACCCGAGCTGTTGCGCTTTCCTTCCCCATGGTACTGGCTCCCCTGCCCGGTGGCATCCCAGGCTCCCTTGCACAGTGGCATCATGTATATATACATAGGTGCGCCATGTGTTCCTGTTGGCTCCCCTACATGCTCAACGGGTCACTATGCTTTCCTCTTATACATGTCGGACCGTCGAGCTGCGGCTTCTTATTTATTTATCGTTATTATAATTGTTTATAAGTGTGCCCTCCTTAGTCTGTAATCCTGGGTCCGTCATTGCCTCAAGTCAACGTGCCCGTATGGAATGGGAACTGACTGTTGGTTCTAGGAGATCCAACTGCGGTTGAAGGTCGATGCTCGTCCCTCTCTTCCTTGCATGACGACAATACAATCGGGTCCGACGAGCACCACAAACCTCCCCGCAAGACTCTAGGATAAGGGATTGTACCTTGTTTTCTTCAAATTTTGAAGGAAAAGATTGCATGCAAGGCCTGAACAGCAGGTATTTGCAACTTTCTCCCTTTTGTTATCACGTATCTCACGATTTGAAGGTTGTTGATTGGGGGTGTATGTTAGATTGAATCCTTCTAAGGATTTCCTCTTGCTGTCGGTGCATCTTGATGCCTTTATTAGTTTATTTCCTATCGATTTCAGACGCGTGATAGCTTGAGACCAATCTTATTATAAGGCATGTTATATAGAATTGAAACGCGATATGGCCCGATGCATTAATAGAGCACGTGAATGGTGACATCGTACAAATAATATCCAACGATACGGCTCCAATGCAGAAAGAAGAAAGAATAAGGGTACGTTTGGTACGCGGGTTAGGGCGGGTTAAACTAGTAGAAGGTAACCCATTTTTGGGTTTTTGATGTTTGGATAGAGGGTTAAACTGAGGGTGGGTTAGAAGTGAGTTTGTGGTGATATGATTGTATTGGAGTTTGAAAAAGTGAATAGTTATTCTGATGTGATTGTATTGAAGTTTTGGAAAAAGAGTAGTTTATAATTTTTATATGATATGATGGTATAGTATATTATTTTTTGATGGAATTGATGATGGAAAATTGATTTATTTATTTATTTTTTTAAAAAAAAGGAGAAAGGTGGGACCCACATGAGAGAGAGAGGGAGTGGGTTCCCAACCGAACGGCCCCTGAGTTGAATCAGGTTACATCTTACACATAGGTTGTATGTGGTTAAGTAAATACTTGTGGGATGGCCATTATATTATGAATGTTAGAATGACATTAAGAATTATATGATATTAAAACCCATCACAAATATTATTAACAACATGATAGTATTATCGATATTAGGCATATGAAAGTCTTGGATTTGGCCTAAGTATGACGATAATGATATAATGTATAAGTTGTATATATAGCATGCCTAGTTTATCTCAAATCTGTGTGCCTAACCTCGAGCTTATGTACCATATTAAAGAAACTATTGAACTCCGTGTTTTATTTAGGATGTTATCAATTAGTTCAGTACGGTAATCTAATCTGAGCCATTGTTATTGTTCACCCACACTCGAGGGACATCATAGAGTGGAGCACTAGGTAGCCACTAGGTACTCTGAAGAGTATTTTAAGGTAGATGCACGCGTGCATCGCACATACAAATTCGTAGTTTGTGCCCACTTGTTTTGGGACGAGTGGGTCTCCTTCAACAGACTTGGTTGATGGAGTTGTAACTCTATGGGCTTGTACGCTCTGTCTCGAGTGTTAGAGTAATACCAGCAAGACTGAAGGGTCGCGCTTGCGTACAGGTTTTAGGTAGTACTATGAATGAAGCACTGCAATTTTCATTCCTGATGTAGACTTTCTCCTTTGACAGGCGAGTCCGAGGTAAGTACGTGGAAATACTAATTAAGAGATATGTATGAATCGGATTAAATTGAATTGGTAATTAGAATATGTTAAAGGCTTGGAATATAACTGTAGCGATATTGCTTGGATTAATTAAAATGTTCTTCGCAGTTGTTGTGTTTGCTCTACTCTACACCCTTTTATTATAAACTATTATATATGTACTGGGTCATTTGACTCACGAGTTACCTCCTTTGGAAATCCAACAGAAAGTGTAGAGCAGGAGATGGAGGCTCGAGTTTTTAGTGATGCATCAGCATGACATTTTTTAGGTTGAGGCCTAGTTTTGTAGTTGCTTTTGTTCCTCTATTTTCAATTTTTTGATGAAGTAATAAAGAGACTTAGAGTTTTTATTGTTATATCTTTTCATGGACACCTGATTATGAATGGAATTTCTAAATTGTCTTTTTGCCTTTTTTTTATTTGTATGAATGGTATATCATGCAAGTTGTTTATAACTATTGTTAGGTAATTTTATAAATGGGTGTTGAGATGCGCTTCTGTCGAGATGGGACGTTGCACAAGGCGATCTAGAAGGAGATGATGGAGGATGAATGATACATGAGGATGATGGAGGTGTCACGATGGTGTAAGGGTGTTCAATCAAAGGAAATGGAATGTGAATATGTCTAGGAAATTAGAAGAAAAAAAGAAGAAAGGAAGATAGAGGATTTACCTGAGATCTGGAAGAAGACGTTTAACACGAAGAAGGGAAGAACACATGCCTGAGTTGGAGCAACAGACACTCTGGTCGTCGCTTGACCTCAACAACTATGTGCGGAAGCTCGAGCAGCACCAGTCGATAATCTGCAACACATCGAAGTCTGTGGATTTCGTCGAAGAACAACACTCGATCTTCGCTCTCAAACACTCGCTTTCTCTTTCACTCAAGGAGGATGAGGCTCAGAGATGTTCTCTCACGAATGATAGATGATCGACAATGGTTCTCAGAGATGGATTTTGTTCATAAGTGAGGTGGTGGTTTACGGTGGTTGAGGGAGTAGTTTCAACCGATGATAAGGAGAGCACGTGAGGGAGAGAGGGGCTAATGGATATCTAGCGAAGAAGAATGGTGAACGAGGAGCAAGATGGTATCAATATCGGTTGGTTGCAGCACATGAGTCGCAGGGTGGGTAACAGAGAAGGAGGCAAGGGGAAAAGGTTGTGTCGCTCCATTGGAAACGATTAGAGATAGAAGATGCCCAAGCATCATTGGATCAGGTGATTCAACGGTCCACAATTGGGCACAAAGGAATGGTGGAGATCCATCTGATTAAATCGATCAGAGGGCCCTGGAAAGAGTGGGAGTGGAATGATCTTCATCGTCCAATCAGATGATCAGACGGCTCAAGACAGAGGCGAGAGAATATGAAGGAGTGATATGTGGCTAAACTAGATTGGCGGTGGTGGTGGGGAGACCGAAGTCTAAGAACTGGAGGGCATTGATGGAGAGGTTGGAGGGAAGGTTGGCAGGATGGAAGGCGACGGTGCTTTCAAGGGGGATGGAGTTGATTCTTTTGAAGCATGTTCTTTCGGCCATCCCAATCTTCTTCTGCTCCACGAGGTTGTTGCTTGTTGGGGTGTGCATGATGATCAAGGCCTTAATGAGAAGGTTTTTCTGGTTGGATGGGAGACAGGCTAGGAGGGGCTTCCAAATGGTTGAATGGGGCAAGATGACAAAGTCGAAGAAGAAGAAGAAGAAGGGCGGGCTGGGTGTTCTGCGGGTGGGCGAGATTAAAGCTTTCATGGCGAAATGAGTGGTGTGACTCTGAGGGAAGTCAGAGGATCGGGTATGCATGTTGTTGAGGAAGATATATGGGATATACATGTCATTGAAGGACGTCTCGAGGTGCTTACAATCATCATTGTGGATGTGGATCACCAAGGTAACCCCGGCGTTGGTGATTAAGTTGAGATCAATACTTGGGAATGGAGCAGGATTTCGCTTTTGGTGGGATCATTGGACGGGGAAAGGGGCGATGGGAGAGCATTACCCACGCCTATTGCAGTTGGCGAGTAACGGGGGGAGGTGGTGCCACAGGTATGGGAGCAGGGGTCGTGGTCTCCGGAGTTCTCTTCAGACTTGTCGGATCGAAGAGTTGAGGATTTCCTGGCTCTACAGACGAAACGGGCGCAGATCAGAGACCGAAGAATGGAAGGGATCACTTTGTATAAGGAGATGGATAGTTTTCGGTGAAGAAAGCATACTGATTTTTCGTGGAGGATGGGGATGAGGTGGAGAAAGAGGTTGGTGTTAACATACGGATGATATGGAGAAGTAAGTGTTAGAGATTAAAATAGACTGTGTTAAGTAGATTGTGTTATTAAGAGTATTGAAAGTATATTTGTTAAGCGAATATTCTACAGAGAATATTCTGTGGCAGAAGTATATTCTTGTAACCCGAAGAGGTATTTATGTATTTTTTTCCTTTGAGCACTCTAGGGTTTGTTCCTATATAAGGACCCCTAGGCCTCTCGAATAAGACGAGCCTTTCTATTTTTTCATACTTTCCACATGGTATCAGAGAAGCGGTCCTAGACCGGTGTTCTGACCTAAATCCCTCAGCCACCACCAGCCCCGAGTCTTCAAGCGACCCAGCGCCGCCCCAAGCGCCCTCCCGCGCTAACCCAGATGCCTCCGCGTGCTCGTGCCCTAGACTAACCCCCTCCCCTGGCGCTTCCACGGTGCCCTAAGGAGCGCCGCCTCTGGCCCCCAACGCCCTTCCGCCTCCATTGTGCCTAGCGTCATCGCGCCTCGTCCTCGAAACCCGACTCGGGCCCCTCGTGCCTTGCCCTTGCACGCTCGACCTCCCTGCACACTCGCAGGACCTCCCAGCGGTCCTCCCCAACCTCGCCTTGGCCCCCTCTCGCAACCACTGGCATAGCTGCCTCACACCCGTACCGCCACAGAGACCTAAGTGATGTCGCTAGCACTTGATCTTCCATAGGTGTCGCCGCCAACCCCCCCCCCCCCTCTCCTGCTACCTGGAGCCGCCGCCAGCCCCCTCCCAACAACCATCATGCTCCCTAGAGCCATCGCCAGCCTCCTCCTGCTCCTTGAAGCCCTCCCTGCGCAGCAACGTGGGCTCCTGATTACTATGTATTGTCTATTACTGCAAGCATAGGCACTTGATGTTCGGTTAAGAACAAGATACATCCTCTAGTCACTTCTTCTTGCTCTAAGACGCCACCATGATGACCACTAAGACCAAGTCCATGTATCCTACTTCTTCTTTGATAGTACAGGGCACCTCTACCAAGCTAAAGGGGTCTGAAAATTATGTTATATGGTCTCGGTCCTTCAAAGTATTTATCGGTGGCTAACGCAAAAGCTATATTCTTACAAAGGACCCGCCTGTAGAAACTGACAAAAACTATGCCACATGGTTTGTTGAGAATTGTCGAGTTATCAACTAGATGACAAACAATGTCGATTCAAATATTGCCGCTAATCTTCTTTACAAAGAAACTATTAAGGCGATGTGAGAAAACCTTGAGCACACATACTCTCATAAGACGATCAAGTCTCGTCTTTCTGGCATATACACGAGCATCTGGTCAGCCACTCAGGGAGATTCGAGTCTTATTTAGTACTACAGACTTCTTACAAGCCTATTTAAGGAGCTCCTTATCTTTCAGTCTGCATGTTGTGATAAACAAGTAGGTGAACACGTTGAATGGCAAGTTTATCGATTTCTATTAGGATTGAATCCAAAATACAAGCCGGTGAAAGATCAGTTTCTAATGGCAGATACTGTACCAAGCCTTGAGACCATCTTTGGACGCTTACAGGAGCTTAAGGCTCCCATTCATCCATCTACCATTTACACTACTACAGAAACAACAACTCATTATACATCCTCAAGATATAGAGGGTGTCAAGGCGGCATGGGTCGAAACTTTGGACGTGGACGTGGTCGTGAAACTGGATGTAGTCGTGAATCTGGACAGGGGTGTCACCGCGGTCGTGGTCGTGATTCCTATGTTGCTCGATATCCAACTTGTGTACACTGTGGACGTTGGAATCATCCTTCTTATAGGTGTTGGGCAACTTTTGGCATGCAGCCTAATGCCAATAATGCCTATAACGAAGCATATTCTGATGAAATTGAAGATACATATGCTCAGCAAACTGGAGGGGTATAGACCCATTTACTGCTTACGAATATAATCATCTACAACAACTGCTCCAAGACTCTGCTTCCTCTGTTAGCAATAATATCACCTTCGCATCTTCCGCTAGTCTAGCTACTACCTCAGATACAGTAGCAAACTCGGTCTCTACCTATAAGCATGCATGGATTATTGACTCTGGGGCCTCTACCCATCTAACGGGAGAGGAAAACCTGCTCACGTCTTCCCAACCATCCTCATCAGCGAAGACTGTTCGTGTTGCTAATAGGGATCATTCCCCAATTGTTGTTGTTGGTACTATTGATTTCTGTCCCAAGCTACGATTGACAGATGGTCATTGTGCTCTTGTTTTTCCTCTCAGTCTCCTATCTGTACAGAAGCTATGTCGTGAACTTAACCGTCGTGTTATTTTTGACGAGTTCTGTTGTTATTTTCAGGACATCCAAACGAGGCAGATCTTTGTTGGGGGACATGAGAGGAACAACCTCTATTACCTCGACATTCCTTCTGATTCAATTTTTGTTAGTGCAGTATCCATCTCTGACGATCCTCTTATGTGGCACCTTCATCTAGGTCATACTTTAGCCAAAGCACTCTCCATGGTGTTCCCTGAACTCTCGACACTCAAACCCTTTGAGTGTGAGGCATGTCCGTTCGGGAAGCATCATAGAGCCTCCTTTCCTGCACGGACTGAGCCTCACCGTAGTTCTCCTTTTTCTTTTGTTCATTGTGATATCGGGGGACCATATCCTGTCCGAACACTAAGTGGTTAAAAATACTTTGTTGTCTTTGTGGATGACTACAGTCGATTATCTTGGATCTTCTTATCGAAGCAACGATCAAAAATTCATAGCGTTGTCAAGAATTTCTTTCATTATGTCAAAAATATCTTCTCCACTACTATTAAAATATTTTGTTCTGATAATGCCTTGGAATTTAAAAACAAAGATCTGACGTCCTTTTTTACCTCCCATGACGCCATCCATAAAAAAAACTTACTCATATAGCTCTCAACAAAATGGAGTAGCAGAGAGAAAACTAAGACATCTTCTTGATATTTCCTGCCCTCTTCTTACCCAAATGAAGGTTCCCAAGAATTATTGTGGAGATGCTATATTGATTGTTGTCCACCTTATAAACAGGGTCCACTCGACATCACTTAATGGCTCTACTCCCTTTGGCTTACTATACCCAAATGACTCACCCTTCCCTCTGCTTCTGCGGATTTTTGGATGCACATCATTTGTTCACAATTTTCATACTCCCGATAAATTATCTCCTCGTGCAGTTAAATATATTTTCCTGAGCTACTCTCGGACCCAAAAAGGGTACAAATGCTATGATCCTTTTGTCCATCGGTATTACATATCTGTCGATGTCACATTCTTTGAACAAACTTCCTTCTTTACTCAAGATGTGTCAGATATACCATTAGACCTTCCTGCTCCACTATTGTGTACAAAAGAAAACATGTCTCTGGTCTTGTTCATGTTCCTCTGTTGCAGGAGAATACGCCAACTTCAAGTGCTCCCACTAACTCTGTCCCGGATGATCCTCAAGAGCTTCCCATCGCTCTACGCAGAACCAAGAGGCAATGTACACTTCACCCAATATCTCATTTCACATCCATTAATAGATTATCATTACTCCGACAAAAGATATGCAGATGCTCTTATGACAATTTCAGTTCCTAGATATCATAATAGTGCACTGAAGGATTCTAGATGGCGAAAAGCAATGGATGAAGAAATGGATGCTGTTAATTCCCGAAGGACATGGGATCTTGTGCAGTGTCCCCATGGAACAAAACATGTTGCCTGCCGGTAGGTTTTTACGACAAAGCAGTCTCCGAATGACTCTATTGATAGATTGAAGGCAAGACTTGTGGCTAAAGGCTTTACACAAACATATGAAGTTGACAATTTCGAGACCTTCTCACTTGTTGCACGAATGAGCTCCGTATGGACCATCCTTTCAGTGGCAGCAAACAAGGGCTGGAATATTTTTCAACTGAATGTCAAGAATGCATTTCTATATGGTGATCTAGAGGAGGAGGTTTAAATGATGCAACCTCCAAGGTATGAAGTCGAGGGGGAGTATGTGTGCCAACTTCACAAAGCAATCTATGGCCTGAAGCAAAGCCCGAGGGCATGGCTTGACAGACTAAGTACAGAAATTAGCACTCTAGAGCTCTAGAAAACTACATCTGACTACTATGTTTTCATCTGAAAACGATCATCTGGTACTGTTATACTTGTTGTATATGTAGATGATATGGTTGTTGCAGGTGACGATGATAAAGGGGTGCTGGAGACTAAGGCTTTTCTGCAAAAGGTTTTTGCCATAAAGGATCTGGGACAACTTTGTTCCTTTCGGGGCAAAGAAATCTTACGTACCAAGAAGGAATTTCATATGTCACAAAGGAAGTATTGCCTAGATATACTAACTGAGACTAGATTACTTGGATGCAAACCCTCTGGTATTCCTGCAGAACCAAGGAAACCCTACCTCTGTTGATCCTCCATTCGAAGACACTACACGATACATAAGCCTAGTTGGAAAACTGTTGTATTTTACTATTACTAGACCAGACATATCATATGTTGTGAGTAGACCCAACCAATACATGGAGAAACCCCGTTGCAGCCATTGGGAGGGTGTTCTTCTGATCCTTTGATATCTGAAGGAATCGCCCGGGCGTGGACTATTCTATGGGGCAAATGGATACATTGATGTTGTTGCCTATGCTAATTTTGATTATGCAAGCTTGCCTGAGGATCGTCATTTCACTACGAGTTATGCTATGATGGTGGGAGGAACCTTGTTAGTTGGAGAAGCAAGAAGCAGAATGCAGTCTCTCGATCCAGTGCAGAGGCAGAATATAGGGCAATGGCTCAAGCTACATGTGAAATTACTTGGCTACTGATTTTTCTGCAAGATCTCAGCATTGATATCACCACTCTTGTTCCTCTATACTGTGATAACAAATCTGCTACGTACATTGCCACTAATCCTGTATTCCAAGAGAGAATCAAGCACATCAAGATTGATTGTCATTTTATTCACGATGTTGTACGAGGCATGCTACACCACACATCTCGACAGATCTTCAGCTTGTGGACATATTTACAAAGGCCTTGTCAAAGAAGCGTCTTTCCTGAATTGCTTTCAATTTGGGCATGATCGATGGATATGCTCCAACTTGAGGGTGAGTGTTAGATATTAAAATAGATTGTGTTAAAGATTGTAGTAAATTGTGTTATTGATAGTATTGAGAGTATATTTGTTAAGAGAATATTCTATAGAGAATATTTTATGTGGCAAAAATATTCTTGTAACCTGTAGGGGTATTTATGTATTTTTCTCCTTTGAGCACTCTAGGGATATGTCCTATATAAGGACCCTATACCTCTCGAATAAGATAAGTCTTTCTATTTTTTTCATACTTTCCACAATAGGATTCTCATCAGCATTTGTTTTTCTCTCATCCTTTCTCAGCTCAGGTGTGGACCAGGGCAAACATTTCGTGGCTTGCGGGACTGGATTGTCGCAGTTTTTTGAGAATTAGGTCGGCCTGTGGATATGGACACAAAAACAGTGCTTGTCCTTTTACACTTGTTTGGGCAACATGGAATGATGCCATTTTGGGGGAGGGCATACTTTTTATACTGAGAATGTAATTGAACAATATAGGGCATTGTGTATATCCTGGAGAATGTAATACAATGTGATCTATAACCATTTTAATATATAACATTTTGAGGTGGGTCCCAGCTTGAGATGACACCCTTGACCCTTCTCATTTTCAAAAAAAAAACTTGAGATAGCCATGCACTACCTTCCATTTATCGCACTTGTCAATGCGACTTGGATACCCTGCAACTTCATTATTTGCACAGATAAACCCTAACCTCTTCATAATCCCCCATCATCACAGAAGGTTTAGGATGTTGTTTGATGGTCCCATACCTTGCATTGAGTCGGTTGTGAAAAGTGGCATCCCGATAGTGAAAAGTGGCATCCTATCGATGATCAGGGGGCGACGACAACTTAAGAAGATTTACAGCACTCAAGTCCACGATAGATTCTTGCAATGCCGCCACCTCTGGTCGATGTCTCATCCATAGTTATTGCCAAGAGGCCAGACCCCCAAAGGTATCCCCAACTCTTCATGAGATTCAAAGCTTCCATCTTCTTAGCCAATGAATGTGGTGTTGTCGCCATCGCTAATTTAATGTAATCTCCGCCTCTCATCCTCCTCTACCTCCCATCCACCTCTGAATCTAAATCTTGGAGTCATACAGGTAAAAAAGATTTTAGATCGGTCCAAATTATGATGTCCTTAGATTTGAATGTGGATCCTTCGCAGCAAAAAGTTCTTGGATTAAAAGATTGTAATGTAATGGTCCAAGATCTAACTAGAGTGTGGAAACTAATCTCATAAGTATTGTCGGCTCAGTTTAAGAGGTGGTGTTCTTCCAATCAGATATATACATATATTATTATCAGCAAGCGGATATATGATACCTTTTTATATGGATTCTGACATTCATATGGATATTTATTTTAAAATAGATATGAATATGGATCTCACGTTGATTTCCACAAATATGTGAATAATTATTGGTATAATCAGATTTAATTTTTAAATATAGTTGTAAATATATTTGTCATTATATAAAAGAAATTGAGTCAGATGTATCTGAACAGCATCCATTATATAGCAGTATTCTGAACAGTTTATCTTTGTCCACATCTATATTTATATTTTAATATGAAAACAGATGCAATAACACATATATCCTATCCATATCCAACCGTTTGCATCCACACAGGTAACATGGACACCCATAGATTCTCATCAGTTATGTTGGATCCAGACACATCATTAACTCAATAAACACAATTTATAGGGAAAGACAGAACGATCTGGACCCTTTTTTCGCATCCCCTCCCATGAAAATCGGAGCTTCCTACCTTCATGCAAGAGTTGTTTCCTCGTATGCGGATCCACGTTATGTTCCATTTTCAACTGTAGTATGCAAGTTGATTCCTGATGATGCTGTCATGTTTCTCTTATAAAAAGGTTCTCCAATTCATTAATTAAACAAGTACAAGATACAGTGTTGAGATCGGAAGTAGAAGATCCAAGTGTTTTATGAATTGCATATCACCATAAATTACCTTAGCAAGTTCTAAACAATGCTCTGCATGTTAATAATATTAGATAAGTGTTTCCGATCTACTCTTTTAACCTTCAACTTCATAAATTCTTTCCTCTACATTAATCCTTTATTCATTGCACGCGTTTTGGAAAACAAGAGTAAGCACCGTATTCTAACTCGAGCTAAAGTTGAAAACAAAATTGCAACATGGAAACATACATGGAGTTATCGCAACAAAGTTTTTGTAGAGAGAAGAAGAAAGTTTACTGTTCACCGACCACGCATGGCGCCGCTCCATCCAGACGTTCAAGGATTCCTGAGCAAAAAATCTTTTGCCAGCAATATCACCAGACAGCTCTTGTTTGCCCATTAAGCTCTGCTCATGTATTGACCAGTTCTTGTGTCTACCAGTATTTCCTCACCGGTATTCACAAACAATGGCACATTCACAACAGCGCCAGTGTCAAGCGTCGCTGGCTTTGTACCCCCTGCATTGATCATCATATTTGGTCACAACCACATTATATTATCATAATTGTCCATACACGGACTTGTCAAGGAGAAACATACCATTGCAAAGTAAAGCTGGGCATGTAGAAGACAATCATGCAAGAACAAACCGAGAATGCAATCACCAAGAGACAGATTTTGTAATACGTGTTTTGAGTAGTTGTGAGTTTTGTAGAATATGACTATATATACACTATGTTTTTGAATGTTAGCAAGTGTTATTTCAAAGAAATATTGGATTGATAGTATTCAGATTTTACACAGTCAATAGATTCGCCTTGATGCAACGATTTCATTGAAACTTGTTTTGTATAAATCAGAGATCATCTTGAATAAATATGAGTTTAAAAGGTTCTCTGGATTTTGTAACACATCCAACATAGTACCACATCTAGAAATATGGAAGTATGGTAGTAGCTTATAAGTAGTAGAATCTACTACTAGTATAGGGACACAATGTTATAGATTTATACTCATTAGACCATAATCACATCATTAAGACTAATTAAGCAAGATTAGTACTAATTACCCGTCATTGGTGATAATTAAATGTCATTAGCAAAAGTAGGACACATGGAGGGCAAATCATGGGACACGTGTCGTTATATATTCAGGACAAGTGTCAATGCCCAAGAGTAGCATGTGTCATCATTATAAGACTAACATGTGTCCTAGTGTAGCATCATACTTGTGCAACAAGTTCTCTCATGCATGAGCCAAGTGGCATGGTGCATGGATGGCAAGTATTGCCATGTGTCTTCATGCATGAGAAGGAGGTAACATGTGTCTTAGAGCCTCCCTTATATGTTGACACATGTCACCCATGCAATGGGGTTGGAGCCCTATATATACCCATGAGCCCTCATTCTACTCACTACATCCCACACCCCCCCTCACCACCTTAAAGCCACAAGGCCGTCGAGGTTGTTGGAGGAGCACGACAGGAGTCACGGTGAAGCTCTGTCGGTTACCGAGAGCGCAATAGAAGCCGCAACGAAGTTCTGTCCGGCATCAAGCTGTAGTACTCAATATAAGACGGATATAGGGGTTATTCACTAAAGAAGGCGATTCCGACTCAAGTTAGATAGCGATCAGATGAGGGATTCTCAAGCACTATTTTAAAGCAATAATCTTTAGCTTTTATGCATGGTTTTGATAGCAAGTATGAAATAGTATGTTCTAAAGCTTTTACGTACGACTTACAAGTACTAGATAGTAGATATGAAATCAGGTCTTTAGAACGTATTTCAAATGTCATTTCAAGTGTTTTATCATGATAGCACGCTTTCAAGCATTTTGTTCTTTGTGGAACATGAAACATAGGTTTCATTACTTAGATTTGAGCATTATATAGAAGGAACAGGTTTGAACAGTCACTATGCAATATGTATCGATTTTCAAGTTTTTAATAGTTACCAGTTGTCAGAGTATGCATGCTATATCAGATTGTTTTACATTCACGAATTAGCTGCTATGAGCTTGAATTAGCAAGAGTACGGATTATTAATGGCAAGAAAAGAATCAGAATCAGAAAGTAAGCACCACAGTAGCTATTTTATACAATTCGTGAACTAGTCATTAGATATGGTGATGTCATTAGATATGACCCTGAAACCGTCATTAGATATGGCAAACCATTAGATATGGTATCAAGAGGACTTTGGGTCCGCATTCTGTATACATATAGGCTTTGGGCCGTATGCAGGGTGTTTTTGGTCTTTGGGACCGTCTACGCGTATGACTTAGCTTTGTTTCAGCGTTCATAAGTTGATAACTTAGCCACAGTGGTGATAATGCAAACAGATCGATAGTGATAATTACGTTTCAGTTTATCTTTTTTTGAAGTGATTTCAGTGTTCAATTGCAAAACTAGCATGTTGTTATATGATTAATGTCATAAAGTATCTTTCAAGCTATTTCAAAATATTCAGCAAAAATTTTGGTATGATGCCCATATTTCAACTTTTAGCTATATGTAAAAAGCTTGAGATCCATTCACTGGGTCTAAGCTCATAAATGGGTTTAGACTCATCCCGTTATATTATAATTTTGTACAGTTCAAAAGAATCACGACCAGAAGGAGAAAGGACTGCTTATACACTAGAAGGAGGTGGTTTTTGTTTTTTGAACTGTCTGTTGTTTTGTAAGGAGATGTAATAGAACTTGTGTAAGACACTTCTTTGTATTGTGAACTTTAAATACCAAGATGATATGTTTGATGAAATTGTCACATGTGTACTTTGAGGAAAAAAGAAGCAGAAAGATCTCTGCCGCGGCACGTCCTGATTAGCGGGACGGGTCGTGACAACTTGTGGTATCAGAGCAAAGGTTTTAGGATCCGAAATTGTTTTGTTAAGATAGGAGAAAATTATATTGAAGTAGACCTGATTCCTATGGAGATAAGAGAATTGATGCTATCTTAGGAATGGATTGCTTAAGTACATATCATGCTCTTCTAGACTGTCATAAGAAGCATGTTACTTTTGGAAAATCAGGTGATGTCGAATTCACTTTCTATGGAGAAAGAAGGATATATCCTACCCATGTCATCATCTCCTGTCTCTTAGCCCACAAGTTATTAAGGAAGGGATATTACTTTTATGTTGCTTATGTGTTTAATACTAAGGCAGAAGCAATCAGTTTAGAAAATATCTCTGTTGTGAAGGAATTTCCAGAAGTGTTTCCAAATGAACTGCCAGGAGTTCCTCCTGATAGGGAAATTGAATTCACTATTAACCTCGTTCCGGGAACCAATCCAATCGCCTTAGCTCCTTACAGAATGGCCCCAGCTGAACTTAAAGAGCTCAAAACCCAATTACAGGAGTTGACAGATAAGGGATTTATACAATCCAGTATGTCTCCATGGGGTGCTCTTGTTCTATTTGTTAAGAAGAAAGATAGTTCCATGAGACTTTGTATAGATTACAGGAGTGACTGTCCGCAATAATTATCCGCTGCCCTGAATAGATGACTTATTTGATCAATTGCAAGGGGTTCCTATGTTTTCAAAGATAGATTTGAGATCAAGGTACCATCAGCTCAAAATTAGAGTTGAAGATGTTCTTAGGACTGCATTTAGAACTCGTTATGGACATTACGAATTCCTGGTAATGCCTTTTGGATTGACAAATGCCCCAACTGCCTTTATGGACTTGATGAATAGGGTTTTCCGTCCATATCTGGACAAGTTCGTGATCGTATTTATTGATGATATTCTAGTATATTCTAAAACAGAGGAAGAACATAGAGAACACTTGAGAATTGTACTTCAAACTCTGAAGGAACACCGATTATATGCAAAGTTTAATAAATGTGAGTTTTGGTTGAAAAAGGTTGCATTTCTAGGCCATGTCATATCTGGAGAAGGAATAGCAGTAGATCCATCAAAGATAGAAGCAATTCTTAAATGGGAACGATCGATAAATGCATCAGAAATCCGAAGTTTCCTTGGATTAGCTGGGTATTATCGAAGATTTGTTGAAAACTTCTCTAGAATTGCCGCACCATTGACAAGATTAACTAGGAAGAATGTAAAGTATAGTTGGGACGAAGATGCGAGAAGAGTTTTAAGGAACGCAAGAGTCGCCTCACCTCAGCACCTATACTTAGCCTTCCTTCAGGACAATGTAATTATGTAATCTATAGCGATGCCTCAAGACAAGGGATGGGATGCGTTTTGATGCAGAATGATAAGGTGATTGTTTATGCTTCTAGACAGCTAAAACAACATGAGTTAAATTACCCAACTCATGACCTTGAGTTAGCAGCTATAGCATTTGCTTTAAAGATCAGGAGACACTACCTATATGGAGAAACTTGTCGAATCTTTACGGATCATAAGAGTTTGAAATATATTTTCTCTCAGAAAGAGTGAATTTAAGGCAAAGAAGATGGTTAGAGCTAATCAATGATTATGATTGTTCCATAGAATATCACCCGGGGAAAGCCAATGTCGCAACTGATGCTCTCAGTCGAAAGTCTAAGGATCAGCTATCTCACTTAAAAGCAGAGTATTTACAGTTGAAAGAGTTACGTGCAAAGTTAACCATAAATAGCTCTGGAGCCTTATTAGCATCCTTACAAGTGAGACCCATATTATATGATAAAATTAAGAAAACACAAGTCCATGATTCTGAAATCATTAGAATGATTGAGAAGATTAAGGGAGGTGATGAAGCCGGGTATACAATAGATGGTCAAGGGGTTTTATTCTTTAAAGGAAGATTGTGTGTTCCGAAGAAATCTGATGTAAAGACTGAAATTCTAGAGGAGGCACATAACTCCATGTATACTATGCACCTAGGAAGTACTAAGATGTATAGAACACTTAACAGTTACTATTGGTGGTTTGGCATGAAGAGAGAGATTGCAGAGTATGTTTCTAGATGTCCTATATGCCAACAAACTAAACCGGAGCGTTTGAGACCTGCGGGGACATTACAACCACTTCCAATACCAGAATGGAAACGGGAATACATCACTATGGATTTTGTTACAGGATTTCCAAGGACCCGTCGAGGTCACGATGCAATATGGGTCATAGTAGACAGATTAACTAAATCTGCAAATTTCTTAGCCATTAACATGACATACAGTCTAGACCGCTTGGGAAGGTCTTTGTTAATGAGATAGTTAGCCGTCATGGGGCTCCTGTGTCAATTGTATCTGATAGAGATCCACGATTCACTTCCAAGCTTTGGCCAAGCTTACATAAAGCTATGGGAACAAAGTTAGCATTTAGTACAACCTTTCATCCTCAAACAAATGGCCAATCCGAAGGGACTATCCAGACTCTATAAGACATGCTTAGAGCTTGTGCACTGAGGTTTAAAGAAAGCTGGGATGAACATCTCTCACTTATAGAGTTTGCATATAATAACAGCTATCATACTAGTATTGGGATGGCACCTTATGAAGCCTTATAAGGTAGACCATGACAACACCTATCTGTTGGAGTGAGGTTGGAGAACGAAAATTGGTTCAACCTGAATTAATACAAAGCACAATAGAAAAAGTTGAGGAAATCAAGAGATGCTTGAAGGCAGCACAAAGCAGACAGAAAAGTTATGCAGATAAGTGAAGGAGAGACTTAGAATTTCAAGTGGGAGACCATGTGTTTCTGAAAGTATCTCCATAGAAAGGCCTAATCAGATTCGGAAAGAAAGGGAAACTAAGCCCAAGATACATTGGCCCTTACGAGATCACAGAGAGAATTGGAAGTGTGGCCTATCGTCTTCGACTTCCATCTGAACTAGCAAGGATACATGATGTCTTTCATATCTCCACACTTCGGAAGTATATTCCAGATCCAACCCATATGATACAATCCCAAGATATTCAATTGAAGGAAGATCTATCATACGAGGAGGTTCATGTAGAAATTCTAGATTATAAATAACAAGAGCTTCGTACAAAGAAGATTCCCTTAGTTAAAGTTTTATGGAGGGGTCAGGCAATAGAAGAAGCCACATGGGAACGAGAGGAAGAAATGAGATCTCAATATCCCCACTTATTTTCAAGCAAGCAAAGGTACTTAAATTTCGAGGAAGAAATTTATTGCAAGTAGGGAAGAAATTGTAATATGTGTTTTGAGTAGTTGTGAGTTTTATAGAATATGACTATATATACACTATGTTTTTGAATGCTAGCAAGTGTTATTTCAGAGAAATATTGGATTGATAGTAATCAAATTTTACACAGTCAATAGATTCTCCTTAATGCAACGATTTCATTGAAACTTGTTTTCTATAAAGCAGAGATCATCTTGAATAAATATGAGTTTAAAAGGTTCTATGAATTTTGTAACACATCCAACATAGTACCACATCTAGAAATCTGGAAGTATGGTAGTAGCTTATAAGTAGTAGAATCTACTACTAGTATAGGGACACAATGTTATAGATTTATACTCATTAGACCATAATCACATCATTAAGACTAATTAAGTAAGATTAGTACTAATTACCCATCATTCGTGATAATTAAGTGTCATTAGCAAAAGTAGGACACATGGAGGGCAAATCATGGGACATGTGTCGTTACATATTCAGGACAAGTGTCAATACCCAAGAGTACCATGTGTCATCATTCTAAAACTAACATGTGTCCTAGTGTAGCCTCATACTTGTGCAACAAGTTCTCTCATGCATGAGCCAAGTGGCATGGTGCATGGATGACAAGTATAGCCATGTGTCTTCATGCATGAGAAGGAGGTAACATGTGTCTTAGAGCATCCCTTATATGTTGACACATATCACCCATGCAATGGGGTTGGAGCCCTATATATACCCATGAGCCCCCATTCTACTCACTTCATCCCACACCCCCCTCACCACCTTAAAGCCACAAAGGTCGTCGAGGTTGTTGGAGGAGCACGATAGAAGTCACGGCGAAGCTCTGTCGGTTACCGAGAGCGCAATAGAAGCCGCAATGAAGTTCTGTCTGGCATCAAGCTGTAGTACTCAATCTAAGACGGATATAGGGGTTATTCACTAAAGAAAGCGATTCCGACTCAAGTTAGATAGCGATCAGGTGAGGGATTCTCAAGCGCTATTTTAAAGCAATAATCTTTAGCTTTTATGCATGGTTTTGATAGCAAGTATGAAATAGTGTGTTCTAAAGCTTTTACGTACGAATTACAAGTACCAGATAGTAGATATGAAATTATGTCTTTAGAACGTATTTCAAATGTCGTTTCAAGTGTTTTATCATGATAGCACGCTTTCAAGCATTTTGTTCTTTGTGGAACATGAAACATAGGTTTCACTACTTAGATTTGAGCTTTATATAGAAGAAACAGGTTTGAACAGTCACTATGCAATATGTATCGATTTTCAAGTTTTTAATAGTTACTAGTTGTCAGAATATGCATGCAATATCAGATTGTTTTATGTTCACGAATTAGCTGCTATGAGCTTGAATTAGCAAGAGTACGGATTATTAGTAGCAGAAAAAGAATCAGAATCAGAAAGTAAGCACCGCAGTAGCTATTTTATACAATTCGTGAACTAACCATTAGATATGGTGATGTCATTAGATATGACCCTGAAACCGCCATTAGATATGGCAAACCATTAGATATGGTATCAAGAGGACTTTGGGTCCGCATTCTGTATACATAATAGGCTTTGGGCCGTATGCAGGGTGTTTTTGGTCTTTGAGACCGTCTACGCGTATGACTTAGCTTTGTTTCAGCGTTCATGAGTCGATAACTTAGCCACAGTGGTGATTAATGCAAACAGATCGATAGTGATAATTATGTTTCAATTTATCTTCTTTTGAAGTGATTTCAGTGTTCAATTGCAAAACTAGCATGTTGTTATATGATTACTGTCATAAAGTATCTTTCAAGCTATTTCAAAATATTAAGCAAAAATTTTGGTATGATGCTCATATTTCAACTTTTAGCTATATGTAAAAAGCTTGAGATCCATTCACTGGGTCTAAGCTCATAAATGGGTTTAGACTCATTCCGTTATATTATAATTTTGTACAGATCAAAAGAATCACGACCAAAAGGAGAAAGGACTGCTTATACACTAGAAGGAGGTGGTTTTTGTTTTTTGAACTGTCTGTTGTTTTGTAAGGAGATGTAAACTTATGTAAGACACTTCTTTGTATTGTGAACTTTAAATACCACGATAATATGTTTGATGAGATTGCCACATGTGTACTTTGAGGAAAAAGAAGCAGAAAGATCTCTGTCCCTGCACAGCCTGGTTTGCGGGACGGGTCGTGACAGATTTTACGTGGAAAATCTTTCTATTGCAGAAGGGAAATAACTATGGAGTGCTTTGTTTCTGGAAAGGTGTGTTACGATGGAGTTACATGGAGTATATATAACCCTAATGAAGATATCTATCCAAAACATCTTTGGGCCCCCCAAAAAATTATGGTTGATCAATTCATGAAAGAAGTTAGGGACGAAAATGTTCAGATTGAGGCGAATAATGCGTAAGCCAACAAGGAATTGGAACACAGTTGCAAACAAAATGTCCGCAGATATAGCGGACTTCGCGTCCCGCTCATTCTATTGATATAGCATTGGAAGAGATAAGTAAAGAGTCAAAGGTGAAGAGTGCGATTACAAAGGAGATAGTACTCACGGTTTCCATTTATTATCACACAAACACTCTAAGCTTGATACATAAGTACACTGACAATAGAGACATTTCTACACCTAGGAAAATGAGATTTGAAACAACTTTTTTCGCGTTATAAATATTTTAGAGAAAAAACAAACTGGAGGTTGATGTTCTCTTCCAATGAGTGGAGAATTTGCAAATGATCGAGATCAAAAAGGAGATAGAGCAGCATCCATGGCCTTGAGTACGTCTTTCTGGAACCATGCTATACTTGAATGTGAGTTGTTACACCATTGCATTGCTTATTTTGTGTGGTTGATGCAAATCGGAAGCCATCCATGGGATTTATCTATGGATGGCTTGAATAGGTCAAACAAGAAATAATAGCATCTTTTAATAGTGGGGAGTCGTCTTTGAAGATATTTGTGGATGTCATTAACTTTTAGGACCAAAGGAAGGCTTGATACATCTTCCCACCTCACATCTTATTTTTCAATCTATACTACTCTAAAGAGTTCTATGTTTGAAGCAAATTTTGGTTCTAAAGAATGAACTTATGGATTGCTTATAAATATGCTCAAGGTAACATACCATTAGCTATGAGACCAAGGTCGAGAAATGATGAACAAATCAATCCAGGTATACTATTCATCAATTTCATTTCATGTCATTCATCTTGGAAAAGGATTGGAGGAAAGGTGTTTGGTGTCCTTTCCATTCGAGACTCACAGAGCAACGTGTGTACGATTGGTTGAAGTTGATGAGTGAGTTAGGGGGCATGGTTGGTCCCAAGGTTGCTAGAAACGGATGGAAGTGGACTGATGGGAAGTTCTGTGCGAAAAAGGCATATAATATGTTTACTTCGAACCTCGCACATGGGATGGGCATGGAGTCGGACCTATATAATTTAATTTGGCGTTGTTCGCCCCCCCCCCCCCCACACACACACACACAATGAAGATGTTTCTTTGGCAGATGAAGAAGGGTAGGTTGACCACCCATGTAGTCGGATCTATATAGCCCCGTTCGGGTGAATCTTTTTGCTCATGTTGGAGGACTAATACGGAGGATGGATATCACTTCTTCTTTCCTTGCCTACTTTCCATTGAGATGTGGACCCGAGTCGATGTACCTTGGCTACGGCATACAACCTTGTTGGAGTATTTAATTGTGTGCCATATGAGTTATAGGAGGGTAAATGGATCTCTCCATGATCCATTTACCCCATCCATATGTTTAGTCCAACATCTACCGGTGGTGGAACTTGTTGGCTCTGTAGGCTATATAAGCCCCAGACCTCTTGTATCCATTGAGAAGAAGGAAGAATATCCGCCCTTTGAGGGCTTCTCCCGTGGTTTCATCCTGCTCCTTAGGGAGTAGGGTTCCACGTAAAATCCTTGTCTTCCATGTTTATATTTCTCTTCTTATGCTATGTTTATCATTTAACTTCTGCATTCTCTATTTTCTGACATGGTATCAGAGCGGGCCGATTCTCGAGGATTTTTATGTTCATTTTTTTTGGAGATTTGGATTGTTTCTTGAAGATTGTTCAAGAAGAGTTTTATCGAGCTCAAGATCACGTTCAAGATTGATGGATTTTTTGAAACTTTAGTTCTGTGCCTGCAAGCAGCACAGCTCGCCGCATCTCGATTCTCGTGCAGGCGGTATGAGATGATCTCGATTCTCTTGCAGCCGTATAATCACTGCTAAGGGTACCAGCCCTAGTTCCAAAGCCCCAGTTTTCCTCCAATCGTCAAGGTGAGATGTTGCACAGTGCCTCCAGGCCCAGGCGGCGCTCACGGAGCCCTTTTCTTTCCCGGAGATGCATCTCCTGTGCCTACCTCCTCCATGCACAGGATTCCAACAACAGAGCCTCTACTGACTCCAAGTGACCCATTGCAAACAACCCTACAGGCTGCCTACTCCATGCGAGAAGCCCGCACATAGCATCTCTCCAGGCAGGCGAAATGTCGCGCAGACGGTGCCGCACATCCAGCAGCACCAACCTCTAGGCGGTGATGTTGCACTAGTCCTCTTCCAGCTCCGAGCGATAGAGTTCGCAAGCCGCACAGGCGGCGATGCCGCATCAGTCCTCTTCCAACTCCGAGCGGCGGAATTCGCAAGTCGTACAAGGGGCGAGCGAAAACACAGGCGGCACGCTCGAAGCTCCTTGCGACGTCGCTCGCAACCCACATCGTCGACAGGCGGCGGTGTCGCCTCCTCCTCATCCGATCTCGAGTCGTGCGGCGTTCCAAAAGGCAAAGAAAGACCCCATTCGAGGGCGGTGAAATATGAAATCTGATTAGATCGAGGTGGGGTGTTGAAGTTCGTAGGGTTAGACCCCAAGGGAGGCCGTCAGATTATTTTAAAAAAAAAGTTGTTGAAACCTAGCAGGCCTCCAGTGGCGAGGGGGCTGGTTGAAAAAAAAGGTAAGAAAGGGGGGAGCTTTGTTATTGGAGGCCCAACGAGAAAAAAAGAGAGCTGGATGTTTTAAAAAAAGGGAGATGCAGATTAAAAAGAAGAAGAGTTGCAGTAAAAAAAGTTGTTCAAAAAAATAGAGAAAAGATGCGTACAAAAACAAAAAAAAAGTCGCACGCAAATTGCAAAAAAAGGGAAAGAAAATTGAAAAGCCGGGAAAAAATTAACGGCTTAAAAAAATTGATTTCAAAAAATGTGACAGCTTATAAAAAAAATTATTGAAAAGCCACAAGAAATTTTGAGAATGCTCGTGTTTTTCCCTATTTTCTTGTCTTCTCCGAACATGTTCGACGTCATTGTTTTCCGACCAGTATGGGAGAAAGGAGTATATGTAGAGTCACAGGTCTTCTCCAGATTGCATATTTGTTAGACCAGCCAGTTGTTCAGATTCTAAAATTATTCAGACTCGACGTCAGATTCCGAGTCAGTTTCAAACACGCACGAGCATGCGGTCTTTTTTTCAGATGTGCAGATGTTTGCCATCTTTTGTAGTGGTCCCCATCTTTTCTTGTTGTTGTCGGCCAGAGTTTTCATGTGAGCTATGGAGACTCCAGAGTAGAGGACCATTCCCTATGCCATGTGGGCAAGGATTTTCATGTGGTATCATAGGGACTCCAGAGTAGAGCACCATTCTCTGAGCCAGATGAGAGAGACCCAGTTCTCCGACGAGGAGACTTCTTTCAGACTCCATTCTCCAGCGATCGTGGACTCCGACGATGATTGCACGTCTACAGCCCTTTCAGTTAGGCCCTTTTCAGAGATGGAGCAGTTGTCCACATGTTGTGGTGGGCCAGAGTACTCCGACGAGGAGACTCATTTTCAGTTGCAGTGACTCTGACAGGCGCAGTTCATAGCACATGCTCTCCGATGAGGAAATTCAGTTGATTCACACTTCAGCTCGTTCGTCACTTCAGCTCGTTCGTCTTCCTCACCTACACGGCATGAGAAGCAACATCCTCGACAGCAGCCGATCGTTGTGTGCATTGAGTTGATATTGTATGTAGTGTCATATATTGTGAGTTGAGTTTCTTTTCGTTTGTCCAAGCTGAGCATTGCATGCTCCTGCTTGAGGGAGAGTGTTGGAGTATTTGGTTGTGTGTCATATGAGTTGTAGGAGGGTAAATGGATCTCTCCATGATCCATTTATCCCATCCATATGTTTAGTCTCACATCTACCAGTGGTGAGACTTGGAGGCTCTGTGGAGGCTATATAAGGAGCCCCAAACCTCCTATATCCATTGTGAAAAAGGAATAGAATATCCGCCCCTTTGAGGGCTTCTCCCGTGGTTTCATCTCGCTCCTTAGGGAGTAGGGTTCCATGTAAAAAACCTTGTCTTCCATGTTTATATTTCTCTTCTTATGCGCTGTTTATCATTTAGCTTCCGCATTCTCTATTTTCTGACAAAACTCTAAGGACTTTGGAGTTACAGCTTGTATGACATCACGGGATGGTTGATTCAGACATTTTATTGTCCTTCGGGTTATCTGGATTCCTCATAACGGAGTTGTCTTTCGTAGAGTTGCCATATGAAAAATATATTGAAGCATTGACTCTCTTAAGGGTCCGTATACTAATAAAAAGTACATTTAATATTCAATTAATGTTGAATAAACCCAGATCGATCCATAGATCGCAGATCGAAGCTCGTTCGAACGCAATTAACCAAAAGTCGATCGTGTCGTAATGTTTGCCATTGGAAAACCGCGATGCGAAATCCGAACCACAAAACAAATTGAGACTAGTATAAAATCGGATTCGACAAAATAAGACCAACGAAATCGACCGTTCGTCGATCGGAGGTCATTTGATAATTTAAAATCACAAAATTTAGTAGCAATCCAAGATCGTATCTTGAAAATTTCGGGAATTCATCTTCGATCCGAAGTACGTGAATATTTATACTCATTTTGATCGTCATTCAGAGACGGTCAAAATGAGCTATTGTACATCAAAATCCAAGACTCGCGGTACGAATGCGAATGATTTTGGTAACCGAATAAAAAAGAGAAATAAATGTTTTAAAAAATAAAAAATATATTCAAAAATTGCAGTTGTACAAGACAACAGCTGATGTCCCTCTCCATTTGGCCTTCTTTCTTACTCCACTTTGCAATAAGAGAAGCCTCTTTTCGTCATTTATTGCACCCACCCCTCTGAAAGCGCTCAGTGAGGTAAGCCTTCCTGCTCTTAGCTGCGAGAGAGTACGAGGTAAAGAGAGATAGTGATAGGGGCTCCCGATGTGGAGGTTCCAGTGATGCATTTCCCCTCCCTATGGGGAGGTTCATATATGGCGTATGCCCTCGCCACGTCCGCCCCCTTCGACCACGCCCATTGCGGCTACGACCTCCGTGAGACCCGGTCGTCGTAACCGCCGACTCCACAACGACCGGCGGCGGTTCATGACCTATTTGGTCAAAATCCATTCTACATCTCCTACTTGACTAAAGTGGTCAAAACATATATGCTCCCACTTATGGAGATTTATCATATGAGGATCGTTATTAGGGATGAGCATTGGGCTGGGCTAGCCCGGCCCAGCCCGCTTAGCCCGACCCGACCCAAGCCCAAGTTAGCATTGGATCGGGCTTGGGCCAGATATCTAGGCCCAAAATAATTTTAGGCCGGGTTTGGGCTTGAGTCGGCCCAGTCCGCTTAGCCCGAAAGCCCGATCCCAGTAATGGCCGAATACAAGGCCCGAGGCCCGACCCGAATAATAGCCCAATACAAGGCTCGAGGACCGGCCCGAATAATGGCCCATGATTGCCAACCCTTCCCATTCCAATCAACCAATAACATGTCTCCTCTTCCAATTAGAAATTATACAATAATACAGCTGGAAATTGGCCCATTACATGCATGTCCCCTTGTCCTTACGTTTTGTGCCCCTTGGAATCTTCCATTCCAAGTCTAAAACGGCAACCACCTAAGTATTGTCGATCCCAATCCCACCAGACCCCACTCCAACCAGCGTATGTTGCGCACGGCATCGCCAACCTCGCCGTCGCGGCTCCTTCCCTCCGGCCTCTGCAGTCTGCACATCCTTCAGGCTTCAATCTCACGGCTCGTCGGCTCCTCTCTTCCACAATCCTCCGCAGTCTGCACAAATTTGTAGTCTTCAAGCCGCACCAAGATTTCCCCCTTCGGTCGTCCTCCTTCGCGCTTTGGGCTCCACTCCTCCGCGCGGTCGCATCGCACGGCTTGACGGCCTCCACCTCTCAGCTGCAAACTGCAGCACGCACCGGCACCGGCACAACCCAATCCTCACGCGGTCTCGCGATCTCCGCCTCTCAACTTCAAAGGTATTGCAAACCACATCTTGCAGACTTATAATTTTAGTATTATCACATATATGATTCCTGCCAACTACATTATCACGTATCCATAATATATATTAAAGATAAGCATAAGGAATTCGAGCTCTGTCAAGTATGAAAATGGAGATCATAAAGATAAGCATATATCATATATGATTCCTGCCAACTACTCAATTTAAGACATTGGTTACTGTACGCGTATGGTATATGGTTGGAAAAGATAAGCATATGGAATAGATATAAGCATGTGCCGACTTCACAGGAAGTACTACAAATAGAGTTTATCTTGTAAGCATTCTCACTCCTTTTGTTGCAGCAGAATTCACATATTAATGCATATATAAATCAAGTAGATTGATAGTCTATGAGTTTTTTGTTCTGTTTCTTATATTATAAATTGAATTCTAAGAATGTAATGTATTCTTAATTTCTTATAGATGTCATCAGATTCACAACAAGTTCTGCCGAGTAATGTCGATTTAGACGTGATTGATTTCCCTACTGTAATTGATGAAGGAAATGATAAACATCCCGCAAGAAAACGACAAAGACAATACAAGTCTTGGGTGTGGAAGCATCTCACTAGAATCGGCATTGTAGATGGAAAAGAGGTTTGCAGGTGCAACTATTGTAAGGCACAATTAACATGTGGCACTAAGGGTGGGACTAGTCACCTTGACCGTTACTTGAATCTTGTGTGCCCATACTACAAAAAAGTGTCAAAGTGCCCGAACCTAATGAAATTAACAAATCCTGAGCATGGTAGCACGTTCACAACTTGGAAGTTTGAACAAGAGAGAAGTAGGGATGATCTCATGAAATGGATCATTTCTAATGAGTTGCCTTTCAAGGTTATAGAAAATCGGAGGTTCCATGTTTTTACGGAATACCTTCAACCCAAGTTCAAGGTGCTTTCAAGATTCACCGTAAAGCGTGATTGCATGAAATTTTATGAGATTGAAAAATTGAAACTAAGGGAGCTTCTTAAGACAACAGGGAGAATTTGCATCACTACAGATATGTGGGCATCAATCCAAAACTTAGGGTACATGTCTATTACCGCCCATTTCATTGACAGTCAATGGAAGCTGCATAAGAAAATCATTTGCTTCTGCGTACTATATGCACGTCATACAGAAGATAATATTGCAGAGATGATTGTGAGTCGCTTGAGTGAATGGAATATTGAAAGTTTATGTACAATAACAGTTGATAATGCCTCCACAAATGATGTTGTTGTACGTAATCTTGTAGATCATTTTGCTACAAAAGATTCCTTGTTGCTAGATGGGACTTTCTTTCAAGTAAGGTGTTGGGCACATATCATCAATCTTGTTGTGCAGGATGGATTGCTTGAAGTGAAGGACATCACAATCAAAATTCGTGGTCTTGTAAAATATGTAAAGTATTCCACACAAAGATTTCAAGACTTCAAAGATATCGCTCAACAAGAGCATATTCCTATAACCAAGGGATTGAGATTGGATGTGAGCACAATGTGGAATTCCACCTATCTTATGCTTGAGTCCGCTATTTTATATCAGAAAGTATTCAATCGTTTAAAATCTCATGATTTCCAATTGACTGATGCACCGTCTGCAAGTGAATGGAAGAAGGTTGAGATGGTCTGCGAGATCTTGGAGAGTTTTTACGTTGCCACTAAAGTTTTTTCTGGACAGAAATATTCTACTGCAAACTTATATTTTTCCTTGATATATGAAATAGAAAGACACTTACAAACTCTTGTTAATCATGTTGACTCTTCCATTAGAAGTATGCGCGCAAAGATGTATTCTAAATTTGATAAGTATTGGCGGGACAAGAATGCCATGATTCCATTGGCAATTGCAATTGTCTTGGATCCACGCTACAAATTTGATTTCTTGAGCTTCTCATATCTAGAACTTTATCCTGAGGTGGAAGCTGTTGAGCTTGTTGAACAGGTAAGAGACATATTTCATAGACTATATGCAGAATACTCCACTAAGTACGCATCATTTTTTGGTGGAGAGTCTTCAACATCAAGTGGACTTGAGCAAGAGATTGCATTCACATCAAAGAAAAAAGAGGATTTGAGAAGCAAATTTTTTAGAAAGAAAAGAGAGATTGGTTCTCTGGAGGTAGGAAAATCAGAGATTGATATATATCTCAAAGATTGTTCAGCAGATCTAATTGATGATGACAAATTTGATATCTTGAAGTGGTGGGATAAGAACTCAAGCAAGTATCGCATATTGTCATTCATGGCCCGTGATATTCTAGCCACTCCAGTTTCCTCTGTAGCTTCAGAGAGTGCATTTAGCACGGGCGGCAGAGTTTTAGATACCTACCGAAGCAGGCTCGTTCCGAAAACGGTGGAAGCACTAGTTTGTTTAGGAGATTGGATTCGTGAAGACGACGAATCAGATTTGGATTTGGATGAACAAGAGGAAGAGGAGTAAGTAGATGAAGAATTACCAGGTTTGTTGATTACTATCTTTGGTAAATTAGATGTCCTTAACTTGTATTGAACTTTAATTTTTTGTGTAGATCCAAAGGCCTCTCAAGCGTGACTATCATTTTAAAACCACAACTTGCAAGTATATACATCATTTGTCCTAATTAAGTAGCTAAAAAATACAAGATATTGGAGGACTTCTAATAAGTAATTTTAAGATTTTTTTTATAATTTTAATTTCTATTGCAGGACTTTACATGCTATTTGAAGGTTGCCTAAATGCAAGATCTTCCTTTTGCTTCTAACTCTAGAGACATTTCAACTTTTTGAAAGTGTTATTTAGTTCTAGTATGGTTTGGATGTTGAACTACTAGGGTTGGTTAATATTGAACTTCTGTTGGTTTTGATATTCATCCATTTAGCTTTTGTAATATTGAACCATGTCATGTTTATTTTATCTTGTCTGTTATGAAATTATTTTAAGTTGTCGGTATTGCGGTTAGTCTTACAATTTCAGGATTGACAGCGCAGTTGGGTAGCCTCTAGTAGAGTACTTCCAAGAGATGTATGATTCCACAATTAAACACCCTCACCACACATGGATAATCCAAAGGCCGCGTCGGACAATGGCCTTGAAAAAAATATATTCATGGAGGATGCGGCCTTTGGATTATGTAATCGTCAAAATTACTCTTCTTTAGTTTCTTAATAAATTTGTTGTCAATAACATGCAGAGGATAACTCAAGCAGATAATATTAAACTTCATATTCAACTTGCTTAAATCTCAGTTCCAAGAATTTGTCAGGTACAACATTTGCTAATCACATTTGATATGCTATTATATTTGTATTATCTCAGCATGGATATATTTTTTACATTTGATTCATCTTTTTCTTTCTTTATAATTTTTACTGTTTAGTTTTATAAAACCACACAGTTTGCCCACTCTTTATGTGACAAAATTATATAAATTCAGCTTGAAAATACAGAAAAAAAGTACTAAAATCTTGATACATGCATATTTATATGGGCCAGCCCAGCCCAAGCCCGGTCCATGAAATTTGGGCCGGGCTTGGGCTTGGGCCGCCAAAAATAAAAAAAACGTGGGCCTTGGGCCCGACCCAAGACCCGAAATTTTATATGGGCCTGGGCTTGGCCCTTCAGGGCCCGGCCCAACCGGCACATACTCATCCCTAATCGTTATATATGAAACCTCTTCCTTGACTCATACATTCCCGAGTCACATTAAACCAATATGTTTAATGTATGTTCCTGTTGTTATTCCCTTGGTAAGGGAATCGGTAAATAAGTCAGTGGTAGGTATGTAGGTTACCGTGATTTCTTTCTTCCCCACTATGTCTTGTATATAGTGATATTGGATCTCAATGTGTTTTCCTTTAGAACTATTAGCCCCACTATTGATCAAACTTATCGCAGCTTGATTGTCACAATACATTTCAATTGGCCCTTTTACCAATTCGAGGTTTAGGTTATCTAGAAAACGCCTGATCCACACTGCATGAGTGGTGGCTATGCTGCATGCAATGTACTCAGCCTCCTGTGTATGTCGAGATACACATCCTTGTTTCTTGCTACCCAAGAAACTACTGCACCACCAAACATGAACAGGTAACCCGATGTGGATTTTCTATCAACCGCATACCCTCCGAAATCGGCATCAGAGTATCCTACCACTTCAAGCGATTCTGCTTAATACACAAGCTTCAGATGTATTGTCCCTTTCAGATATCGAAGAATCCTCTTTACAGCTTTCCAATGTTCTGGACCAGTATTGCTTTGATATCTATTGACTAAGCTTACTGGATAAGCTAAATCAGGTCGAGTACATATCATTGCATACATTAAACTTCTCACCACTTGTGCATATGGTACATCTAAAGGTTTCTGCCCCTTTCTGGGACACTGATTCTTACTGAGTCTCTTTCCCATCACAAGTGGTGTTAAAGCTGGGTATTGTTCTACATTCTAAATCTCCTTAATATAACATGCAAATATCTTTCCTGACTAAGGCTCAATGTCCTTGAGTCCATGTCTCTTGTTATTTGAATTCCAAGAACATTAGATGCTTCGCCCATGTCCATCTCAAATTCATTGCTCAATTTTTGTTTAATTTCATTGAGCATTTATATGTCATTACCTGCAAGCATAATCTCATCAACATATAATGACATGATTGCAAAACTGCTCTCACTCTTCATTATATGCACACAGTTATCCAATTTATTTGAAACAAATCCAAATTGGATAACTTTCTCATGAAATTTGAGATATCATTGCCGTGAAGACTGCTTCAAGCCATCTAATGACTTTCTTAACTTGTAAACCTTTTTCTCCTGACCTTCAACCTGAGATCCATCAGGTTGTCGCATATAAATCTCCTCCCTTAATTCTCCATTAAGGAAGGCCGTCTTCACATCCATTTGGAATAATTCCTAATCCATATATGCGACTATGGCTAAGATCATCTGAATAGATGCAAACTTAGCCACTGGAGAGTAGGTTTCCTGGAAATCTATTCCAGCTTGTTGAGTATAACCCTTGACAACTAATCTTGCTTTGTATTTACCAACTATACCATCAACTTGGTACTTTTTCTTGAAATACCCACTTACATCCTATGGATTGCCTACTTTCTAGCAAATCACATAATTCCCGTACATTGTTTCGCTCGATTGAGTTCAACTCATCCCTCATGGCGTCCTTCCATGATTCTGACTCAGACAAAGTCATAGCTTCATCAAAGGATATGGGATCTGTACAATTCATGACATCCTCATCCATAGTGTAGCATGACGATTTGCATCCATAGAAATGGTAATCTTCCATCCATGCGGACCGTGTTCTGGGTCTCTTATTGCTGATTATACTCGTGGGTTGTGTGGGTCCACCCACTTCCTCTAAAGGATCATCATATTCCATAGGTTTATTCTCTGCATTTGGATGATCGATATCATCATCAAGTTCTTGTCCAATGCTCAAGTCGTCTTCATTGTCCTGTAGGACAATCAGAGGATCTGATTCCTCTATTTCATGCTCCTTTTCTTGATGAATTTCAAGAAAAGTCGCATCATGACTTTCGATTAGACTTTTAGTTTCATGGAAGAACCTATATCCTTTAGAATTCTCACTATATCCAATAAACTTGCACTTTAATATCCTGAAGTCTAGCTTGTCCCTAAGCTGACTCGGTACCAAAACATGTGCAACACATCCCCATTTCCGGAGATGACCCAATTCGGAGTTTCTGCCATTCCATATTTCATATGGTGTTGATTCTACGGACTTGATGGGAATCATGTTCTGTATATAGTTCGTGGTCAACAATACCTCTCCCCAGAATTTCTTGGAGAGTCCTGAGCGTGAAAGCATACACCTTACTGCATTCATAAAGGTTCGATTCTTTCTTTCTGCTATACCATTTTGCTGTGGTGTATAGGGCATTGTAGTCTGCCTACGAATGCCAGTATGAATGCAGTAATCCTCAAACTCCTTTGAGGTATATTCCCCACCTCTATCTGTCCTAAGGGTCTTGATTGGTTTTCCCAATCTTTTCTCCACTTCTGTCTTATATCTCTTAAATATTTCAAGTGCTTCCGACTTTCTTCCTAAGAGATAGACATAGGAGAACTTTGAGTAATCGTCAATGAATGTTATAAAGTATTCCTTATTTCTATGTGTGTTGATGCTCAGTGGTCCACATATGTCCGAATGGATCAAACCTAATAACTATGTTGACCGAATTCTGATTGAGAAGTGTCTTCTCGTCATTTTACCGGTCAGACAGTATTTGCAGGGCAATGTCCTTGCACCCGTGATCTTAGGCAACAGATTAGCCTTAATCATTTGATTTATCTAAGAATTTCCTGGATGACCCAGTCTCATGTGCCATAAGTAATAGTCAGACAAACAACACAAGGAATACTCAGAAGAGGCATTCATTGATTCACTAGAATTTATTACAGGAAGACAGAACAGGTCATGCTCGGGCACAAACTTTCTCATCGCATAGACCTTATTCTTGCTTATAGATACACGTTTATTATAAAACCGAACTTCGAAGTCTTTCTTGAGCAGCACTGGGACAGATATCAGGTTCCGACATATCACTGGAGCATATAGTACATCATTCAGTACCATAATGATATCCCCCAGGTCAAGTCTGTATGTTCCAACACCTTCTATGTCCAGGTAGGTGTTGTTTCCCATGAAGATTCTCTGTTCTCATTTGCTCAACTCCTTGAAGTCCACCAGGCCTTCCTTCGTCTTGGCGATGTGTCTAGTTGCTCCAGAGTCGAACCACCATCCATCACTGTCCGTGGTGACGGAGATGCATTCCACGACATCCGCGAATTCCATTTTCTTTTTGCCTTTGTTTTTAGGCATTTTAGAATTTCCTGGCTTTTTCTTGTTGATGCAATTGACCTTGAAATGGCCATATTTACCGCAACCATAGCAAGAGCCACGTGGATATTTCCCATTCTTTCCCTTAAGATTCGCTTTGGAGGGACCTAGCCTTTTCTTCGTGTGCACGACATTTGCTTCTTCTTCTTCTTTCTCGACCTCAAAGATCTTAGTTTTCGATCTTTGTTTAGAGAGATCCTACTCAATTACCAACTGTGCAGGTAGGTCCGTCACGGACTTAATGTTGCCATTCATCCGCAGAGATGTAGCAACCATGTCGAATGACGACAGGAGACTTCCTAAGATGGTTGCTATCTGCATCCTCTCCGAAATTGTGCAATCAGCAACTGCAAGATCCTTGGCCATCACGATCATTTTGTTCACGTGCTACAGGATACTTTCATATTCCTTCATTCTACACGAGTTGCACTTGTGTAGAAGAAGTTGGACGCTCACTTCTGATTTGGAGTGATATTTCTCCTTAACCGCAGTCCAGAGCTCATACGCTGATTTACAGGTCTCGAAGACCCGAATCTAATTCAACTCCACATGGGTCAGCATAAAACTTATAATCCTATTATCTGTTTTCTCCCACTATTTGTGGGACCTAATTTCTTCCACAGTTGGATTCTCAGATAATGTAGGGACGGATTTGTCTATTATGGAGTGTATGCTATCGTGCAACATGCCATAATAGATTTTTCTACTCCATAACTTATAACTAGTACCGTTACGATACTCTATCTTCCCCACCCCAGTGGCAATAGTCTTGCTTGTCATATTGGATCTAAAGAAATAGGTGTAAGTTCGTATGAGATTAAACAAATTAATGAAGGAATACATATATATTTATAAACAACAAGACAAGGTATTGATGTATGCAATTGCAAACAGAGAAGCAATATATATCCAATTTAAGCAAAAAAATAATTATTAATTGCAACTTTATCAACCAAAAAATTTAAAAAAGTTAAGTGGTCTATTTTACTGAAGGTAATCAACGGGATTCTTAATAAGATTTAATAAATTAAGGTTTAAAAAAACGGCGATACAACTTAAAGAGCTTGATAATTCTACTCTAATTTAGCCAACAAAGATATTAACTTCTATCTTAAACTTTAATAAGCACATTAATATAAAAAAATTAACAAGGCTCTTCTCAAACTTAAGTTTTTTTTAAAAAGGTAACAAAAAAAGCAGATCAATATTGTTTAAGCTACTTAATAGCAATTATGGCAAAAAAAAGGTTGATTATGTATTAAAAAAATGTAAAAACTTTAACACACACAAAAAAACGTGGGTTCAAAATAGGAAATAAAAGGCACGTTTTAAAAAAAACAATAAGTCCCTCAAAGATAGGAAAAAAAACAACGTGTGCTATATGATTAAAAAAAACTTCATTTTAAAAAAAAGGGTAAAAAATAGGTAAAGCAATTACTACTTCCCCCTTTGTGAAGCAATAACTAAAATACGTCTATTCCTTTTAAAAAATACCCTTAAAGCCTCCGTCCACCTTTCAAAAAAAACACAAGTAAAGAAGGTAACTGGACAACACGTAAATAAGGCTGACAACACATTTTTTTAACAGGTAATAAACGAAAGGAGACAGTTGTATTATAAAAAAAAAGAACCTGAGTCCCTTTTAGGGCTTTGTTCGTTAATGAAAAGAGGAACAACCGACGTCGGAGGTGAGCGACGATCTTGTTAGAAAAAAAGGAATGCGGAAGTGAATTGATAAACAGAGCATAAACTACATAATGATAAACTAGGAACACATAGATTTTTACGTGGAACCCTATTCCCTAAGGAGCGGGATGAAACCACGGGAGAAGGCCTCAAAAGGCCATATGTGTTCATTGAACTTTCTCATTGGATAGAGAGTGAGGGGCTTCTTATATAGCCCTCATTGAGTCTCCACATCTCACAGGCGGTAGATGTGGGACTAAACCACATGATGCAGTAAATGGATCTTGAAAGGATCGATACACCCATCTCAACGGACACATATAACAAATACTCCAACAGATCTAAATTCAGATCACTAATTTCATGATCTAAAATTTGGAGAATTAAGGGATAAAATAGCTTGATTGTGATCTAAAATCAGACCATAAATTGTTATTGTTTCACGCCTAAAAATTTGGAAGCATTGGGGTGATGTACATAAATTTTAGTACCAATTTCATGCCATCAATTAACTCCATATTTATATCTGATTTATTGAGAAATTAGAGATATTTTAACATGATATTTGACTAAATTCCAAACCTATGTTGCTACAGTTAGTATGCTTGAAAGATGAGGATTTGGTGGTGATTAAAATGTATTTAATCATAATTTAGATCATTACATGTTGTTGTTCATACCTTAAAAATATAAGATTTGGAGGTGATTAATATGCAATTAGGACCCCAATTTCAAACACTAGATTTGGGATTAATTGCATGTGATTGGAGTTCAATTTCAGACCATTGAATAGCTACAAATTCACGATTGATTTGATGAAAATTTTGACGTATTTTGCATGCAATTAGAACTCAAAATCAGACATCTAAATAATTCAGATTTGCATGCCTGAATGATGAGGATTTAGGGATGAGTTGCATAAAACTAAACATAATTTCAGACCTCTGATTTCATGTTGGTTGAGGAGAAATTAAGGGTGATTTGTGTGCAATTAAGTCAAGTTTTAGAGCATTAATTAGCCACTATTTTCATGATTAAAAATCAAGAGATTTGGGTGATTACATGAAATTAATTAAATTATAGATCACTAATTAGTCAATATTTTCATGATTAAAAATTAAGAGATTTGGGGTGATTATCATGAAATTAAGATCAAATTACAGATCACTAATTAGTCAATGATTTCATGATTAAAAATTGAGAGTTTTTGGGTGAATTAGTATGAAAATTAAGACTAAGATCTAATAAGTAGTTTTAAAACTCATAAGTCAAAGAAGAAAGGAATTTAGATATTTGTATTGTTTTGAACCTAATTCCAAGATCTAATGAGTAACTTTTAATCCCCTGGTTTAAATAAGAAAAATGGGAATCTAGCATGGATCTAAATTTGAAATTAGATCTAATGAACGACTTCTAATCTCATGATTCGAAAAATGAGATCATTGGGGTATTTTCATACAAGTGACTTAGAAACTCTAGATCAATAAGCAGGCTGCCAAATTATGAGATAATTTATGATCAATGATTGAAGATTTTCGTGATCAATCATGTAGGTATGAATCACTATTACTAATTATGGATCAATATTCAATAATGTTGTTGAAAATGCCTAGATCTGTAAAGTTAACCACGACATAAATCAGGAAAGGATGAGAAATCAAGTGATGGTGAATCAGTGATGGTAGTTGATTGTGCTGGTCATGGTGATCCTTACACCTGACTGTGCGAGAGTGTGGTGATCCTCAACTGGACGGAAGATAGGAAGCCCAGTTAGGGCAGTGGCTGCTTAGTGTGCGGGTCTCGGATCCCTATCTTTTCTCGATTTTTCGTGAGCGCTCGCAGTTTTACGCCTCTTTGTGATCCACAGGTTTTCTTTTAGACCAGTTCCTCTGACCCTATGTTCTTTAGGGTGCCTAGGCTGGTGGGCACTCGATTTTGATTTTTCGAACTCGTTTGCCCGTACCGATCGAACTGATTTTTCTGGAGTGACTTGTTCCGGAAAGTCTCTCCCCTTCTCAGGGGCTTAGTTTTGGAGGAAGCCTAGCCCTCCCCTGGACCGCACTTCCACTGGGTGGGCGAGACGAAAGGGTCTCTTCAGATGCTTCCTCACCGCTTGAGTTTTGGTTATTGTTCTTGAGAGTTTGGTTATAGTTGAGTTGGATACAGTTGTGTTTGGTTACAGTTGAGTTGAATACAGTTGTGCTTGGTTACAGTTGAGTTGGATACAACTGTGCTTAGGGATGTCAGGAAAGCTCAAGCTCGATGTGCTCAACTTGAGCTTGGCTTGTTAAAAGCTCGTGAGCTCGACTCGAAAGCTTAACGAGCCCAAGCTCGAGTTGGATTTCTGGATCGTTAAGGTTATCGAGTCGAGCTCGAGTTAGGTCGTGCTCAACTCGAGAACTCGACTCGATGGTTCAATAGACTATGATAGGCAACAATCTAGTATGAGTTAAGGCAACCATCCGTGACTTGCCCTAGGCACCCACCCCCCTTCCAGATCTACGAGTTTCTCAATCATAAAAAGGGAGAGCGAGTCCACCCTCTCCCCTTCATCGCCAACCCTAACCCTAGAGTAGAATGAAACACCCCCTCCCCACTCCTCTGCCTCCTTCTCCGCTCTCTCATCCTTTCCGCACATCCGCCCTCCCTAATCGTGAGCATGGCACGACCTTTGTCCTCTCCCACTTTGCCTCCCTCTCATTGAGGCCTGAGGGTGACCTCCATCTGCCACCTTCGTTGTTGATCAGCGGACGAGGCCTCGGTCTCCACTCCTCCCTCTCAGCCTGATGCAACACAATGGATTTGGGGGCTGGAATTTGCTTACCCTTTTCTTGGATTTGCTTGCTTTCCTACCAAGGTAAGACATACTTTAACATTATGATTCCAGGTTGCATTCCAACCCTCTACTTGCAAACGTTAGAAGATGATCATTTGTTTCTTTATCATCATGTTTGGTTTTGGATGTCATGATTTATTTGTGACTAGTAGGATTTATTTGACATCAATTATTATCTCTTGATTTTCTTATCTTCAAAATTTCATGATTTATTTATGACTAGTAGGATTTATTTGACATCAATTATCTCTTGATTTTCTTATCTTCAAAATTTGCTCTTTGAAACGTATAGTGAGAAAAATATTGAAGCAATATGACAAGTTTATATATGATTTTTGGTATTTAAGTTTATCAGTAGAAATGGAATAGGCTTGTGAGCCATCTCATTAGGAGGATCGTGAGCCAGTTCATTAGGATTATAGCTTGATAAGAGGCTCGTGAGTCAACTCGAGCTTGATGAGTTCGAGCTTGAGCAAGCTTTCCAGGGCTCGAACCTTATCGAGTCCGAGCCCGAGCCAGACTTTTCTTATCGATTTCAAGCCCGAGTTGAGGTCGACTCGACTCTTTGAGCTCGATAGACACCCCTAGTTGTGCTTGGTTACAGTTGAGTTGGATACAACTAAGCTTGGTTTCAGTTGGGCTAGTTATTGTTCCGTCAGTAGGTCCTGGAGAAGAGAAAAGATCACATTATAAAAATCAGCATTATCAGACTACGAGGTACTACCACGGTTGTCAGAGAAGCTAGTGGACATGTTGAGAACTTAGTTAGGATGCATTTTACCCCAATGCATGCCTACGAAGGCACCCCAACCCTAAGGCTTCCTTACTGCCTTAGAGTCATAGTGTGAGGTCAGACTCATACCAAGACCACAGACTATCCACTAAGCTTGAGAAATTTAATAAGAAAGAATCAGAAAACGAGATGCATCATCTACACTTACTAAGATCCATCTACATGACTCATAAACATCGGAAAGAGATCTAGATTACATCGATCATAATAATCATTTAATAAATCAAAGAATTTGAACTAGAATGGGGAAGAATGGAAATCTTATATGGTTTTATATTGGAGACTACAGTTGTTAGTTGGAGCTAGTGGACGTATTGGGAACTTAGTTAGGATGTAATACATTCCACCGCATGCCAACGGAGGCCCCCCGACCTTAAGGCATTCTTCACGCCTTAGAGTCATAATTTGAGGTCACACTCAGACCAAGATCACAGACTATCCATTAAGCCTAAAAGATTAGACAATAACAGATCAGATCAAAGACTCATTATCCACATTACCAAGATCAATCAAACATGAATTATAATTAATAAAAAAATGATAGCTTAAATATGGATCATATAATCAATATATGAAAATGTTAATTATGGGTGATTGAGGTGGGATGAGTAAGTCAGGGGATTCACATACAGAACAAACTTGAAAACCAGTTTCTATGCAAGTAGATTGTTAAATCTAATTGTCAAACCCCATCTACTTGCTTTCTTTTGGAGTTACTGAATTACATGTTATTTTATAATTGATTTGGTTGTGCTCAACTTTTGTTGATATTCTTTTCTCTCTAATGCATGTATTGCAGAATAAGTACCTGCATCGCAGTAGTATGACAGCTGAACCTGAGATTCTACAGTTACTCTTGTCAAGTATACATGTTATAGTTTATGTTTAGGATAATATTAATACTTTTCTTCTCTTCTGCTACAATTTGGGATACATGTACATAATGCATTTTCTTTTGTTACATGTAACTTATATGAAAATTAATGCAATATAAATTGGTGGTACATTGTTGTTCCGTAGCTTGATAGTTAAAACGTGAATGTCATTCGAAACGTGAAAAATTTTCCTCATTTTCGGTACCCTAATGTGATCTCTAGCAAACGTGATACTACAGTGATGTGTAAAGTGATGTGTAAACAGGTATCTAAAATCCGCGAGCGTCAAATGATCTTATTTATATGCATTTTAATTCCAACCTCAAGGGATGATAAAGATGTTGATTTGGAAGACGATGAGGATGACTAATGCATGCATTTCATTATAATTTATTTTTGTTTAGCATGCTTGTGACTTGGTATATTTTATTTGGTTTAAAATATTGGAGCTTCTTTTATGACAAACGCGACGTTTTAAATTTTTTCCTTTGATTCCATCAAGTAGGTTTGGTAGTTCATTATGTCGATGTGTTTTAATTGAATCAAGTCGATAGAACCACTTAACAATATATGTACCGAAAATAATATATATTTAATATTTAAAAAAATACAAAACCAACTAAATCCAATTAGTCACCCGAATATCGACTAAGTCTGAATCACAACCCGACCGATAGAATACGGACTATCAATTTTTGCAAGCTTGATTAGGGTAGAGGAAGCAAAAGGTTAATGGTGTTGAGGATAGAAAAGGTGGGTTAAGGCACAAGAACTTGTTGTAGTGGTCATATGCCATGGGGTTGGGGAGGATTTTGAGTAGTAGTATGGTGAGAGACAACTTCTACGGTAATGGCAAATAAGTGATTTGGGATATCCTCATATGTTGTGTCAATTGGAGGGGGAGATAAAATCAAACTTTTATCAATAAATCAATAAATCCTCTATTACATCGAGATTAGCTCTCTTTTAAAATGAGATTATACGATATTTGAATGATGGAAAAGTGCATCTCTATGAACAAAGGTTTCCTTGGTGAAATTACATAAAAACAAATTGCAATTAAAAAATTAAACAAAATAAAAGAAAATTATTAAAGTGGTATGCATCCATATATTATCCAATTCAAAAATTCATATGTCCTATGTGCAGTTTAGACAGAACAATTATAAATGCGCTTTTACCAAGCACGCACTCCCCTAAACTCCTACCTCATCCCTAAAACGAACACATGCACAATCAAATTTAATGCAACAGAATAACATGAAATATAGAAGACATTTCAGCTACGGATGTGATTACCTTGTGCAGTGTCTCCTCTAACTCCTGGGTCTACTTCAGCAACAGTCAGTTTAACGGTGATTGGGAGTTCAAATTCAATTACCTGCAAAAGTCTTAGTTAAGCTGTAACACGAGTAGAGTTTTTGCATTTGCAATTGCATGTGCCAGCAAAAAAATCTTTTGCATTTGTGAAATGACAGATAAAATGTAACAATAGTAAAATACCAAAAGTAATAAAGCAGAACTAAAAACTAGTACCTTTTTGACAAAATAAAATAAATACCTTTCCATTCCAAAAGAGCAAAATGCAATCCATGCCCTCTTTTAACCATTTCTTTTTGTCTCCAACATCTACCTCATTTAAGCGGCATTCTTCGTAGGAAGCCTGCCAAAATGTGGGTTCTAATGTGCTGAATATGTGGTGAGGTGCCTCAAGACATGACGCATTTGGAGTTTTGCAATTTTCAAAAATATTCTCATTCCACCAATAAGACTAACTAGAATTGACATACCAGATCCATAAAAACATACTGGGATCCATCTTTATAAGTATATTGTTTGGTCTCCTTCGTCACAATTGCTTCGCTTAGCTGAAATGAAATTTTGCGAGTTAAGGCCAAGTTTCGAAGTTAGACAGCTTTATATGGAGCTTGTATATGTAAAATTCATGGCATTTTCTAGACAACAAGAACATATAAACATGTCCCATCTGCTGATCAAAACAAAAGGTTTCCACTTGAACATCTTTTTTTTTAAGTCTAACGATTCGGGGGACACACGGCGTGGTGTTCGCCCCAGCAATTTTATTAAAAAAAGAGAAGAATAGGTACAAGATAATAACAAGAGGAAGAAAAGAACGAGAAGAGACCGGATCCGAAGGATCCCATCCAGATTAAAAAGCGCTAGTTACAACATCGACCAATCGCAAGCAAGACGGCCCGCGTGAGCCAACACATTTTCTTTGTAGAATCTCTGGCCCCTAAAAATTGTTGCGTTACGCCCCAGCCAAATCGCCCAAACGCAAGCAAAGAGACCCAAAAAATCCCTGCGTTCCCTGTCTTTGTTCGACCGAATAGACACCCAGAAATCGTCCAGGCCAAAAGTATTGATCCAAGTCATCCTCGCCTCCTCCCAAACGCCTGCAGTGATCGGGCAAGCGAAAAAAGGTGATTTAAGGATTCCACGTCATCGGCACAGAGAGCACAACCCACCGAAGCCAAGCCACCATAAAGTCTATCGCAACGATCCCGCGTTAAAATCCTCCCCCTGCGAAAGAGCCAAAGGAAGATAGCCACCCTCTCTGGGAGCTTCAACTTCCAAAGGAAGTTGCAGTCAATGTTGAAGGGGTCCGAATACAGATGTGGTTGCTGGGAAATCGCCATGAAAGCCTTCCTCGTCGATGATTCATCCTCCCGTCAAGCACAGTGATCTCTTCCCGACGCGGGTCTGGGCGCATTCTTAATAGTATCCAGAAGAGTAAGAAGCTCGTCGAACCTTTGGTCAGAGAGGCTGCCATGTAGCGAGGGAAACCAGCCATCCCCTGACCAACAGGAAGCCACAGAAGCACGCCCATCGGTCGCCAAGGCAAATAAACGCGAGAACGATTCCCTTAAGGGGGCTCCACCAGCCCACTTGTCCGTCCAAAACTTGAAAGATCTGCCATCCCCGAGGACAGGAACAAAGAGATGCGAGTAGTGAAGGCCCACCGACATCACCCCGCGCCAGAAGGGGGTACGAGAACGAATACTACCACCCTCCCCCATCAGCACCCCATTTAACCCAAGAATCTCGCGCAATAAGGAAGAACAAAAATTATCACAAACACCCCACAACCTGTTCACCCACTTTAAGAGAAGAGCGTCATTGACCCAGTCGAGTCGACGGACGCCAAGACCCCCTTCACACTTCCTTCTCGTCACCTCCTCCCACCCCACGAGATGTGGACCACGCGAAGAGGTCCTGTTTCTCCCCCAAAGAAAATTCCTCATCATCTTCTCAATACGTCGTCGCACACCCGTCGGCAACTGCCAATTGGAGAGATAATAAACGGGGATAGACGAGAGAGTAAATTTGATAAGCACCAACCGGCCACCCCTCGAAAGCAGTGCCGAACTCCAACCGGAGAGCTACCTCTCCATCTTCTCAATAACCTTGTACCAGTCGCTATGTCTAGGCCTCCCCGCCCCCAGGGGCATGCCCGAGTAGTCAATCGGCAGAGAAGCAGGGGGGAGCCCAGTGCGAAGCCACAGTCAGACGCCGCCTCTGAATCCAAACCTGTTTCATCACTCCCTCGGAATGGAAGCGTCATGGTTATACAATCGTATATGATCAAATCACCCTCAGGTATTCCCAATGCATGTATATCCTACATACTGGAAGACCTGTGATCATTCTGAAGATAAAGATCACTTTTACACTGTCATCTTCAAGGTTAGATCAGTATGTTTCTCAATCTTGGTCATTGGGATTTGGTATAGATCATATGCTTTCACAAAGCATATATCTTACCTTCAAATTCATGTCATGCTTCCAAAGCATAACGACCATGCATGGAATTTGTTCAGTCCCAATACCTCATGAGTGAGCTCATGTCTCCCGGTTCACAAGTGAACCTGTATGATCCCTTTGAGAGATCGTATTACTCATACGTCCTTACATGCACACCAGCTCGCCGTTGTATAGACCTTGATTAGGTCATCAACCTATTGGTCTGCCAAATGTACACACTCAGACATATAGCAACACATCTGTCTCTGGTCAGAGGATGCATGCCTATGTTGTGACAGTATTCAACGTAGGTCTTTGGTTATCTCGATCTCGTCAAGTCAGCCCATTGACTCAACTAACCTGACACCTCCGAATCACTATTCCCATACAGAGGACCTGCATCAAGAGGTCAATCAGATATCAACCATATGAGATAGGATTGCCAACTTCTACTCAGGCTGGAGATCATCACTTTACAATCATTTGATGATGCTTGATGAGTCCTCTATCTAACTCCTTAGATATTCATCCAAGCATCAGCCTCTATGATTCATCCAGTGAATCAACAGCTGTATGATCATCAAGTTGGCCATGGTATATAACCCTTATTGTACAGAGGGACACTATAGTGCATTCATTCATTAATCTCAGAAAGGGAGTGAAAAATAACCAATAACTTTCATTGATAATTTATTTATTACAATAACATTTATTGTAGAAATGGTTCGCCCGGGGCTCACATTGCTAACAATCTCCCACTAGCCCTCAGAACCATTCAGGTACAATCCTTAAACCCATACTCATTACATGCTGGTCAAAAACCTTCTGTGTCAGAGGTTTGGTAAGAGGATCAGCAACGTTGTCGGCAGAGGCCGCCTTGGTGATGATGATGTCACCATGCTTTTGTATCTCCCGAATGATGTGGTATTTTCTTTCCACGTGCTTGCTCTTTTGATGCCATCTGGGTTCCTTTGCCTGGGCAATGGCTCCCGTGTTATCGAAGAGTAACGGGATGGGAGTATCAGAGGAAACTACGCCAAGCTCTAGCACGAACTTGCGCAACCACACCGCCTCCTTTGCAGCATCCGATGCGGCAATGTATTCGGCTTCTGTTGTCGAATCCGCAGTAGTGTCCTGCTTCTTGCTTCTCCAGCTCACAGCACCACCATTCAACATGACCACAAACCCTGATGTCAACTTTTGATCATCTACGTCCGATTGGAAGTCAGAATTTGTATATCCCAAGACTTGGAGATCACCATCTCCATAGACCAAGATGTAATCTTGCGTCCGTCTTAGATATTTGAATATGTTCTTTACTGCATTCCAGTGTTGTTCTCCATAGCAGGATTGGTAACGACTTACCACTCCCACTGCATGGCAGCTATCTGGCCTAGTACACATCATGGCATACATTAAGCTTCCTACAGCTGATGCATAAGGACATCCAGCCATGGCTTTCTTTTCCTCAACAGTTTGAGGAGCCATTCCTTTTGACAGGTGGATACCATGTCTTAAGGGTAGGAATCCTTTCTTGGAACTATCCATACGGAATCATTCAAGAATCTTCTTAATATATCCATATTGTGACAATCCCAAAATCCTCTTTTCTCGGTTTCAGAACAACTTCAGGCCTAAGATGTAAGAGGCTTCTCTAAAATCTTTCATCTCAAAGGTATGGGACAGTCAAATCTTTACACTGGTCATCATCCTTGTATCATTCCCAATGATAAGGATGTCATCTATGTAAAGCACGATTAACACAATGGCGCTCCCACTAGTCTTCTTGTATACACAAGGTTCATCAGGATTTTGCACAAAATCATAACTCTTTATGGTTTCGTCAAATCTGATGTTCCAGCTACGAGAAGCTTGCTTGAGCCCATAGATGGATTTCTTCAGCTTGCACACTTTGCCATCCTCAGTCATGAAGTCCTGGGGCTGCTCCATGTAGATATCCTCCTCGAGGTATCCATTGAGGAAAGCCGTCTTAACGTCCATCTGCCAGATGTCGTAGTCAAGAATATGCACCTATAGCTAGCAGTGTCCTGATGGATTTAAGCATAGCCACAGGAGAGAATGTCTCATCGTAATCGATGCCTTCTCTCTGTGTGTAGCCCTTTACGAGTCGTGCTTTGAAAGTCTCTACTTTCCCATCAGGTCCCCTCTTTCTCTTGAAGATCCATTTACACCCAATGGGTGTTACCCCTTTAGATGGATCCTATAGGGTCCATACACCATTCTTATGCATGGAGTCAATTTCTGACTTCATTGCTAGCATCCATCTATCCATGTCTTGATCCGCGAGTGCTTCATCAAATGAAGTAGGATCAATGTCAGTTTCACTTGACACATGGAATCCATACCTTTCGAGAGGTGCAACCATCCTCGAACTCCTTCGAAGAGGTATGGGTTTTTTTATCTTTATTTATTTCTTCAGTTTCTGGTCTAGGAAGCTCAGAATCCTCAGGGGATTCAATGAGTTCCTTTACTTCATCTTTGTCTTGACCTTTAAGGAAATCATTCTCCAGAAACTTCATATCTCTGGAAACAAAAACCTTTTGGGTCTCAGGGTCATAAAGTTGGTATCCGATACCATCCTTAACATACCCAATGAAGTAACACTCACGAGTGCGAGATTCTAGCTTACTTGCGTCCACATTCTTCGCATGGATCAAGCAACCCCAAACCCTCAAGTGATTAACACTAGGTTTGGATCCATACCAGAGTTCATGAGGAGTCTTAGGTACAGATTTGCTAGGAATCTTATTTAGGATATATATTACAGTCTCTATTGTAGATCCCCAGAAACTAAGAGGTAAATGTGCTTTACTCATCATTGAACGGACCATATCCATGATGGTCTTGTTGCGTCTTTCAACAACACCATTAAGTAGGGGAGTTCCAGGAGGAGTGAGATTGAAAACAATTCCATTCTCTTTAAGGTATTCCTTGAATTCATTTGATAGGTACTCGCCACCTCGATCAGATCGAATCCGTGTAATCTTCCTATCAGTTTGATTCTCAAACAAAGCCTCGAACTCTTTGAACTTTTCAAAGGTTTCAGATTTATAACGTAATAGGAAGATAAACCCGTATCGCGAATGGTCATCGATAAACGTCAAATAATAACGATATCCATTTCAAGTCGCGGTACTGAAGGGACCACATACATCAGTATGTATTAGGTCAATAATACCTTCGCATCTTTTAACCTTGTTACGGAAAGGCATCCTGGACATTTTACCTCGAATACAATGTTCACAGGTAGGCAAAGATTGAACCTGTAGAAAATCTAAAGGTCCATCCTTTATTATCTATTGATCCTATCAACAGATAAATGACCAAGTCTTTGATGCCATATCTCATTCGAAAGATTATCCCTGGATCTTTTAGGGTTTTTACTAGTGGTCGTAACATTCATGACATTCTCATTAATGCACAATTCATAGAGTCCTCCAGAAGTTAAAATACCCTCTGCAATATATTTATCATAATGATTTATGACTAATTTTTTACAGAACAGGACTGAATATTCACTTCTAACTAGTTTAGATACAGATATCAAATTCCTTCTAACTTCAGGTACATAAAGACACTCTTTAAGTACTAGGACTCTACCACTAGATAATGATAGTCGACGCGTAACGACGGCGACCGCTGCAACACTTGCATCAGATCCCATCTAGATGACTATCTCCCCTTCTTCAAGACTTCTAGTTTCCTGAAACAAATGCAACACATTGCATACATGAACAGAAGCACCAGAGTCTACAACCCAACTTCCTTCTCGTCCGACGAGGAAGCTAGTTTCAATGATGAAAGTAGATTTCATACATGTTGGGGCTTTACCTTTGTCTGAGGACTTCAGGTATTCTGGGCAGTTACGCCTCCAGTGTCCCGGCTTTTTGCAGTGGTGACAGACGTCGGCTTTCTTTGACGTCATTAGAGTGGATGCATTGGAAGAAGAGCCAACACTTTGTCCCTTCTTCTTTCTCTTCTGGGCCGGGCCCTTCCGAGAACCTTGCTTCCGACCGCGCTTCCCTCTGACCTGTGCAAGCATTGCACTGCCAGTGGGACCATCTTTCTTCATTACATCTTCCGCAGATTTCAATGCGGCAAGAAGACCCGCGCTTGTCAATTCCAGCTTGTTCATGTGGAATGACACTACAAAGTTATTGAAAGATTTGGACAATGACAGCAGAATGAAGTCAACTTGCATGTCTGCATCCATTGTTGCCCCAAGAGTCTCCAGCTCCGACAAGTACCCAAACATTTTGAGTACATGTTCACGGACCGAAGACCCTTCCTGCATCCTGCAGCGAATGAGGTCTTTAATAACATTGTACCGCTGGGTGCGGTTAATGTCACCAAACATATCCTTAAGATTCTACATTATTTCCTGGCAAGTGCTCATCTCCACATGTTGCTTCTGCAGAACATTGGAGAGAGAACCCAGGATATAGCATCTAGCCAAGACATGATCATCATACTTGTCATTATATGCTTTTTCTTCCTTAGATTTAGGGTTTTCATGCTTGTCCTCGGAGAGCACATAACTAATGCGCTCTGCTGATAGAACAAGCTCCAAATTACGGATCCAATCCGCCGGTCAATTGGATGACCTCAAGAAGCCTACTAAGTGGGTTCAAGGACTTCATTTTCTGAAATTAAGAATGCATTATATTAGAACATATTAAACATATATTCATAATGATATTTGATTAAGGCATTTTTAAATCAAATTGTTCTTGCTCTGTCAACTCTGAAAGTTTATTCCCTTAATCACTTTCAAAGTAAGAGATATACTTACCAATATATCTCAAGCAAGAACTGTAATCTCCTCCTTATCTTTGTCATATCCCAATAATATGAGAATCTATGACTCCAATAAGGAGAAGCGTGAACACATTCCACCTTGCAAGTCCAACTTGCATTTCCCAATTCGGTCTTTAATACCCGGGCCCACCACCCCTAAGGCGATGTTGACCCGTCATTAATTGAACCAACCGTCAACAGGAATACAACTCGCTATGCGCAATCCAATATCGCCCCAATAATATGAGGATCCGATATTGGGGTCACTACGCATACGTCCTTACTCTTTCGAGAAGCGACGAGCCCGATCCAAATGGATCGTATGCAGGAGTTGTCACTTCGGACAGGCGTCTCCTACATACGATATCTGGCGACGGAACCTTCGCCTTGACGGGAGACTATGGATGTCACTTATGTGATCATCCACCTCATATTCAAATTTTAATTAATTATCATGAATCACATTCACATAATTAATTCTTCCAAGGGAAATTATAACTCTATTCATAATAGTGTCTCAATTGACATAATCAATTTAATCATATTAAATTAATTATTAATCCAATTCAATAAACAAACTTGATTATTTTACTTGAATATATATGGTAATATCTCAAAATACGTGTTAATTCGAATTTTAATAATTAGAAAATACACCTTGATTTTCTCCGGCATTATACAGTCCCTACTCGCTGTCATGGCCAGTATCGACAAGAGTGGACAGACCACATACGTTGCAATCCGCAACCCCAATGCTCTCCGACTAGACACCATATCCACCTCGGGAAAGCATAATGCCAGATATATCAATTTGTACTTGAGATGATCATCGGTTTTTCAACCGAAATTATACCATATACTAATAATCAAAACATTTTTTATTATAAGAAAATTTGCTACACAAATTCCCAATCCTATTCAAGCATCAAGTTTGAAGATAGTGTTTCCAATTATGATTTCGATCACATCCAATCAATTAATTGGTTGAGGCCAAGTCAATTAGGTAAATAATCATCTTCCAATATTTCACAAATATTTTTCATGATCATTTCACGAAATTAACAATTAATTTCACTAATTGACAATTACTTGGTTCTATATTAGGACTGCAATTTTAGTAGTGACTCCTACTCACTAAAATTAACATATTTCAATCAATTTAAATCCAAATTAGACAAACTCAATTTTCAAAGATTGTTAACTTGATTTAGGACAGAAGCCAAGTGATGTTTCACGCATTTCGAGGCAGATAATAACAGTAATTAACTCTTTAATCATGTTAAAATCTACTGTTCCCGCAACAGTGCATACATGTTCATTAAAACAACCATATCTAGAGCATACGAAATCCGATTTACGTAAACTCAGATCTTATGGTTTCCTTATTTAATAGGGAACAAAATCCAAGTAAATAATTTGTGCTTAAACATTTTAAACATGGTCGAAATTATTTACTAAACAGATCTGCGAAATCAAACGCGATAAAAACTTTCGCGACCTTAACGAACCCAAGTCGTCCTCGGTTTTCGAATCATATTCGAAACCGTCGACCTAAGGCTCTGATACCACTTGAAGGATATGGAATTATCCTCAAACACATCACGGAAGCGTGATCGTCGTATCGGATACGACGAAAAATGACTAGTCGTACTAGTTGTTCTGTGCAGCGGAATTTAAATTTTTTTTCATGTGATGAAACCACATGATCCAAGAACGATTCTCGGATCGTTTCATCTATAACCACAACAAGTATAATGCAATACCTCTTGAAGCGTGGTTGATCAGGTCTCTAAAGGAAAAGACCTCCTCTCTAAAGTCCGATCGTCGGTGAGACCGCTTGCGAGCGCGGGGATGAACCGCGTTGTCCTCGCAATCCAAGAAGTTGATCCAAGCGTGGTTGCTCCTGATCTCGTCGCACGAGATCGAACGTCTCCTTCGTGAGTGTAGCACTCCAAAAAGACAGAGAACCGAAGAACATCGAAGCAGTGGCCCAGTGGCGAGAGCGTCGACGAATCTCTCCTCTAGGGTATGGTGGACGGCCACCAAAAATAGAGGGAGAGAGGGCAGTCGTGTATGAAGAAAAAGAGAGAGAGAGAGAGAGAGAGAGAAAGAGAGAGCTCCAAAATTGCATGTAAATAGAGAGCATCGGTATGCCTCTCTATTTATAGGTTTTTGGGATCCATGGATCTCAATCCATGGGACATATAAAATCAACGGATGAGATTGATTTATGTCAATCCAATGGTCAAGATTGTTGTTATCAAAAACAACAAATTTGGATTAAAATATATTTGAAAAGATCAAATATAAATCAATCCTAAATTAAACCAATAAATAAGGAGAGAATATACATGGAGATCAACATCTACCATGTATATCCAAGTGGACGGCCACCCATTCCAATTAGGAATTGGGTGCCGCCACTTTGAGATCTCAAGGAGGCAATCTCATGGATTTCCATGAGATTGTGTATCTCCTTGAATTTCTCTCCTATTTATTTCCAACAACATTTGTTGGGATTTATTCATCAAAAATAATTCACAATTATATTTGAGAATATTGCAATCTTGCCATTGAAAAATTGTGAATTATATTCACATCCCAAAACAACATATAATTTACATTGTCAATTAATTACACAATGTGTATCCAATACACATAATAATTAATCAACACACATAAATTATAATTAGTTCTCTCTAATACATTATAAATCACATTTATAATATATTATGAATAATTGGATATTTCTATCCACATTATTCTTATCCATGATAATTAAATCACATTTAATTATATTGGATAATTTCTTCACACATCAAGATGATTAAATCACATTTAATCATTATTTCTTCATTGCTTAGATCTTATGGAATTATTCTTGAACCCTTCAAGAATAATGCAATCTCTCCGCAGATACTTAGAGATAAGGATAGGGCGATTGTATTGTTCCACGTATAGTGACTTGGATGTTGAGATCATATCTCAAATCCAGATCCCATGGACCTCCCACTGATGCTTGATCAAATCAAGACCGTAGACGTAATCTTCTCATTGCATCTGAATCTCATTCAGATCAATGTCCAGTTCATGGACTAAGATTAGGTCACTTCTCTAATGAGAGGAGTCACTAAAATCCAAACATGTTCCATCACTCCCTCGGAATGGAAGCGTCATGGTTATACAATCGTATGTGATCAAATCACCCTCAGGTATTCCCAATACCTGTACATCCTACATACTGGAAGACCTATGATCATTCTGAAGATAAAGATCACTTTTACACTGTCATCTTCAGGGTTAGATCATTAAGTTTCTCAATCTTGGTCACTGGGATTTGGTATAGATCATATGCTTTCACAAAGCATATATCTTACCTTCAAATTCATGTCATGCTTCCAAAGCATGACGACCATGCATGGAATTTGTTCAGTCCCAATACCTCATGAGTGAGCTCATGTCTCCCGGTTCACAAGTGAACATGTATGATCCCTTTGAGAGATCGTATTACTCATACGTCCTTACATGCACACCAGCTCGCCGATGTATAGACCTTGGTTAGGTCATCAACCTATTGATCTGCCAAATGTACACACTCAGACATATAGCAACACATCTGTCTCCGGTCAGAGGATGCATGCCTATGTTGTGACAGTATTCAACGTAGGTTTTTGGTTATCTCGATCTCGTCAAGTCAACCCATTGACTCAACTAACCTGACACCTCTGAATCACTATTCTCATACAGAGGACCTGCATCAAGAGGTCAATCAGATATCAGCCATATGAGATAGGATTGTCATCTCCTACTCAGGTTGGAGATCATCACTTAACAATCATTTGATGATGCTTGATGAGTCCTCTATCTAACTCCTTAGATATCCATCCAAGCATCAGCCTCTATGATTCATCCAATGAATCAACAGCTGTATGATCATCAAGTTGGCCATGGTACATAACCCTTATTGTACAGAGAGACCCTATAGTGCATTCATTCATTAATCTCATAAAGGGAGTGAAAAATAATCAATAACTTTCATTGATAATTTATTCATTACAATAACATTTATTGTAGAAATGCTTCGTCCGGGGCTCACATTGCTAACAAAATCTATTCTGACAGACTTAGCTGTTGACACGCCTCTTCCCATGCAGTTGCAATGTGATAACCAGGTTACTCTTTTCATTGCCAACAATCCAACTTTCCATGAGAAGATCAAACACGTTGAGATAGATTGCCATTATATATGAGACATGATCCAGAAGGACTTTATCTCCATCTCACATGACCATTCGGGGGAACAGACAGCAAATGTTTTCACCAAAGCCCTAACCAGAGGGCCATTCCAGAAGGGTTGTTATGTAATTTTCTATTTATTTTGCCTCTATTATGTAATATGCTCTTTAGGATTTCTCCTCTCTATATAAAAGAGGCCTATGACCTCATGAATAAACAAATCATTACTTTCTCTCTACAGTTATCAATATGAAGTATGATAAGTCGATAATCTATCACAGCTTGTTGATAGCATTCTTACTTGGACTAAAAATTAACAATATGCAATATCAATATCATGAAAGTTAACAGCCTTACTTTGGACATTGAGCCTATGACAACTATATGAACAAGAATAGTCAATTAACTGATCTAACAGTTGATCAGGTGGAAGACTATATCTACAGTGGGGGCATACTTCTATCCAATAATTGTTTGAGGCATGGACAGGACCGGAAGCCCTCCTTGTTTCAAAGAGAGGAAGATGGGTTATTAACATTTAATTTGATGGCCATAGACGAATTGAAAGCTAAGAAGTGTATAAGGATCCCCTGGAAAAAATAGAGATGTCTCCTACGTAGGATTATTTACGCAATCGCAATCATTTCTGAAACACCTCTAATAGAGGAACAAATAGTCAATTTAGAAAGAACTTATTGTTAACCTTTTTCTGATATGAATCTATTTATGACTAATCTAACAATTGATCAAGTGGAAGATTAAATCTACAGTGGGGGCATACTTCTATCCAATAATTTAAGATACCAACGATCAAGTGCTTCAACTAAATCACGTCAATTTTTATAATAAACTTAGAAAATGCATACTTCAGTTAGTTAACATAATATTTCAATTTTGTAATCCTTCTTCCACAATAAGTAGGGTCGACTACATGGATTTCTGCTCAAATCTATGTGGAAAGATTCGACTATTTTTTACGTTGATTGTCGAATACCTAAAGCAATCCCTGGAAGGGAGGGTTTGAGCCCTAGTCTTTTGGAGGTAGGCACGTCGCATTACCACCAAACCATTTAAGTGGGTACTCATTTAACATAATATAAGAACAAAATATCCTAGATCAGATCCTGGAACAAATGCTATCAATGGGGTCGTTCTGCTAAAACACCCCGAATAAATTTGGGCATTTTATCAATAGAAACAGTTCGTTTTGTCATATTTACATTAATCCAGTTTATTCGCATATTGACTTGATCATAGTAAAGTTTTCCAGCTCGGTCTTTTGTAATAAGTATCATTTCCTCTTGATAATAGATCAGTAAAAGAGCAATGGAACACAATCCAATGGATCCAAACTTAACGCCTAACTAAAAACTATAAACATAAACCATCAGACATATTACCGTACTTCCTGCTCGGAAGGTCTTCTCGACCACATTGCCTGTTATATAATTCCTCATTTTGGTCCTCACAAAGGCAGCTCCTTTTCCAGGCTTGACATGAAGAAATTCTACAATAAATACAAAAAGAAGAAACTTGTACGGCACTTCATTACAAGTACAACGAAAACAAACACCATTCGGGCTGTCTACGCAGTTTCGGGATTTTTTTCTCAACCAAATGATTTTTCCAAAAAAACTAAATTTCCGCAGATGCACAAAAAAGAGGAGGGTTTCTGATGGGATCAGCACGTACCAAGGACTCTCCAGGGGGCTCCGTCGACCTCCACACTCGTTCCCACCTTTATGTCATTGCTGGATAGGGCATAGATCCCTGACCTCGCCAAAAATCTCCACATTAGCAGATTAAAATATCTAGAAAGAAGAAAAAAAAGCCTAATTTGTTGCGGCACGCTACTAACTCGAGAATCGCGAGGACAAGCGGGTCGTGGGAAAAGGGAAGCATCCAGCAGGGAAGCGCGCCGATCGAGGAGAGGAGACAAGGACATTGGAAGGAGGAGAAGAAGAGTGGAAGCGAGTGCTCGAAGCGAGGCGGAGAGAAACAACACCCGCCATCTTTTTTTCTTCTTCTTCTTAACGCGCACTGCAGTGGAGGTAAAGCTCCGACTCCTCGTCGTTTTTAGATAAGGTGGGGACGGTTTTGAGCTTTCACGACGAGGTGGCGATTCATGTTTTTCCCGGGCTATTGTAAACAGCAATTCTACCGAATTGTGTAAAATAAATAGGGTTTTTAAGATTGTGCCCCTCTTAGATTCTGCAATATCAGTTTTGTCCCTTCTTTTATGCGATATTAGTTGTAGCCATGCCTTGGGCAACTAACAATTGTACCCCTCATATTAATTTCCTCCATTAAAAGAAAAAAAGAGAACTACAAGTGAATTTTTTTGAAAATTCTAGGGGCACGACTATAATAACATCTTGTTAAATCATGCTTTGGTTGTATAAATTAAACCATGGTTTTATTTATCTCACTAATAGCAAAGCTAATCTGATGGACACAATTATTAATTACTCGAGAAGGTAAGGACATAATTGATATTACAAAAAAAGAAAGGAGCATGAGAGAGGACTACAGAAAACTCAAATAGATAACTAATTGCACATTTTCCAAGGAAAAAGGAAGCGTATTAATGAGCTGAAGAAAGTTTGTGCGTTCATCATGTATGCATGCCATTGATATGTCTCGTGACGAGCAAATTGCAAGTGGCTCTACTTTTGGAACAAGTGTAGTATTAAAAATCAAGGCAAATGAGTAGTTGAGAGGTGATAGATATGAAAGAATGTGTAGTTGAGCTGCACAATCCATGTCATCATGTTCAAATCCAACCTTAAATTTTTACCATTATTAGAATCGGAGGGTCAGGACTAATGGATTGTTTGTACTTCTACTCTTGCATTTCTACTTTAGCTCTACTTTAATTCTCTGAGAAGAAATGGAAAATGCAGAGGAAATGAAAACACGGGAATTGGAAGCGATCGTTAAAGAATAGAGATTGAAAAAGTATTTACCTTGAGTAATTATATTTTCTCATCGTGGATTCCCACCTTCATGTTAGAAAAAACCTATATTGTTGCAATGTTATACTAACTTGAGAATCACTTGAACGCTAGTTGTAGAAAGATGGAAAGGTCTGTCAAAAAAGCATGTTGAGCGAGTAGAGGAAACAACAAGATTAAAAGGAAATATGAAGGGAGAGTACACATAGGTTCACAATGAGGTGGAAAGAAGCAACATATGTCAGCATCTTCTTCCTCCTCCTCATCTTCTTAATGTATAGTGGAGCGGAGGTTGACGCTCTGACGAACACCTCGTTGTTATTGATAAGGTAGAGACTATTGTCATGTGCTAATTGATTTACCTCACATGATGAATGCATTGTGTGTGCATGCTGACTTCAAATACAAAAGAAGAATATTTTTGATGTCTTCTCGATTAAAACCTCTCCCAATCACTTCAAATACAAAAAGTAGAATATTTTTGGTTATAGATGCCGAAGAAAAATCCTTTGAGAGTAGATATGTATTTACACATGGCTTTGATCTTCACATGGTAAACAACGTCGCTTCGTTTAATAAGAATAACTATAAATACACCCTTCGAGGGAGAATCTATGAATCAAAAAAGCATTTGTCTTTTGTACAAGATTATTTTCATGTTCAACATGCCATCGATTATATTTAGCTCTTCCCCTCGCTTATTTCCTTTATCGTCTCAATAGAAGGTTATAGCTTCTACAAGGTCTACTTGTTGTAGAGCATGATGCCATGCTTTTGTGACATGTGTTTTTTAGAGGGTTATGGCACATAAGTCCAACAACGTGGGGACAACAAAGAGTTGATGGTGAACTCATGGGTAAACTATTAGACATGTGAGCCCTGGGCGAACCATTCTTACAATAAGATGTTATTGTAATATATATATGTTTATCAATAAATGTTATTAATGTTCCACTCCCTTTCTGAAATTAAATGAATGAATGCACTATAAGGTCCCTTTTGTACAATTAGGGTTATGTACCATGGCCATCTTGATGATCATATAGTTGTTGATTCATTAAATGAATAATAGAGGCTGGTATTTGGATGAATATCTAAGGAGTTAGATGGAGGACTCATCAAGCACCGTCAAATGATTATTAAGAGATGATCTCCAGCCTGAGTAGGAGATGGCAATCCTTTCTCACATAGGCTGATATCTCACCGACCTCTTGATGCAGGTCCTCTGTATGGGAATGGTGATTCGGAGGTGTCAGATTAGTTAGGTCAATGGTTGACTTAATAAGATCGAGATAACCTAAGTCCTATGTTGAATGTTGTCACAGCATAGGCACGCATCCTCTTACCGGAGACAGATGTATTGCTATATGTCTGAGTATGTACATTTGACAGACCGATAGGTTGATGGCCTAACCAAGGCCTATACATCGGCGAGCTGGTGTGTATATAAGGGCATATGAGCAATACGATCTCTCAAAGGGATCATACAGGTTCACTTATGAACCGGAAGACATGAGCTCACTCATGAGGTATTGGGACCGATCAAATTCCATGCATGGTCGTCGTGCTTTGGAAGCATGACATGAATTTGAAGGTATGATATATGCTTTGCGAAAGCATATGATCGATACCGATTACCAATGACCAAGATTGAGAAACTTAGTGATCAAACCCTGAAGAAGACAATGTAAAATTGATCTTGATCTTCAGGTTGACCACGGGTCTTCCAGTATGCAGGATGTACAGGTATTGGGAATACCTGAGGGTGATGTGATCATAAACGATTGTATAACCATGACGCTTCCATTCTAAGGGAGTGATGAAACAGGTCTGGATTTCAGTAACTCCTTTCAGTAGAGAAGCAATCAGATCTTAGTCCAAGTGTTGGACATTGGTCTGAATGAGATTCAGATGCAATAAGAAGATTAGATTTGCGGTCTTGATTTAATCAAGCATATATGGGAGGTTCATAAGAGCTAGATTTGAGATGAAATCTCAACATCCAAGTCACTATACGTGGAACAATACAATCGTCATGTCCTATCTCCAAGTATCTGTGAAGAAAGCACATTATTCTTGAAGGGGCTCAAGAATAATTCATTTGATGACTTATGTATCCAAGCAAGAAGGACTTGATGATTAAATGAGATTTAATTATCAAGCATAATATGAATGAGATTCATATTGTGAGAATAATTAACCAAGATAATTAAATAGGATTTAATTATCTAGGATTAGAGAATGTGGATAATACTATCCATAATATTTGTGTATTATAAATATGATTTATGATATACGTGTATTGGAGAGAGAGAGAGTTTATGTAAATAGCATTTGTTAATTATTAATATGTATTGGATTCACATTAATTAATTAATTGGAAATGTAATTTACAAATTAGTTTGGGTTGTGAATATGATTCACATATTTTTCAGTGGCATGATTGAATTATTTACAAATTAATTTAAAATTAATTTGGTGGATAATTTTGTGATAATGGTTATGACAAAATCAATTAAAAGATAATGGATAAAATAAATGGGAGATAAAATCACCCCAAAATAGGGGTGGCGTCAACCATGGGTGACGCCCCCTATTTTGAGGGGATTTATTTATCTCCTCATTTCTTTTATCTTATTATTTCTTGATAATTAATTTAGGTTAATTATGTTGATAATGTTGCAACATATATTTTATTTAATAATAAATTAATGTTTTTGGCTTTTTTAACCAACAATAATCATGGCCATTGATGAATACATAGATCACCATGGCTGTTGGATCTATGTGTCCCATGGATTGAGATCCATTGGATCCTAAACTAATATATAAGGAGGTCTACCCTAGTTTTTCAAAGGGACATTATTTTAGAGTTGTACAAGCTTACTACTCTCTCTCTCTCTCTATCGTTCTCGCCTACTCTCTCTCTCTCTCTCAATTCAAAGGTGACCGTCCATCTTGTGTATTGAGAAGGAGAGTCTCTCACCTTCGCCTTCGACGACTCGAGGATCTCCTTCTTCTTTGGGGCTGCTTGCCCTAAAGGAAGATGACGGATTTTGTTGGACAAAATCATAGGATTCATTGCTTGGATCTTCATCAAGGATTGCGGGAGGATCGCATCTCATCATCGCGCCCGCAAGTGCATTCTTCGTGGATCGGACTTGATATAGGAGAATCTCTTGTTTTGGGATCTCACGATTACAACCACGCTCCAAGAGGTATTCCTTATACTTTGTCGTTTGATGAAACGATCCGAGAAATGTTCTCGTGATCATGTGATTTCATCATTAGATTTAAAAATTTTAATTTCCGCAGCATCTTGCGACTAGTGCGACTAGTCGCCCCGATCGCATACGATGCGATCAACAAGCTTCCGTGATGCGCTTAAGGATTTTCAATATCCTTCAACTGGTATCAGAACCATAGGTCGAATAAGGTTTTGGATATGATCCATAGACCTAGGACGACTTGGTTTTGAAAGGGTCGCGGATTTTTTTGTTGCATTTCAATTTCCGCACCTCTGTCTAATTGAAATTTTCAGTACTGTTTAAATTGTTTAAACACAAAATTTGCAATTGGATTTTGTTCCCCATTAAATAAGAAAACTATAGGATATGAGTTTACGAAATATGGATTTCATTTGCTCAAGATATAGCCTTTTGAATATGCATGTATTCACTGTTGCGGTAACAACATATCTAAACGTGATTAATGAGTTAATTACTATTTTGATGTGCCTTGAAATGCGTGAATTATCACTTGGGTTCTGTTATAAATCAAATTGGCAATCTTAGGAAACTGATTTTGCAATTTTTGGATTTAAATTGATCAAGATAAGTTAATTTTAGTGATTGGGGGTCACTGCTGGAAATTGACATCTTTTGATCATGAACCTTGTGATAAGTCATTCAAACATGATGATGAAACTTAATGATTATTTTTCTGAAATAATTAGTGATAAATATTTGTGAAATATTTAAAGAGATAATTATTTCATTGAATGACATTTGCCTAACCCCTGAATGTCCAAAACACAAAGCCTGAGATATCCAAAACCTTAATAATAAGATAATTGATCTTGATTATTGGTTGATGTGAATTCATCAACAAACATTGATTTCATGAAAAACCTTAGTTTATCCTACAATAGTTGTAGGACAACTTTTACATGAAAACCCCTCTTGTTTGAATAGGATTGGAGATTTGTTTAGTAAATCTCCTTATAATATAATCAAAATTGTTTTGATGTATATTATATGGTATAATTTCGGTTGAAAAATCGATGAGCATCTCAAAGTACATAATGATCTATCTGGCGTTATCCTTTCCTGAGGTGGATATGGTGCCTAGTCGGAGAGCATTGGGGTTGCGGGTTGCAATGTATATGGTCCGTCTCACTCTCGTCAGTACTGGCCATGACAGCGGGTAGGGACTCGATAATGCCAGAAAAAGTCAGAGTGTATTTTTCTAATTATTAAAATTTGAATAATACATACTTTGAGATTATACCTACTATTCAAGTAATAATCAAGTTTGTTGATTGATGATTGGATTAATGATTAATTTAATGTGATTAAATTAATTATATCCAATAAGCACTCTATTATGTATAGATGTGTATTTCCCTTGTAAGAATTAATTATGTCAATATGATTCACGATAATTAATTATTAAATTTGAATATGAGGTGGAGGATCACATAAGTGACATCCATGGTCTCCTGTCAAAGCAAAGGGTTCCGTTGCCAGGGATTGTATGTAGGAGACGCATGTCCGAAGTGACAGCTCCTGTATGCAAGTGCATCTGGATCGGGCTCTTTGCTTCTCGAAAGAGTAAGGCCGTATGTGTAGTGACCCCAATATCGAGTCCTCATATTATTGGGGCGATATTGTATTGCGCATAGCGAGTTCTAATCCTGTTGATGGTTGATTCAATTAACAATGGGTCAACATCATCTTAGGGGTTGTGGGCCTAGGTGTCAAAGACCGAATTGGGAAATGCAAGTTGGACTTGCAAGGCGGAATGAGTTCCTGCTTCTTTTTATCGGAGTCGCAAGTTCTCATATTATTGGGATGTGACAAAGATAGGAAAGGAGATTCCAGATCTTGCTTGAGATATAGCGGTAAGTATATCTCTTACTTTGAAAGACGATTAGGGAATAATCTTTTAAAGTTGACATAGCAAGTCAAATTTGATTTAAAATACCTTAATCAAATATCTTAAAATGAATATATAATTATTTATGTATTCTGATATAGTGCATTCTTAATTTCAGAAAATGAAGTCCACGAACCCACTTAGCAGGCTCCTGGAGGTCAACCAGTTGACCGGACCAAATTATTCGGAGTGGATCCAAAATTTGGATCTTGTCCTTTATGCAGAACGCATCTCGTATGTGCTATCCAAGGACAAGATAGCAGACATTCTGACTGTGGAAGATAAATCATATAATGAGAAATATTATGAAGAACATAATCTGGCAAGGTGTTATATCCTTTGGTCATTGTCCAATGTGCTTCAGAAGCAACATGTGGAAATGAACCATTGCTAAGAAATTATGCTGAATCTGAAGGAAATATTTGGTGACATAAACCGCACACAGCGTTACAACGTGATGAAAGAGCTTATTCGCTGCAAGATGCAGGAAGATGCAGGAAGGGACCTCTGTCAGAGAACACGTACTCAAAGTGTTTGGTTACCTCTCTGAATTGGAAACCCTATGAGCCTACATGGATTCTGACATGCAGGCTGATTTTATTTTCCTGTCGCTCCCTAAGTCTTTCAACAACTTTGTCGTGTCTTATCACATGAGCAAAGGCGACTTCACTAACGCTAGGTTGTTAGCTGCCTTGAAGTCTATAGAAGACGTGATGAAGAAGGACGGCTCCTCTGCTAGTGCAATGGTTGCAGAGGTGAGAGGAAAGCGCGAGCGGAAGCAAGGTTCTCGAAAGGGACCGGCCCATAAGAGAAAGAAGAAGAATCAAGGAGTTGGTTCATCTTCTAGTGCTTCCACACTAATGACATCGGAAAAGTCCGATGTCTGTTACTACTGTAAAAAGAGGGGGCACTGGCGGCGTAACTGCCCGGATTACCTGAAGTCTGCTGACAAAGGTAAAGCCCTAGCAGGTATAAAATCTACTTTCATCATTGAAACTAGCTTTCTCGTTGGACGAGAAGGAAGTTCGGTTGTAGATTCTGGTGCTTCTGTTCATGTATGCAATTCGTTGCATTTGTTTCAGAAAACTAGGAATCTGGAGCATGGGGAGATAGTCATCCAGATGGGATATGATGCAAGTGTTGCAGCAGTCGCCGTCGGGACCTACAGACTATCATTATCTGGTGGTCGAGTCATAGTACTTAAAGAGTGTCTTTATGTACCTGAAGTTAGAAGGAATCTGATATCTGCATCTAAGCTAGTTAGAAATGGATATTCCTTCACTTTCTGTAATAAATTAATCATAAACCATTATGATAAATATATTACGGAAGGTATTTTGACTTCTGGTGGACTATATGAATTGTGTATTGATGAATGTGTCATGAATGTTACTACCACTAATAATGAAAATCCCAAGAGATCCAGGGAGGATATAAATCATTCAAATATGATTTGGCATCAAAGGCTTGGTCATTTATCTGTTGATAGGATCAATAGATTGATAAAGGATGGACCTTTAGATTTTCTACAGGTTCAATCTTTACCTACCTGCGAATAATGCATTTGAGGTAAATGACTAGAGCACGTTTCCGTAGCAAAATTACGAGATGCGAAGGTATTCTTGACCTAATACATACTGATGTATGTGGTCCCTTCGGTACCGCAACTAGAAATGGATATCGATATTATTTGACGTTTATTGATGACCATTCACGATACGGATTTATCTTCCTACTACGTCATAAATCTGAAACCTTTGAAAAGTTCAAAGAGTTTAAGGCTTTGGTTGAGAACCAAACCGATAGGAAGATCAAACGGATTCGATCTGACCGAGGTGGTGAGTACCTCTCAGATGAATTCAAGGATATCTTAAAAAGAATGGAATTGTCTCCAATCTCACTCCCCCTAGAACTCCCCAACTTTAATGGTGTTACTGAAAGATGCAACAAGACTATCATGAACATGGTTCGTTCAATGATGAGCAAAGCACGCTTACCTCTTAGTTTCTGAGGATATGCAGTAGAGACTGCGATATATATCCTGAACAAGATTCGTAGCAAGTCTGTACCCAAGACTCCTCACGAGCTCTGGTATGGTACCAAACCTAGTGTTAAACACTTGAGGGTTTGGGGATGCTTGGTCCATGCGAAGAACGTGGATGCAAGTAAGCTAGAATCTCGCACTCGTGAGTGCTACTTCATTGGGTATGTTAAAGATGGTATTGGATACCAGCTTTATGACCCTGAGACCCAAAAGATTTTTGTCTCTAGGGATGTGAAATTTCTAGAGGATGATTTCCCTAAAGGTCAAGACAGAAATGAAGTAGAGGAACCCATTAAATCCCCTGAGGATTCTGAGATTCCTAAACCAGAAACTGAAGAGATAAATAAAGATGAAACACCCATACCTCTTCGAAGGAGTTCGAGGGTGGTTGCACCACCTGAAAGGTATGGATTCCATGTGTCAGGTGAGGCTGACAATGATCCTTCTTCATTTGATGAAGCACTCGCGGATCATGACATGGATAGATGGATGCTAGCAATGAAGTCAGAAATTGACTCCATGCATAAGAATGGTGTATGGACCCTAGAGGATCCACCTAAAGGGGTAAAACCCATTGGGTGTAAATGGATCTTCAAGAGAAAGAGGGGAACTGATGGGAAAGTAGAGAGTTTCAAGGCACAGCTCGTAGCCAAGGGCTACACACAGAGAGAAGGCATCGACTACGATGGGACGTTCTCTCCTGTAGCTATTCTTAAGTCCATCAGGACACTGCTAGCTATAGCTGCATCTCTTGACTACAACATCTGGCAGATGGACGTTAAGCCGGCCTTTCCTCAATGGATACCTCGAGGAAGATATCTATATGGAGCAGCCCCAGGGCGTCATAGTTGAGGATGGAAAAGTATGCAAGTTGAAGACATCCATCTATGGGCTCAAACAAGCTTCTCGCAACTGGAACATCAGATTTGACGAAACCATAAAGAGTTACGATTTTGTGCAGAATCCTGATGAACCTTGTGTATACAAGAAGCTTAGTGGGAGTGCCATTGTGTTTATCGTGCTTTACATAGATGATATCCTTATCATTGGGAATGATACAGGAATGATGACCAGTGTGAAGATTTGGCTATCCCATACCTTCGAGATGAAAGATCTTGGAGAAGCCTCTTATATCTTAGGCCTGAAATTGTTCAGAAAACGAGAAAAGAGAATATTGGGATTATCACAACATGTATACATCAAGAAAATTCTTGAATGATTCCATATGGATAGTTCCAAGAAAGGATTCCTCCCCTTAGGACATGGTATCCATCTGTCCAAAGGGATGGCTCCTCAAAATGTTGAGGAAAGGAAAGCCATGGCTGGATGCCCCTATGCATCAACTGTAGGAGGCTTGATGTATGCCATGATGTGTACTAGGCCAGACACCTGCCATGCAGTGGGAGTGGTAAGTCGTTACCAATCCTGCTATGGAGAGAAACACTGAAATGCAGTAAAGAACATATTCAAATATCTAAGACGGACGCAAGATTACATGTTGGTCTATGGGGATGGTGATCTCCAAGTCTTGGGATATACAGATTCAGACTTCCAGTCAGATATTGATGATCGAAAGTTGACATCAGGGTTTGTATTCCTACGGAATGTTGTGTTGTGAGCTGGAGAAGTAAGAAGCAAGACACTACGACGGATTCAACAACAGAAGCCGAATACATTGCCGCATCGGATGCTGCAAAGGAGACAGTGTGGTTGCGCAAGTTCATCTTGGAGCTTGGCATAGTTTCCTCTGATACTCCCATCCCGTTGCTCTGCGATAACACGGGATCCATTGCCCAGGCAAAGGAACCCAGATTCCATCAAAAGAGCAAGCACATGGAAAGGAAATACCACATCATTCGGGAGATTCAAAAGCGTAGTGATATCATCATCACCAAGGTGGCCTCTGCTGACAACATTGCTGATCCTCTCACCAAACCTCCGACACAGAAGGTTTTTGACTAGCATGTAATGAGTATGGGTTTATGGATTGTACCTGAATGATTACGAGGGCTAGTGGGAGATTGTTGGACATGTGAGCCCTGAGCGAACCATTCTTACAATAAGATGTTATTGTAATATATATGTTTATCAATAAATGTTATTGATGTTTCACTCCCTTTCTGAAAATAAATGAATGAATGCACTATAAGGTCCCTTTGTACAATTAGGGTTATGTACCATGGCCATCTTGATGATCATATAGATGTTGATTCATTAAATGAATCATAGAGGCTGGTATTTGGATGAATATCTAAGGAGTTAGATGGAGGACTCATCAAGCACCGTCAAATGATTATTAAGAGATGATCTCCAGCCTAAGTAGGAGATGGCAATCCTTTCTCACATAGGTTGATATCTCACCGACCTCTTGATGCAGGTCCTCTGTATGGGAATGGTGATTCGGAGGTGTCAGATTAGTTAGGTCAATGGTTGACTTAATGAGATCGAGATAACCTAAGTCCTATGTTGAATGTTGTCATAGCATAGGCACGCATCCTCTTACCGGAGACAGATGTATTGCTATATGTCTGAGTATGTACATTTGACAGACCGATAGGTTGATGGCCTAATCAAGGTCTATATACCGGCGAGCTGGTGTGCATATAAGGACATATGAACAATACGATCTCTCAAAGGGATCATACAGGTTCACTTATGAACCGGAAGACATGAGCTCACTCATGAGGTATTGGGACCGATCAAATTCCATGCATGATCGTCATGCTTTGGAAGCATGACATGAATTTGAAGGTATGATATATGCTTTGGGAAAGCATATGATCGATACCGATTCCCAATGACCAAGATTGAGAAACTTAGTGATCAAACCCTGAAGAAGACAATGTAAAATTGATCTTGATCTTCAGATGACCATGGGTCTTCCAGTATGCAGGATGTACAGGTATTGGGAATACCTGAGGGTGATGTGATCATAAACGATTGTATAACCATGACGCTTCCATTCCGAGGGAGTGATGAAACATGTCTGGATTTCAGTGACTCCTTTTAGTAGAGAAGCAATCTGATCTTAGTCCAAGTATTGGATATTGGTCTGAATGAGATTCAGATGCAATAAGAAGATTAGATTTACTGTCTTGATTTAATCTAGCATCTGTGGGAGGTTCGTAAGATCTGGATTTGAGATAAAATCTCAACATCCAAGTCACTATACGTGGAACAATACAATCGTCCTGTCCTTATCTCCAAGTATCTGCGAAGAAAGCACATTATTCTTGAAGGGGTTCAAGAATAATTCATTTGATGAATTATGTATCCAAGCAAGAAGGACTTGATGATTAAATGAGATTTAATTATCAAGCATAATATGAATGAGATTCATATTGTACGAATAATTATCCAAAATAATTAAATGGGATTTAATTATCAAGGATTAGAGAATGTGGATAATACTATCCATAATATTTGTGTATTATAAATATGATTTATGATACACATATATTGAAGAGAGAGAGTTTATGTATATAAGATTTGTTAATTATTAATGTGGATTAGATTCATATTAATTAATTAATTGGAAATGCAATTTACAAATTAGTTTGGGTTGTGAATATGATTCACATATTTTTTAGTGGTATGATTGAAATATTTACAAATTAATTTGGAATTAATTTGGTGGATAATTTTGTGATAATAGTTATTACAAAATTAATTAAAAGATAATGGATAAAATAAATGAGAGATAAAATCACCCAAAAATAGGTGTGGCGCCAACCATGGGTGACGCCCCCTATTTTGGGGAGATTTATTTATCTCATCATTTCTTTTATCTTATTATCTCTTGATAAATTTATGTTAAATTAAATTATGTTGATAATGTTGCAACATATATTTGATTTAAATATAAATTAATGTTGTTGGCTTTTTTAACCAACAATAATCATGGTCATTGATTAATACATAGATCACCATGGTCGTTGGATCTATGGGTCCCATGGGTTGAGATCCATTGGATCCTAAACTAATATATAAGGAGGGCTACCCTAGCCTTTCAAAGGGACATAATTTTAGAGTTGTACAAGGTTACTACTCTCTCTCTCTATCATTCTCACCTACTCTCTCTCTCTCTCAATTCAAAGGTGGTCGTCCATCTTGTGTATTGAGAAGGAAAGTCTCTCACCTTCGCCTTCGACGACTCGAGGATCTCCTTCTTCTTTGGGGCTGCTTGCTCTAAAGGAAGACGACGGATTTCGTTTGGATCTTCATCAAGGATTGCGGGAGGATCGTGTCTCATCATCGCGCCCGCAAGTGCATTCTTCGTAGATCGGACTTGAGACAGGAGGATCTTTTGTTTTGTGATCTCACGATTACAACCACGCTCCAAGAGGTATTCCTTATACTGTGTGGTTTGATGAAACGATCCGAGAAATGTTCTCGTGATCATGTGGTTTCATCACTAGATTAAAAAATTTTAATTTCCGCCGCATCTTGCGACGAGTGCGACTAGTCGCCCCGGTCGCATACGATGCGATCAACACGCTTCTGTGATGCGCTTAAGGATTCCCAATATCCTTCATAGACATGGCCAACATGTTGAGGGCTCGCCCGTCCAATCCGCTCATGGGTCAGGCTTGGACTTGAAGATTTGAGCATGCATGTAAAAAATAAAAAATATACAAACATATGCCAAATAATAAATGTATTAATATGATACGCTTTAACTTTTCATTTGTGACACTAATTTTAAATAAAATTCGATAGTTTACATGTAAGTAACATGTAAACTATGTATATTAGTTATATAAAGTATAATTCGTATTAATAAAATCATTTGTACATATTAAATACATTAAACATTCAATGGAAAAAGAACAAAATGGACCATGGACCAGCCCATGACAGGCTTTGAACATATATTTTTTAACCTCAGCCTGTTCGGCTCGACCCATGGGCTGGCCCGGCCGCATTTTGGCCAGATCTACTCATGGGTGGGGTGGGGCATGGGCATGCAATGTGAAGGTGTGTGGGGTCATGGATACGAGGGAAAGTTGGGGGAGTCAAGAGACTCATCAACAAGGGGTCTAAGAAGGGCCCGATATATGTAAGGGAGAGTGATCCTTGCCCAAGTTATTCTGGCTTCCAGCTGGACTCGATCAGGAAAATACAATGCTAAAATTTAAGACTCGAACTCAAGCTATGTAATTATTAGGCTAGCTTCACTTCACATCATATGGATGACTGGTTGAATCGCTAATCAGGTTATATTTGACTTTCCCCAATGTTCCACCTTAAGCCCTCCTATATAAGACACCTGCAAATTACAAAAGTTTTTGTGAAAAATTAACATCTCACCACTCGTTAAAACTCCTAGACACATCAAATCACAACCTTTAGGTATATAAAAAATCACATATCCGACTACCAACCACCGCATACACAAGACCCCATCTTTCGAACGTATAAGAATACTTCACTTGATTGTGAGCGGTAGAAATGTGGTAGTCGTTGATGGCCGTGAAGGGGCCTCGAGGATGGAGGGGAATGAGAGGATACGATTGAGGCAATTGTTATGGGAATTGTTGTAGATGGATGTTACACAATCATGAGCGATGCCGATGGTCGATGGTAGGGAAAGAGCCAATCGAGATTGAGATCAGGAGTAAAGTAAATGTTTGATGTGAATGAAGGGTAGAAAGTGGAGCATTAGAAAATGCACATGTTTGATGTGTGCAATCACTATGTGGATCAATGGAATGAGGCAACTATACCATGAACGATAACTGACATTTGTTAAAGGTCGTATGATTTCACAAGGTAAAATCGCAGTCGGTGTATTGACCACTCAATAAACCTCAATCAATCAATAATTAACCCGTAAATAAATATAAAGCAATACAAAATAAACTGTGAAGTTAAAATTTATTGTAACTCTGCATATGTTTGTATAGGTGTACGTATGTGTAGAACGTCGAACACATGGAGCAGAGTGGATAGATCGGGCAATGACATGTGCAAAAATGATTGCGTGATCTTTGTATAATTTTTTATGTGGGTTTTTAATTTTGTATTTGTTTTATATTTTTATATTTTGTACAAACACGTGAGCTTCGTTGGTGCGGGCCAACTTGCAAATAAAGAAAGTCCATGGTTTTTTTGCAAAATACACAGAACCTATATAACGGTAGATGAAAGATTTTAAACTAATTAAGATGTGTCATGTCCTCCTCGCATGATACTGGTTCGAACCAGCGATGGAGATTAGATCCTCCTGGGAAGATCAACGGTTGAGGTGTCACTGATCCGACGGCTACTGGCAGTTCAAGAAGCGAAAGGTGATTGAATGGTTCAAGAAGCGAAAGGTGATTGAATGGTTGTGAGGATGCTCGGAAGAATAGGGAAGAACTCTCGTCCTTCCGAGCTTCGACCGACAATGAAGTGGGCCTCCGACCATCTAGGGTGCTCCGAGTCGGGCCAAAATGGAGTCCAAGTCCTTCTACTTCTAATGATGTTCTCAGAATGCATGCCGGATTCGCGATGGCGTCAGACAAGCTCGGTGTACAATGATTCTCCAGGTACCTTGGATGTATGCAAAATCAACGCCCAATGGTGTCCCTAGGCCCGCCAGCGCATGCAAGAAGATTCAGCAAAGAAAACCAAGGGGGTTGGGGGTCTTATGGGTTAAATGGATAGAGGGTGGTGTCGAGAGGAGCTCTCTGATCGTAGGATGGAGAAGGAAGAGTTGGTGTCCCGGTCAAGCCAATATCGGACTGAATGGAGTGTATCGGAATGACAAAGGGGCAAAAAGGGACGAAGATGAGGGGGTCTGCAATCGAGAATGGGCATGAAATACTGTGAACGGGGTTCATCAAAGCTAACCTCAGGCGAACTATGAACGGGTTCAATTAAGCTAATACACATAATAAAAATATAAAATACATGTAGGGAATTAACCTAGGAACTGAAACTAATCTACAGAAAGAGGAAAATATTATCTCGATCGATTGAAACCAAGAGATGGGGTCTCGCAACAAAGCTCTGTCGGAGGCGGGTGGAAGTCAGCCCCTGCGCTGTCCTCTCAATCCTCATGGGGTAGGGTGAGATTCTTGTCACAATTCTCAAGCCACAAGATACAAAAGAAGGGGAGAAACTCGGCTAGAAGTGATTTAAATCGAAAAAGAAGGCGACGGGATAGGTTATGTACATATGGTGGAACGGGGAGAAGAACAGTGAAGATGAGACGACCCAATGATGCATTCCTCAAGGATTTACGGTGTCGTGCAAGAGGGTAGAACGAGAAGAAGAAGATGTACGTGAATCCATGCCGATTGGTGAAAGAAACAACGTGTAAAAAATCGAGAAAATGGGCCAGAAGTCGTTCTGACAGATGCAACAGACGCGGGTCAGACAGTTGACTACAGTCAGCTGGAGATACGCCCTTGTTGGTCAACGTGGACTAACCAGGGAAAATCAATCTGAAAAGATTTATAAAATCAAATATAATTAAAAATGATTTTATTAAAATAAAATTATAAAATTAAAAGTTTATTATTTTATAAAGTATTTAATTATTATTTTTATTTATTTTTTCGAGGTGTTTAATTACAAATTCATTTTAAGGTTTTCTTTATAGGTATATTTACCTATGTTCTAAGTCATTTATTTTTATTTTGTATTCTTAATTTTATTACTTTATTTTATTAATTTATATAAAATTATAACTCAATTTTGTATTCCTAAATATATTTTTATTGTAATTTTCTGATGTATAATTACACTTAAATAAATAGGTATTTATAATATATAGGTATAAGTATATGTATTTCATCTATGTATTTTATATAGTTATTTTATTTTTAATGTTTTACGTGGGATTTTATTCTAGTTTCAATATGTACATATATTATAAATAATATTTACACAATTATAAAATATAATTTGTAAAAATAATAAGGATTTTTTACCCGGTAGACCCTATAATCTTTGTCAATTACCTCTACGACCTTTGAAACAACCTAATCCCCCCTCGTCCCCATAAACTTGCTATCCCTTATCCTACAAACTATGCGGTTAAGCTCCATCCATTTACCTGTTAAAACTAATTGGATTCAGTTATATTTTTATATTATACCCATTTGTTTATCAAATTTACATTGTGTGCCACTCCCCCTCACCTCCTCCTCCTCTCCCTTTCCCACCCCTTGCTCTCTGTCCCTCGTCCTCACCGCCCTCTGCCCCTTTCCCTCCCGCCCTCCACCCCTCGTGCTCCATGCCCTCCGCCCCTCGCCCTCCCGTCCTCTGCCCCTAGCCCTCCCCGCCCTCTGCACCTCGTCCTCCCTCCCTCTACTCCTCGCACTCCTTGCCCTTCGTCCCTCGTGCTCCCCACCCTCCGCCCCTCGCCCTTCATCCCTCATGCTCCCCACCCTCCACCCCTCACCCTCCGCCACTCTCCCTCCCTGCCCTCTGCCCCTCGCCCTCCCTTCCCTCTACCGTCTAGTCCTATCTAGCCGCCACCTGCTTTTCCACCGCCAGGAAGCTCAAGACCAAGGTCAACAAGAACAACGACAAGCTCGACCTCTGCTGTGGATCCCGCTACGTGTGTAGAGCCACGTCCCTTTCGAGCTCCCAGCCACACTCGACACCATAGCCATGGATCCCGTTGCGAAGAAGGAGATCATAGAGGACCTTTACACCTTCACCAAGAGCAAGGACTACTACGCAAGGATTGGCAAGGTGTGGAAATGTGGGTATCTGCTTTACAATCCCCATGGCATGGGTAATTCCTCCATGGTTGTTGCCATGGCCAACCTCATCGAGTACGATGTTTATAATGTGGAACTCACCACCGTGAAGAACAACACCATCTCTGGAAGCTCCTCATCAAGACGGCGATCAAGGCCGTGATTGTGATCGGGGACATCGACTTCTCCCTCGACCTCACGGGCAAGCGCAAGAAGAAAGTGGAGAGTGAGGACAAGAAGGAAAGGGTGGAACCCAAGATGCTGGATCCACTGTAGGACAAGGAGGAAAGCAAGGTCATACTGTCGGGGCTGCTAAACTTCATCGATGAATTGCAACTCCACCTCCATCGCTTCTCCTACTGTCTCGTCTTTCGTGGGTATGACGACATCCCGGAAAGGCAGGTTCCGTCGTGTGCTTGGAGAGGAAGGTGGAGAAAATGACTTTTGGATGGTTGGATTTCCATTGGTTAGATTAACTCAAGATTAACCCAAGCAATTAACTCAAATAAAGTTAAAATTGATGACAGGGTCTGTGGGGTAAGACGGAGCAAGTTTACGGGGTCGAGGGGGAATTAGATTGTTTCAAAGGTCGTGGAGGTAATTGACAAAGATTATAGTGTCTGCTGGGTAAAAATACCAAATAATAAAGAATAAATAAAATGAATATTTTATTCGGGTATATTGTACAATAATGGTCCAAAACCTAACTTTCACACCTTAACTTCGAAAAACATGAAAGCACCTCCATTAACTAGCTTATTAAAAGTTATATAAGGTGAATTTGATACATTTTGAGTTTTATTTGAGAGATATGGGTATGGAAAGTTGGGATTTTAGCTTTTATTTAGAGTATAAAAAGTACACTGCATATTTTTTGTGTGAACTCAATTTTGTATTTTTCTACACCTTTTATCTAAAAATTTATGTACAAAATTTTTTTATTTGAGGTATAAAAAGTGGAAAATAAAATAGTCCCCAAGAATGAATAAATAATGGATTAAATAATGGGATTTTTTGAATTTCTGGCCCTTATCCCCCTACTTTATTCTTTGTCATCCTAGTCATCAAGATGCCTAGGTCTCGGGGTTTAGGGTCTTAAAATACCTTTGGTCTTTTATTCTTTTTCTTTTCTTTTCTTTATTCTATAAGTTTGGCATTAGAAATAATATTCTATATAATATTTATATAACAAAGAGTAAATGTTAATTTGTACAAATAAGGCTATTTACATGCAAGGTAGGATTTTTAAGGCCAAAATGATGCGATAAAATGGAGATTCATCACCCCTCTATACTTGCCTTTGCTAGTACCTAGCAAACACTTATGCAATAAGTGTAGAAGATGAAAAATAAAAAAAGGATAAAAAAGAAATAAAGTAGATTAAGTTTAATTCTCAAACCGGACTTCACAAAATCAAAATTTGGAGCTTAAGTCGAACCTTTGGAATTTCAATGCGGTCGGAACCTTATTGGGAATCAGATTTGAAATACAACAGCCTTCGAGACTCCCAAAACTCTACTCAAGTCTCCTCAATACTCCGATCAGAATATTTTAACTTATACGCAAACCCTTATACTATGAGTCTCACTTGTACAGTGTATGTGATAGTGGATCCCCTCAAATGAAATGACAAAGAGACTGACTTTTCCAGCATAACAACCCAATGATTCCCCAATCCAGCAACTCTTTCCTTGAGGAGCGGGGTATTCCCTTCTAAGTTCAATTGGCAACTAGCTTAAGAGGAGGGGGTGAAGAGAACAATGGATGGTAGCCAGTGTAGCTACTTATCCTAGGATGCATGACCAGTGTAGTCAAGTCATCCAGTTGCAGGCTCACATGATATGACTTTGAAGCTCAAGCTTGCTTGTTGACTATACAAATATGTACACTCCGACATGCATTTTATTTTCAATCAGTCTTGTTCGCTTTTTTTAGGTCCCCAAAAATGAATAAATAATGAATTAAAGAATGTGATTTTTTGAATTTCTGGCCCTTATCCCCCTACTTTATTCTTTGTCGACCTGGTCATCAAGATGCCTAGGTCTCGGGGTTTAGGGTCTTAAAATATCTTTGGTCTTTTATTCATTTTCTTTTCTTTTCTTTATTCTATAAGTTTGGCATTAGAAATAGTATTCTATATAGTATTTATATAACAAAGAGAAAATGTTAATTTGTACAGATAAGGATATTTACATGCATTAGCTAGGATTTTTAAGGCCAAAATGATAGAATAAATGTGATGAAATGGAGATTCATCACCCCTCTATACTTGCCTTTGCTAGTCCCTAGCAAACAATTGTGAAATAAGTGCATAAGATGAAAAAGAAAAAAAAGAGAAAAAAGAAATAAAGTGGATTGATTTTAATTCTCAAATCTGACTTCACAAAATCAAAGTTTGGAGCTTAACTCGGACCTTTGGAATTTCAGTGCGGTCGGAACCTTATTGGGAATCAGATTTAAAATACAACAACCTTCGAGACTCTCAAAACTCTACTCAAGTCTCCTCAATAGCCCGACCAGAATATTTTAACTCATATGCAAACCCTTATACTATGAGTCTCACTTGTACAATGTATGTGATAGTGGCTCCCCTCCAATGAAATGACAAAATGATTGTCTTTTCCAGCATGACAATCCAGTGATTCCCCAATCCAGCAACTCTTTCCTCGAGGAGCAAGTTATTCCCTTCTAAGTTCATCTGGAAACTAGCTTAAGAGGAGGGGGTGAAGAGAACAATGGATGGTAGCCAGTGTAGCTACCTATCCTAGGATGCATGAACAGTGTAGTCAAGTCATCCAGCTGCAGGCTCACATGATATGACTTTGAAGCTCAAGCTTGCTTGTTAAGTATACAAATATGTACACTCCGGCAGCCATTTTATTTTCAATCAGTCTTGTCCACTTTTTTGGAGGTTTTTGCTTTTTGTTTGCTTTTCTTTGAAATACTATTTACAACAACATTTACATAAGGAGGTTTTTCTCTTGAGCCAATATAATATCCCTCTTTTGAAGCATTATCACAACTGACACTCTCCTATCTTTAGATGTCTCTGCTACTAGATGGTTGGGGTGCACTTCCCTCCCTAGACGAGGACAAATGTTTCCACTTGTGTGCTTCTCATACCGGTAAATCCAATCCCCTCGCCACTCCAACTGAGTCGAGCCAAGTGAAAGGTGCAGGTGTCCAAGTTAGGTCATCATCAACAAGAGTCGTACATGTGCTCCAAAATACTCTACTTAGATAGTCAAGAATCGATTGAACCAAGTCTCACAATTCTCAGGATTAAGTCAACTAAATCTGAAGTACCTCAATTCCAGCTCCCATAAGGTTCATGTGATTAAGTAGATTTAAGGTTCAATCAATCTCCAATCTACGGATTTTACTTAGACTAATTCAATTATCAAACTCAATCCAAAAAAATGCGAAAGCTGTGTAAACGCTATGTAAAATGTAAAAAATATTTTTGTGGTGCAATTTTCAAATGTTGAACTTTTTATGGATTTTTTAAAAAAGATTTTGCAAATTTTTATGCAATTTTTCAAAAAAGATTTTTGCAATTGTTTTTGGAATTTTTAGTTTTGCAAATGTTTTTGATATTTTTGAAAGCAAAAGATTTTGGCTAAGAAAATTGGTATAAAATTACAAGGGGATGCATCTTATATTTACAAGAGTTGGGATTTTTAAGAATTTACAAGAGATATGTGATCATTTTTATAGAAATGTATATATGGTTAATAAGGAATTTTGGTGTGATGTATATATTCTTTATTTTTTTGAAAATAAATTTACAGGAAAATTTGAAAAATATAGTCCAAAATAATTTACAAACATTTACAAATATTTGAAAATCATTTTGCAAAGGTTTTTCACGCAATATATATAGATTTTTCAAAATATTTTTGTAACCACTTTCAAATCATTTGCAAATCATTTTTCAAATAATTTTATTTCACACAAAGAAAAGAAATTTTATGAATAAAATAATTTTACAAAGGTTGAAAATGTTTAACAAAATATTTTCCAAATAGTTTTCAAAATATTTTTTCAAAAAGATTTTCATACTATTTTTCAAACATTTTGTAAAAAAATGTTTTTATCTGATTTATTAGTCATAAATACAAAAGGAATTTGAGGAATAATCAACATATTTTTAGTAAATGATTTTAAAGAATTTAATATAGTATATATATAGTATTTTATACAGTATTTTAGCCATATTATTATTAAAAAATTACGAAAGTATGAGTTATGGCTAAAGTATATACGTAGTATATACGAACCCTAATACTTAGCTTGAGTTATGTCCTCATATAATAGAGAGAAAAGAGAAGACATAACTCGTACTGAGTATAGAAAACCTAAAGAATAAACGAATGAACAAAGAAATAGATGAATGAGAAGTCGACCGTCCCCGTGATACTTAGGGTCAAATAATCCTAAATATAGCAGATTATACACAAGGTATGGAGGGTCAAGGGTGGGAATGAATAGATCGTACCAAAATTGTCTTCCCCTATACTTAGGATAAAATATCCCTAAGTATAGACGAAGAGGAGACATTGGAGAGGATCAAAGAATGAAATAACTCGGGGTGCAACACTTCCCCCATACTTTAGACAAAGTATGCCCTAAGTATAGAAGACTGACAAAAAGGGGCAACACCTTTTTGATAGAAAATGAAAAATGAAAATGAAAAGAAGAAAAGACAGATGAAGAGATCGAAGAAATGTACACATCACTCCCCCTATACTTAAGGTAAAAGAGCCCTAAGTATACACAACAACAAGAGTGATGAAATGGAATGAAGAAAGAACACTCGGCTCCCCCCCCACCCCAATACTTAGGACAAAGTACATCCTAAGAAAGGCATACAAGAAATGGGGTGGATGAGTGATACAGTGGATGGACGGAGATAAATGAATGTGAATATACAAAAGATGGATATACAGAGGTCAAGAAGGTAGAAAGCGAACCTTCTTGCGAGACTGCTGAGGAATGGATCTAATAAGGTGCAAGTCGATATTGGGATCCTCAGTAGACATAAGCCGATGAGAGTCGACCTGGTGAATATCCTCAGTGGTACTAGGGTGAGAAGGCACAGACGGGTCAATGAAAGAAGTGTGGTCGTGTCCAGCCTGGGAGGTCTCGTAGATACAAAGTCAAAAGGCTCAAACTCATCATCGGAAGAGGTAAAATCAAGTCCAGCCAGGCGAGTCTCTACTGGATCATCATTCTCATCAAAAGGGTCAAATTCCTTTATAAAAGAAATCAAATCAAATTCAGCCTCATCATTCTCATCTGAGCCTGTCATCCATTCAAAAGTGTCAATTGTATAAATCTCGCAGATGTCATCAATGCATCACCAAGTACCAGAAGAAGGAACTCTAAGGTATATGCTTTTCGAGTCTTCTTCCTTGGAGAGGAATTCTCAAGTCTCAATAGAATCCACATGCAAAAAAAATCTCTGATAATCTCATCAAGGTTATAGTCCTCGGCGTCAGTTAAGATAGGTGTAGTCACATCAGATGCAGGTCTCTAAACAATAGTAGGTGCAGTGATGACCACATCGCTTTCGTCAACAGGACATAATGATAGGAGAATGCTCCCCAATGGAGGTCTCCGTGGGCAATATGACAAAATCAACAATGTAGCTCATGCTCCCATCCAAATGATGGCATTCTCTAGAATACCCTTAGGCCTCTTGATAGATCCATCAGCAAATTGAACGATCATCTTGGTTTTATTGAGAGGCCCTAAGTGAAGAGGTTGTACCAGCGAGAAGGATTTGATGCTAATTGAATCACCACCATCAAGGAGAGTGTGATCACGTGTATGGTCAGAGATAGTGCATCTAATGAAAGGAGTAGCATTGTTCCCTTTCCTAGAAGAAGGAAGATGGGTGATGGCATGGGCAGTGGCCATGGTTAAGATATGAAACTCAGATATGCTCCTACGCTTTCTCTTTTGAGTTTAGGAACAGATAAATAGGTCATGGCCAGGGGAAGGGGGGCATTAATGTCATGAATAGCGTCCACCACTTAGGGTCCAGTCAACATTTTTTTGAATTTTTGGACCTCCACCGTACAAGGGAGGAGGTTGGAATCATCATCAACACAATGAAAACTGAGAGCAATCTATACAGTGTCATCCTTGGGGTCAAAGGTGGGACAAGAGATGAGTGAATGTGTGGTCAAATGATTTGGCATGGGTGCCCTCTCCTCACAAAATGAATCATCAAAGTGTCTCCCAAAATGTTTTTGGAATTTTAATTTTTTTCTCATTTTTTGTACTTTGGGTGATTACGAGCTCTCGTGATCATCCTCAAGTGAATACGTATCCTCAAATAATGGAGCATCATTCTGGATCTTATTTATGCTAAATAGATTGTTAATCCTTGAATTCATATGCTCCATCATCTGGTTCAAGGTCTCGAGTGTGGACATCATGAAAGGTGACTCCAAAATCTCAGTATCGGATGAGTGGAATGGGGGTGGTGGGTGTGGGCAAAAATCACATTCTGGATCAAGGTAATCTTGGAAAAGTGGATTGTCGAAATGTGAAGGAGATGCTGGTGGTCAGTCAGACTCAACATCCAATGCCTGAAATAATGAGTTAGGCAGATATGTACAAAAGTCAGGAGCAAAATCCTCCTGGAAAAAGGAGGTGGACCGGTTGGAGGGTATGAGGGATTTGCAAAGTCCGGATAAACATCACTCCAGTCAGCCATCTCGAAACAAAAGGAAAATGATCAAGAGAGCATGATGGTCAAGTCAAGAGATGTGAGAAGAAAGGTGCAAGCGTGCAGTGATGATCGAGTATACACATAAGCAATCACAAATAATATACACAAAACAAACACGCCCCTCAATTCACCTACTCAATTTGGTCTTTTTATCTTGTCTGTTTTAGAGTTAGTCATCTCGAAACAAAAGGAAAATGATCGAAAAGCATGATGGTCAAGTCAAGAGATGTGAGAAGAAACGTCCAAATGCGCAGTGACAACCGAGTATACACATAATAAATCACAAACAATACACACAAAGCAAACATAAATATTTTTTCTCATTTTTTGTACTTTGGGCAATTGCGAGCACTCACTATCATCCTCAAGTGAATCCATATCCTCAAATAGTGGAGCGTCATTCTGGCTTTTATTTATGCTAAATAGATTGTTAATCCTTGAATTCATATGCTCCATCACCTGGTTCAAGGTCTCGAGTGTGGACATCATGAAAAGTGACTCCAAAATCTCAGTATCGAATGAGTGGAATGAGGGTGGTGGTGTGGGCAAAAATCGCATTCCGGATCAAGGTAATCTTGGAAAAGTGGATTATCAAAATGTGAAGGTGATGGTGGTGGTCAGTCAAACTCACCATCCGATGCCTGAAATAATGGGTTAGGAGGACATGTATAAGAGTCAAGAGCAAAATCATCCTGAAAAAAGGAGGTGGACCGGCTAGAGGGTATCCGTAAAGTCCGGATAAAAATCACTCCAGTTAGTCATCTCGAAACAAAAGGAAAATGATCGAGAGAGCATGATGGTCAAGTCAAGAGATGTGAGAAGAAATGTGCAAATGTGCAATGACGATCGATTATACACACAAGAAATCACAAACAATATACACAAAGCAAACACACCCCTCAATTCACCTACTCAACTTGATCTTTTTATCTTGTCTATTATAGAGTTAGCCATATTGAAACAAAAGGAAAATGATCGAAGAGCATGATGGTCAAGTCAAGAGATGTGAGAAGAAAGGTGCAAATGTCCAGTGATAATCGAGTATACACACAAGCAATCACAAACAATATACACAAAGCAAACACCAAAAATTTCCTCATTTTTTTGTACTTTGGGCGATTGCGAGCTCTCACGATCATCCTCAAGTGAATCCATATCCTCAAATAGTGGAGCATCATTCTGGCTCGTATTTATGCTAAATAGATTGTTAATCCTCAAATTCATATGCTTCATCATCTGGTTCAAGGTCTCGAGTATGGACATCATGAAAGGTGACTCCAAAATCTCAGTATCGGATAAGTGGAATGAGGGTGGTGGGTGTGGGCAAAAATCGCATTACGGATTAAGGTAATCTTGGAAAAGTTGATTATTGAAATGTGAAGGTGATGGTGGTGGTCAGTCAAATTCAACATCCGATGCCTAAAATAATGGGTTAGGCAGATATGTACAAAAGTCAGGAGAAAAATCCTCCTAGAAAAGGAGGTGGACCGGCTGGAGGGTATGAGAGATCTGCAAAGTCCGGATAAAAATCGCTCTAGTCAGCCATCTCAAAACAAAAGGAAATGATCGGGAGAGCATGATGGTCAAGTCAAGAGATGTGAGAAGAAAGATGCAAATGTGCAATGACGATTGAGTATACACATAAGCAATCACAAACAATATACACAAAGCAAACACACCTCTCAATTCACCTCTCGATACACATAAGCAATCACAAACAATATGCAAACGATGTTGTTGACCTCAAGCCATATTGATGCTTCCACATGTTGTCCCCACAAATGAATATGTGATTCAATAATTTATACTTGCATTTTATCTGAAAAATCCATAACAAATACATATAGATATGAAATAATTCTCATTATTGTAAATACACTGTATGTAAAATAAAAAAATAGTGTGCATCAAAATACATAAAATAAGAAGGATAGAAAAGGAAAAAAAATAGGTTTCTGACACAGGAAATTTATTTTATATTATTTATAAAATCCGTCATTTTGATTTCATTTTTTAGTTATTTCATGATATTGCATTTATTATAAAACAAGAAATAAAATCAAAATCTTTTTCTAAAAAAATATAAAAAAATTATTTATATGTTCCGTAGACCTAGAGATCAACTTTCCTTATTTTAACATGCAAGCTTAAATGTGAAATTTCATTAACAATATTTTATGATTCTAAAATAATTATACAAATTAATAAAGTATTAATTTAATAATGTATTTGTAAAAGTCTAAAAAATAATAGAAATTACACATTTTAAGTACAAATACATATTTTTAATTAATATTTAGTTATATATAAATATATATATTTAAATGTCATTATTTAGTCGTGTGTTACCAATCATTACATAATTTTATTTTATTCGCATTATTTTCTAAGTCTTTAAAATTTGTTAATTTAAAATTTCTTATTGATTTTTTATGAATTTTTAGCCATGGAGTAAGAATGGTGGCAACATGTGTTTCCACCAGGAGCTTCATCCCCAACCCTTCTTACTCTTGTTAGTGAGTCGAACTACCAGATGGTCATCTTCGTCCATTTCTCCAACTGTCCTTCGCGAGCCTCCAACAAATCTAACGACATCCACTTTGGAGGTTGTGAGATTTATAATCTCAATAACAATTTTCTCAGTCCCATCACTTCCAAATCACTCTATATATAATCCCTAAACCATCAGGACATCAATGCCCATTTTAATAAGAACCTCATTAGTATAGTAATTAAAACCATTTTTTGAAGTGCATGTTGGACATGCGAGCCCACGGTGAGCTATTTTGCAATAAATGTTATTGTGAATATCATTCCTTGATCTAAAATAAAGAATGACTAATTTGCATAATAGGTACCTTAGTACAATTAGGGTTGTGTACCATGGTCATCTTAATGATTATACAGTTGTCGATTCAATTGTTTTATCATAGAGGTTGGTGCTTGGATGAATATATAAAGAGTTAGATTGAGGACTCATCAAGCACCGTCAAATGGTTATTAAGAGAGGATCTCTAGCCTGAGAAGGAGATGGCAATCCTTCTCTCTAAAGGCTGACATCTGACTTATCTCTTGATGCAGGTCATTTGCATAAGAATAGAGATTCAGAGGTGTTAGATTAGTTAGATCAAAGAATTGACTTAACGAGATCGATATAACCAAAGACCTATGTTGTATGCTATCGCGATATAGGCACGCATCCTCCTATCAGAGATAGATATGTTACTATATGTCAGAGTATGTACATTTGGCAGACCAATAGGTTGATGACGTAACCAAGGTCTATATACCGGCGCGCTGGTGTGCATGCAAGAGCATATGAATAATACGATATCTCAAAGGGATCATACAGTTTCATTTACTGAATCGGAAAACATGAGCTCACTTATGAGATATTGGGAAGAATCAAATTCTGTGCACGGCCATCTCACTTTGGAAGCTTGACTGAATTTGTAGGTTTGCTATAGCTTTTGGAAAGTATATGATCAAGACCTAGGTATGATATATCTTTTGGAAAGTATATGATCGATACTGACTCCCAACGATCAAATGAGAAACTCAACGATAAAACCTTGAAGTAGACATTATAAAATAGATCTAAAACTTCGGGTTTGTTCTTGGTCTTTTAGTATGCATGATGTACATGTATTAGGAATACATGGGGGTGATGTGATTATAAACGATTGTATAACCATGATGCTTCCATTCCTACGGAGTGATGAAACAGGTCTGGATTTTAGTAACTCCTCTCAATAGAGAAGTGATCTAATCTTGGTCCAAATATAGGATATTGATCTGAATGTGATTCAGATGCTATAAGAAGATTAGATTTGCAGTCTTGGTTTACTCAAGCATCTATGAGAGGTCCGCAATATCTAGATTTGAGATGTGATCTCAATATCCAAGTCACTATACATGGACCAATACAATCGTCATGTCCTTATCTCCAAGTATCTGCAGAGAAAGTGCATTATCCTTGAAAGAGTTCAGGGATAATTTCACTGTTGATATTATATATCTGAGCATTGAGAAAATAGATAATTAAATGTGATTTAATTATCATGAATAATATGAATTTGATTCATGTTATAAGGAGAATTATCCGAGATAATTAAATGTGATTTAATTATCAAAGATGTGAATAATGTGAATGTAATTCAGATTATTTGGGCACATGAAAATAGAGATCAAAGATGATTAAATGTCATTTAATTATCATGGATATGAATAATATGGATAGCACTATCCATATTATTCAGATATATTATAAGCATGGTTTATAATATATAAGAGAGAGCCTATTGTGATTTATATTTATTAATTAATTATTGATGTAAATTGGATTCACTTTGACTAATTAACTGAAAATATAATTTACATTTTATTCTGGATTGTGAATGTGATTCACATTTTTCCAATAACATGATTGCAATATTTGGAAGATAATTATGAATTATTCTTTTAAGATAATTTACAACAAATGTTGTTGTAGATCTTGGAGAAGTGATGAGATAACGAGATATCATGAGATAATGAGAACTCATGAGATAATGAGATCTCATGAGATGATTAGGTAGCCCCCCTTTAGTGGATAAAGTCTATCTCCTCGTTATCTCCAAGGTCAATTTATTAATTTGATTTGAAATTAATTATTGCTGTGTTTTCACAACAAGGTCATGGCCATTGAAAGAAACATAAATCAATATCATCCAATGGATTTATGTGCTCATGGATTGAGATCCATGGATCCCAAAATACTATATAAGAAGAGGCATCCCTTTCCCTTCAAGGAACATGATCGACAATTGCTCTCTCTCTCTCTCTCTCATTCTCTACACGCCAAGCCTCTCTCTCCCTCTCATAATGGCTGCCCACCATGGAGCCCTTGTGAGAGTCACCATCGCCACAACATCCTCATTATGCTGCCGGATTGCTTGCTCATGGATTTCTGTCTCCATCAATGTGCCTCGCTCATGAAGAAGATGTCGGATCTCATGTGACGAGATCAGGAGATTCGTTGCTTGGATCATCAACATGGATTGTGATGAGCACGCATCTCATCAACGCGCTCGCAAGCGTCTCCTCCATTGGATCAGACTTGAGATAGGAGGTCTCTTCGTTTAGAGACTCGATCGCAACTACGCTTCAAGAGGTAACCCTAATGATTGTTTATGTTTTAGATCAAATAATCCGAGAAGTGTGCTTGGATCATGTGGTTTCATCATATTAAAAATTTTGAATTCTGTTGTCCGGAGCACTAGTGCGTCTAGTCACTACCGATTGCATATGATGCGATCCTCACGCTTCCGTGATGTGCTTAAGGATCTTACCATATCCTTTAAATGGTATCAATGCCAAGTTCGAAGGTTTTGGATACGATCCATAAACCTATGAAGACTTGGTTTCATTAGAGCTTGTGAAAAATTTATCGCATTTCATTCTCGTAGCCATGTTTTGTGATTATTTTTGTCCCTGTTTAAGATGTTTAAATACGAAATTATAACTTGTATAATGTTCTCCATTAACTAAGGAACCCGTAAGATTTGATTTTTTTTGTGATTTGGAATCTGATAACTCTAGTTATGATCATTTTAGTGATCATATATCCACTATTTCAGGGATGTCGAATCATGACGTAAATAAGGAGTTAGTTAATGTTTTCAAACGTTAGAAATGCATTCTAATTACTTTAATTCTATTTTAAATCAAATTAGAAAACTTTGAAAACTGATTTTGCATGATTTGGATTTAAACTGATTGAGATATGACAATTTTAGTGAGTGAGGGTTACTGCTGGAAATTGCATTCTTAATCAAGAACCATGTGATTGTCATTTAAGAAATTAGTGATTTAATATTTAATTTCCTAGAATAATTATGGATAAATATTTGAGAAATATTTTATGATAATTATTTCCTTAAATGGCATTGCCTTGACTAATAATTGATTAGATATGATCTGGATTACAAATTGGTTACATCATACACTTTCCAGCAAACAATGTTGCTTGGATAGGTTTGAGGATTTGTTTAGCAAATTTCCTGATAATCAAAATGGTTTTGGTTATTACTATATGGTATAACGTCGGTTGAAAACCGGTTATCATCTCAAGAACAAAGTGATTTATTTTGCGTTATCCTTTCTCGAGGCGGATATGGTGTCTAGTCGGGGAGCACTGGGATAGCGGGTTGCACCGTGTGCGGTCTGTCCCACTCCCATCGGTACTGGCCATGACGACATGTAGGGTTTGTATAATGCTTAATAAATCATGCTATATTTTCTAATGAGGAAAGGGAGCCTACTTTGTGAAGTAGGTAACCTTACCTACTTCACATCCAATTTTTGCACATTTTTTTTTATTTTTTTATAAAAATGCCACCGTGGATTTTCATAATTATATCCTTCTAATATGTCATTCAAATTTCATCAGAAACGGAGACTCCTACGGCCTTCATCCAGAACATGTAAAATACAACAAATCTGTGACCGTTAAAAAATGACTGTCTGGATGGAGGCCGTAGGAGTCTCTGTTTCTGACGAAATTTGAATGACACATTAGAGGGATATACTTATGAAAACCCATGGTGACATTTTTGAAAAAAAAATTGAAAATTTTGCAAAAAATGAAATGTGAAGTAGGTAAGTTACCTACTTCACAAAGTAGGCTCCCTTTCCTCTATTCTAATTATTAAAATTCGAAACAACATGTATTTGAGATAATACAATATTTCAACTAACAATGAAGAATTTTTGTTGGATATTAATTAGATCATTGATTTAATGTAATTAGATTAATTGAAATCCAATTAAAGTTAAACTCTCTATTATAAATAAAGTTATAATTCCCTTGGAAGTATTAAACGTAATGAATATGATTCATAATGATTAATTAAATTTGAACATGATATGGATGACCACATAAGTGACATACTGATGAATCTCAGATTCATCACTATAAAAATAATGAATTAAGCTCTAATCCCTAAAAAGCATGACCATTTCTTCATTTATTCTGTATAATTAGCATTCATGTATGTTTTGATAAGAATTGCATTTTATCACTTATTATTGCACAAAATAAGAAGCCAAAAATCCCAGCCAACATGACATGCAAAATAGCCTAACTTCCCTGATTTTTAACTAATTTATGCTAACTCCAATTGACCTAAAACTACCTCCACTGTGTACATATTGCTAACAAGAATAAATAAAAAAATACAAAAATCACTAGCCCAAATAAGTGGACCAAAAATCCAAACCCTAGTTCTAGGATCTTCGAACTAAAACCTCGATATCTTCCTCATCCAGTATCTGTTTTGATCCTACTTACTTTTGAACTAATGTACATTCAAATACCTTCAAAACAAGACCAAGTTCAGGGGAATCAGAGCTCATATGTGAAAGATGGGTTTTGGGCCTCTTTTGTACATTTTGTATTTTACCTGATTTTGACCTATTATTTTATGTATATAATTGACTCATTTTATTTTATTTCTTTTTCACTTGTCTTCTTTGATAAAAGTTTTATGCGTAAAAATCCAAATCCAAACCGAGCTTAAAATCAAAGAAATTAACTGAGTCCGAGTCTTCACTAACTATTTGTACAAAAATTGACTTTTTCACATTCTATTTTATTTCTTCTTTTTCTTACTTAATAAAAATCCAAAAAATAGATTTATGTGTAAATATTTATCTTTAATTTTATCATATTTTTCCTGATTTTCTATCGAGTTTAAAAATAAAAAAATATAAAACCCAAAAATCAAGGTATTCTATGTACATGGGATACCCCAAAAATATCACGTTGTGCAAATGATCGATTTTGATTTTGGTCCCTTCATGAATGTTGTAGATCTCATCGAGACGAGATTTTTTTTGAAGAAACTTTTTTGATCGTAGGTCATTTGCTATTTATTCTAGAATTATCTTTCTATTTTATTTCTGAATTTTCTAGGGCTGGCACGTGGTAGCTCCTGGAGTCGTCACATGTCACCCATTTTTGGATTTTATTTTCATTAAAAATTAATGAAAAAAAGTTTAAAAAATTAATTTAAAAAATTTAATAGACTGCCACATGGCATTCTTATGACCGTCCGATCTCGGCCGATTGGACAACCACTGTGTTTCTGCTTCTTCTGATCCACTTTCCTCTTATGGATGGATTTCGCAGCCCTCGCCGCCCATTGTGCACCGCCGCCTTCCTCTTTTGGTTCCTCCGCTCCCCTTTCCTTCTATGGTCGCATCACCACTACTCCGCGGATCTCGCGCATTGCCAATCACCTGCAAATCCCGCGCGCGCCATCTGCGTATCTCCCTCAACCTCATCGAATCCCCAATCGAATCCATCTCCCTTCTTCTTTCCATAAGTCGCTGACTCTCTTCTGCTATATAAAAGCACCGTCGTCGACCCCGTTGAGAATCATCTACTGATATCCCTAAGTTCTTCAAGGGGCTCTCCAGTAGTGACAGCCCGGAGAACCTCCACCTGTGGCGAGATACAAGGTCTATTGATCTTGCTGCAGCGTGATGGTCCATCGCTACTGCCCTAGCTCTAGCGCCTTAGGTGTTGAGCCAATGCTCAACCTACATCACCAACGTCCCCAGCTGCTCCAGTCATTGGCCAGGAGCCTCCTCCGCAACAAGCTTCATCGACACTCCCTCCAATTCCGACAACGTAGCAACCTCGATCACCTCCCTCGACTCCAGCAAGCATCATCGCCTATGACTCCGCCCGCATTTGCCAACTCTTCCCACACCTTCCCCATCGCTCTGGCTGCATCCACAATGCCAGCCAGACGCTTCTTCGCCAGTAGCTTGGCCTCCTCCGCCGGTCGCCCTCTCCGCGCCAGAGGCTGCAAGCGCTCATCACTGGCGCATCACCCCTTCGCCGGTCGCATCCACCGACTCCGCCTCACACTGCCACAGAGAGCCACTGTTCCGCCGCTCCGCCATGCAAGCCACCGAGCACAGGTCCCGAGCCCCCACGTACGTGCATCGCATGCACGTTGGGGGAATATACATCGAGGCCCGCATTGATTCACCAAATTCCAGGAAGAACCCTCGTACATGATAGTCACGTAGGGAGCTGGAAATTTTGCAAAGAGCCCCTTGAATCTTCTCCTTATTCACCATCAGACCCCGTTGACCAAGGGTCACGTGCTTGGCACGTGATCGCTTGGAAATTTTGTAGTGGACACCTCAACAATTTCAGTAATTACAGTTTAGTCTTCCTTGCATTTTTTAATTTATTGTAATTTACACTAAGACCCATGTGTTCCCCCTTCATTTTGAACTGCTTTATTGCATCATTTTATGTTTATAAAAATAGCACTTTGTTCTTTAATTAATTCTCTACATTATGGCATATGTTTGACATTTTGTGATCGATGGTTAATTAATAATTAGTTGTTTTGTGGAAAATTGCCTACTTTGTCCATTCTGTGCTTTAAAATTCATAACTAATTATCCATTACTATGATAATTTCCGAAAATTCACGGATTGTTGAATAGTTGTATTTCACATTGCGCCCAAAAAGATTTGCATTTGCATGCATAGTTTGCATTGTAAAAATCATTTTTCCTATTTCGATATTTAATTTTTAATAGGCACTAAATCTTATATTTTTGAGGTTTAGGATTTTTTTGAGATCGACCACCTAGTGATAGATCTTAGATAATTTTATCCCTTGAAAATAATTAGGTTTAGTATTTATTAGAATTAATTATTGAAATTCACTTTGTTTGCATTCATAAATTCATAAAATATTTATCTTCCACTCAAAAATTCAAAAAAATTTACAGTGCATTCATTCCATCATCACTAACTTCTCGGCCAAGTTTTGTATTTTTCAGACATCGTTTGATTGATCTTTACATTTTAGTCCTTAAAAATTCTCCTAAGTTTCATTTTGAATCCCAAACTTGCATTAAAAATAAAAAAGACCATCTCGAAAACCGTACTCGAACTTTGATAGATAAAATTCTAGGTTGTTCCTTTGCCTCCTTGAGTTCGACCATAGGACTTGCCCAAGTAAAATAATCATAAAACCATGTGATTAAAAATTAAATTAATTAATTGTGGTTATTTCTTGACCGATTCTGATTGCCCGCCTACAACGAAACGACATACATTAAATTAAATGCTCGATAATTCAACAAATTAAGCAGGGCAATTTAGTGACTCGTCACATACGTGGTCTCCCGTCAAGGCAAAGGGTTCCGCCTCCAGAGATTGTATATAGGAGACATGTTCGAAGTGACAGCTCCTGCATACAAGCCATTTGGATCGGGCTCTTTGCTTCTCGAAAGAGTAAGGACGTATGCGTAGTGACCCCAATATCGGGTCCTCATATTATTGGGGCAATATTGGATTGCGCATAGCGAGTTGTATTCCTGTTGACGGTTGATTCAATTAATGACGGGTTAGCATCACCTTAGGGGTGGAGGGCCAGGTGTTAAAGACCAAATTGGGAATGCAAGTTGGACTTGCAAGGTGGAATGAGTTCTTGCTTCTTTTTATCCGAGTTACATGTGCTCATGTTATTGGGATGTGACAAAGATGAGGAAAGAGATCCCAGATCTTGCTTGAGATATAATGGTAAATATATCTCTTACATTGAAAGTGATTAAGGGAATGAACTTTCAGTGTTGACAAGGCAATACAACTTTGATATAAAAAGTCCTAAATTAAAGTAATATATGTATACTTATGCAAATTTCTTATTTCAGAGAATCCTTTATTAAATCCAGTCAATACTACACTCAATGATAACCAGTAGAATATCATAGATTGGATCCATGATCAAGATATTGTACTTGCAGTTGGACACATGATATACGTGGTTGCAATGTGCAAGTTTCCTCATAATAATGAGGAATGACAGTTAAATAGATAATAGGACTACAACCCTAGGATTTGTATGTCTCTATATAGTCTTGATCTCTCATCAAATGTACTTTGGAAGTGACATGTCGATGATGATCATAATTGTCAAATAATCCTTATAAAAATTCATGAAGATGTTCTGGCATACATATGTACTCTCGACATTTTATCATGAATGACATGGTTCACTGCATCATGCAGAATGGTGGATCTATAAGAGATGATGTATTCAAAATTGTTGAGTACCTACATGAATCATGGTCTTTTAGGGTTTAGATGGATGTAGATACGATGAGCGTCATCATTCTACTATCTATACTCAAGTCATTTATGAAGCTTTATAATATTCATATTGTATGAATTGAATGAAACATGAATAAATGTTGAAATTCTCTCACATCGAATTTTTTTGAGTTCAACATAAGAGTTCCTTTATCTTGAGTAGTGGTTGTTTATTGATGAAGGAAACACAGTGGAAGCATGGATCGAACCCAAGTGAGAAGGAAAGTCAAAGAGTTGATTGTACTTCTGTGACTTCCATACATATGACATCCAAAGAGTTGAATGAATGTCAATATTGCAATAAGCCAGTATACTGATAGTGTGACTATCTAGACCATCTTGGATCCTTAGAGAAGGACTCAGATAGTGCATCGGAATAATCTATATCTACAAGTCATCATTGAAATTGACTTCCTTATTAGATAAGATCAAAGTCTAATAATTGTATCTCATTCTTCTGATGCCACTTGCAATTGGTTGCATATGTTTTAGAAGACTGGAAAATTACATCTTAAGGTTTAATAGTCATCCACATGGATATTGATGCAAGTGTTGCAACAATCTCTATTGGATTGGTAGACTTCATAATATCAGTGGGAGATCCCTTAGTCTTAAAGAATGTCTCTATGACCTAGATATTAGAATATACTCATTGTTTATTTCTAAATATTGTAAATAAACATGAATTCTGGAATATACCTGTCATAAGAGTTATGATGGATATATTTTAGATAGCAATCTGATATCCGAAGGACTCTGCTAAATTAGAAAATTAATGAATGGTTCATTAACATTTCTAGTACTGAACATTAAACCATTAAAGATCAATAGAAGGATAAAGATCATTTGATAATGATCTAGCATCAAGCCTTGGACATATGTTTATTGATGTGATCAATAGACTAGTAAGAGATGAAACTTTAGATTGTCTGAAATTTCAAATCTTACATACTTGTGAATATTGTATTCAAAGTTGAAAATATCCAATGCACCCTTCTCTGGGAATGGTGTTAGATGCCAAGGTATTCAAAATCACATACATATTGATATATGTGGATCATCTATATCATAATGAACATTAATGACATGTGATACCAATTAATGGTTTTTGTGATATGAGATTTCTTCCCTTCACCTTAAAATCTTTGAAATGTTCAAAGATTTCGCAATTTTTGTTTAAAACCAAAGTTTGAAGGAAGATGAAATGAATTTGATCTAACCTAGGTATCATGTACCTATTAGATGAATTCAAGGAATATTTTATGGAGAAAAGGAATATCATTCCTATCTCACTCCTCTTAATGTACGTAAACTCAATAGAGTTGTAGGGAGATACAATTGATCATGTATGACATGATTTGATCAATGATGAATCTTAGCACAATTACCTCTTAGTTTCTAAGTATATATGTAGTAGAGACTACAATATATATCCTTTATAAGGTTCCATGCAAGTAAGATGGAATCTAGCACCAGAGAGTGCTACTTCATTAGGAAAATAAAGGATGGTATTGGATACCTACTTCATGACCTTGAGATTCATAAAAGATCTCATCTCTTAGAATGTGATTCTTAGAGTATGAGACTCTTGAGAATCAAGATGAAAATGAAGTGAAGGAACTCATTTAATCTTAAGAAGATAATGAGGTTCATGATATCAGAAACTAAAAGGACAATTAAAGATGAAACACTAATACCTCTTCAAATGATTTTGAGGATATGTTCCATGTGTCACTTAAGTCTGACAATGATCTGAGTTCATGTGATGAAGCTTATAAAGATCATGTCATGGAAAGATGGATGTTAGCAATAAAGTCTAAAGTATACTTCATATACAAGTGTTGTATATGAACCCTAAAGGATCTACCTATATGGGTAATATCCATTAAGGAGTAAATTGATCTTCAAGAGAAAGAGGGAACCGGATGAGAACGTAGAGACCATCAAAGCATGGTTCTTATCCACAAGATACGCATCGAAGAGAAGACATCACTTGCAATGAGACTTGCTCTCCGGTGACTATGCTTAAACCCATCAGAATATTGCTAACTATAGCTACACAACTTGACTATGTCATCTTCAAGATGGAAGTCAAGATTGCATTCTTCTATGAATTCCTCATCAAGGATATTCATATGAAGTAGCCCCATGATTTCATGGATGAGGAAAGCAAGGTGTGCAAGCTAAAGAACTCCATCTATGGACTCAAATAAGCTTCTTAGTTTGAACATAAGATTTGATGATATTATAAATGTTATGATTTCAGATAGAATCTTGATGAACCATATGAAGCTTAGTGGGAGTGTCATTGTGTTCATCGTGTTAAATGTAGATGATATCCTAATTGTTTGGAATGATATAAGGGTAATAATAAGTGTTTTATAATCTAGCTATTCCATACCTTGAGGTATGATCTCAAGGACACCTCTTGGATCTTAATTTTGAAGATGTTCAGAAGCAAAGAGAAGAGGGTATTGGGACCGTCACATTAGTGGTACGCCTTGGATAATTCCATTTTTAGGAAAATTCCAAGAAAGGATTCTTTTCCTTAAGATATGGTACTGACTTTTTTAAAGGGATAGCACCTCAAGGAGTTAAGGAAGTGAATGCTAAAACTACTTTCCCTTGTGCATCAGTTACGGAAAGCTGAGTGTATGCTAGATGTGTACAAAAGACAGACGCCTGCCATACAGTGGGAGCAGTAAACTATTACTAAATTCTACTATGGAAATTAAAACACTTGATTGCGGTAGTAACAATATCTTCATAGATGACAAGACTTCTGAGATAGTAATCTCAAAGTCTTATCTTCAAGAACTAAAACTTTATATATAGTGATCTAAAAAGTCTTAACTCAAGATACCTTAAGAGATAGAGATATCCAAGAATAAAGGTATTCTGATAAAGATTATGGAAATACTGGTTATAATACTTAAGTGGTAGTGTCAAGGACACTATAATTGATAAAATTGAGTATTTGTTTCATAAGATGTAATTTTCACATTAGATGCGAGCACTATTACTGAGGGATATGCAAGTGTCGTAAAAGGACTTGGCGTGGTCTCTCGGGAATAGGGTGATTGGTCAGCTTACCTAGCTATTTTTTAAAATAGCCTATGATTGTCACATGAGTGTGGGTTTAAAGAATAGCCCATTAATGACTCTTTGGGCTAGTGGGAGATTGTTGGACATGCGAGCCCACGGTGAGCCATTATATCATTCCCTTAGCTGAAATAAAGAATGATTGATTTGCATAATAGGTCAATTAGTACAATTAGGGTTGTGTACCATGGACATCTTAACGATCATACAGTTGTTGATTCAATTGTTGAATCGTAGAGGTTGGTGCTTGGATGAATATCTAAAGAGTTAGATTGGTGACTCATCAATCACTGTCAAATGATTATTAAGAGAGGATCTTCAGTCTGTGAAGGAGATGATAATCCTTCTCTCTAAGGGCTAATATCTGACCGATCTCTTGATGTAGGTCCTCTGCATAGGAATAGAGATTCGGAGGTGTCAGATTAGTTAGGACAAAGAGTTGACTTAACAATATCGAGGTAACCAAAGACCTATGTAGTATGTTGTCACGATATAGGCACGCATCCTCTGACCATAGACATATGTGTTACTATATGTCTGAGTATGTACATTTGGCAGACCAATAGGTTGATGACCTAACCAAGGTCTATACACCGGCGCGCCGGTGTGCATGCAAGGGCATATGAGCAACACGATCTCTCAAGGGATCATACAGGTTCATTTACTAAACTAGAAGACATGATCTCACTCATGAGATGTTGGGAAGAATCAAATACCATGCACGGTCATCTCGCTTTGGAAGCTTGAATGAATTTGTAGGTTTGATATATGCTTTTGGAAAGTATATGATCAAGACCTAGGTATGATATAAGCTTTTGGAAAGTATATGATCGATATCGATTCCCAATGATAAAATGAGAAACTTAATGATAAAACCCTGAAGTAGACAATATAAAATAGATCTAAAACTTCAGGTTTGTCTTGGTCTTCCAGTATGCAGGATGTACTGGTATTAGGAATACCTGAAGGTGAAGTGCCCATAAACGATTTTATAACCATGACTCTTCCATTCATAAGGAGTGATGAAATGGGTATGGATTTTAGTGACTCCTCTCAGTAGAGAAATGGTCTAATCTTAGTCCAAATATTGGACATTGATCTGAATGTGATTCAGATACAATAAGAAGATAAGATTTGCGGTCTTGATTTAATAAAGCATCTATGAGAGGTTCGCAAGATCTGGATTTGAGATGTAATCTCAATATTCAAGTCACTATACGTGGAACAATAGAAGCACCCTGCCTTTATCTCCAAGTATCTGCGGAGAAAGCGCATTATCCTTGAAAGAGTGCATGGATAATTTCATTGTTGATATCATACATCCGAGCATTGAAAAAATGAATAATTAAATGTGATTTAATTATCATTACTAATATGAATTTGATTCATATTATAAGGAGAATTATTTGAGATAATTACATGTGATTTAATTATCAAAGATGTGAATAATATGAATATGATTCATATTATTTGGGCAAATGAGAATAGAGATCAAAGATGATTAAATGTAATTTAATTATCATGGATATGAATAATGTGGATAGCTGATGAGCATCATTTTCACCAATTTTAATTGTCGTATTTTATCGTAGTACATGTGATGAAAATGATTTAGCAAAAACCACACTCTTTGAATGTTGTGGAATATTTATACTTGGTAAGTCTACCAAGGTCGATCATAGGGATACGAGCTACTTCATTTTATCTATCAAATTTTGGTCAATTAAGATCTTGTGTAAATAAATTCCAAATTTAAGGCCTTCATGCAGATTACGATGCACTTATATGATGCATGCATTTTTTTAGTTGATTTTCATGCAATTATAAGATGGTGCATGAGAAAAATGAATGATTAAATGCAAGGGTGATGTATGCAAATAAAGGATTACAAATATGCCCTAAAAAGATCACTAAATTGAGAAACGGATTGTAGTTTGAAATCATAATAATTTTTTAGCATAACACTATGAACAAACATCTATTTATGACAAGGAAATTGAGCAAGAGACATCATCTTAACAATAAAAATTCATCATTTTTAAAATGGTGTCAGATGAGAAAATTAAACATGCCATAAGATAGATGAAGAAACAACGATCAAAAGACACTAAAATCATGAAATTTGGACCTACGATGCTCAAATTATGAATAAGACAATGCAGGCACATAAATGCAGATAAAATATGAGGAGTAAAAAGATAAATATCACAAGTAGGTCCCTGGAGCGATCTAATTGCAATTAGCAAAAATCGCTAGGGCCCTTCTGTAATTTTTCCATATAATGCGGGGCCCTTTTTGCAAATCTCAGAAACTGGTCAGGTATAGATGTAAATTATCCAGACGCACACGTGAGGCACGCACGCCTGGACTGCCTTGCCATTCTGGAAAATAGCTAGGGTGTTCCTGCAAATTACCCAAGCACCTCACGTGTAGAGCACACGAGGGCTGGATTCGGTGGACAAGGCAGGGTTGGGAACACGTGTCGTGCTCCGGTGGCTCGTCGAGAGGCTCGGGGACTCCGAGCCTGCTAGTTCTGCATTAGGCTCGATATGGACACATGTAGACATCTGGATCGTCCGATCGAAATGATCGGACGGTAGCTATATCATCATCCTCTGTCGCAGGACACCGGAGGAGGAGGGACTCCAGTGAGCTTCGTGTAGCTCCATCGTGCTCCAAGGTCTCCGTCGAGGTTTGTGGGACGTTGCTGAGATGCAGGTGTAGGATCCGGGAGCACGACGATGGCGTAGTGATGGCTAGAATGGCAGAGCGATGCAGGTCTGCAGGAGATGAAGTTCGAGATCGGAAGCGGGCGGGGTTTCCGTCCATTGAAGACCTGCATGATTAGTATATAGCCGAAGCATGTGCGATGTGTTTGCATGAATAAAGTGAGTGAAATGGAGTCCCGTGGAGGTGGTCAGAGCGGGGGACCATGTCTTCTTCTCCGACGAGACAAAGAATAAGGTGGGTGCGATGGCAAGGTCATGAAGAAGGAGGGGTGATTGGGGATATTGGCAAGGATGAAGGTGATGGAGCGAAGATCGGAGGATGGTTGATTGGCTGTGCAGTTGGTGGTAGGTGGTGAATTAATTTGGAGTAGAGTGACGGAGAAGTACCTAGAAGTCTGGTATGCAATTGGGCAAAGGCAGTGGCTTGGGCAGAGGTCCCTAAAGGCCTCGGGTCATCACTCAGACTCGGACAGCCGCTCCGAGGAGCTCAGCTACCATCAGTGATGGCGGAGCTAACATGACAGGGTGCCATGGATCACACCGGAGCCTTGGGTCGTCATCGCCTCGACTCTGCCCTCCCTTGTCACTAGAGGGCAGAGGGATTTGGGCTGAAAGTCCTTGGATTGGTGGATGGGGTTATCGGAGGTCAGAGGCGAGGGTTTTATAGATGAGTTTGACGACGGTTTCAGGGGTTTTTTGAATGGAGGTTTAATGGGGGAGCACTAATGGAGGAAGGACGTGGAGGTTGCGCGAGGAAGGCGGAGCATAGGGCTACGTGAGGGAGGTGTTACAAGAGGAAGAAGTGGCCGGAGACACCTTACAAAATAGGAAGGGGTGACACAGATGTGAGGTGAAACGACTGCGAAGGTGGGTTATGGAGGTAGGGGATGACCTCCCAGCCGTGGGATCTAGCGATCCGATGGCTAGGATGATGGTGCGGAGTAGCGGTGTGGATTTGATCATGGAGTTTGATCAGACGGAGGAAACGAAGCAGGTGTGAACAATAGTGATTAGATTGTAGGGCTGATCTGACGGTGGAAGAAAGAGAGGTGACATGGATGAATGAGAATCGTAGGATGAGAAGAGAATCGGGCGGCTAGGATGTTGGCGGAAGCGATGGTGGCGATCTGATCTGGGATCATATCAAGTGGCTAGGAGTGAGGCACAAATGGATGGTCGAGATGGAGGCCTCTTTTGAAGATCCAACGACCCAGAAGAGTGCCAGGTGGTCGATGAATCGCAAATTCGGCCCTTTAATAGTGCTGAATTAGCACTTGTAATCGTCATTGCAGTCGGGCCGAATTTGGTCTATCAAAGAGACCATCTGATTGATATGTCGAATACGAATAAGATGGTCGTGTTTTTATTTTACTTGGCAAGAAACCAAGGTCGAACTCAGGGACACGAGCTTTTCTCTAATTATCCAGATTTTCATCTATCTAATTAAGTGTTGAGTTGAAGACATATGGGTCAACGTATGCAAGAGGACAAGGCAAGACAAAGCATTAAATCGAAACATGCAATTTTTTTTATATTTTAATCATGCAGATAAATGAGATAAGATGCAATGAAAATATGCCCGAGATGATAATTACTTGAGACATTAAAAAGATGAGTCAAATCAGTGTCACAGGACAACACACTATTCATTCTAGTGGCAGTTAGGCATGAGCTACATGGGGGAGCCAGGCACTTAGATAATGAAACAATGCATTAAAGTTCATAGTGTCTAATCTGAAATTTAAGCATGCCATTAGAAAGACAATGAGAAGAGCTTCGAAATGGAACTGAAATCAACTAAATCGGACACACGATGCTCAAGATATGCAAGAATGAAAGCAAGGGCATAACTGAAAAGAAACATGAAAAGATAAATACAAGTAGGTCCCTGGGAAGGACTAAAGTGAAAATAAAATAAGTATCGAGGCCTTCCCTGTAAAAGATCCACACGCACGGGGGCATATATGCAATTATTAAAATCCGCGAGGGTTGAAATATAAATAACCCCAGGCACGCATGGTCAGCATGTGAAGCAGGACCTATTTGCAATATTGAAGAATTCCGTGGATGTCTCTGCAATTTACCCAGATGGCACGTGCTATGCACGTGCCACCTAGGTTCGGAAGGAGGCTCGGGCTCGGTAGAGGCTCGTTGCTGCTTCGGGTTGGCTCGGAATACACGAGCCTCCAGGCTTGGTGTCGATGAGGCTCGGGGTAGTCTCGGGGACTGCCACGTGATATCAATACCTGGATGCAATATACGGAAGGTGCGAGGGCACCAATGCAAAAAGCCTAGAACCCACGTGCGGGTGGCATGTGAGCTCAGGTTCGGGTGGGGGCGAGGTTCGGCGCTGCTTCAGAAGGCCTTAGCAGGTGGCTCGGGCCACGTGGCGGCTCGAGGTTGCCTTGGGTGAGGCTCGGTCCCACCGAGCCTCCGCGCTCCGGGATGGCGACGTGTCTTATCCAGGGCCGTTGGATCTCCGCCGTGGGGCGAGATCCAACGATAACTGCATCTCCTCCTTCCTCTCTGAGTGGCGGCGCGGTTGGAGCTCCGGCGTGAGGCATGGAGCTCCTCCGCGCCCCTCCGTGCTCCGTGATGGTCGGTGGATGAAGCTGAAGCCTGGCGATGAAGATCCAAGCTCGGGGAGGATGCGGAAGAGTCTGGGCTCCAGAGTCGACACGTGCTCGCCGGAGGCAGAGCTCTAGAACTTGGCTCCGCCCGAGGTCCGGCTAATGAAGTTTTGGACCTGCAAGGGGGATAGATGACAATCGCGACGTGTGTGCGTGTGAGTTGAGGCGGACGGAGGGCTTGGCAAAGGCGGTGAAGCGGAGCCCTTGGTGGGTTCTCCTCCGCCTCCGGCGGAGGAGAAAGCTTGGGATGAAGGAGGTCGTGACGGAGGAGGAAGATGATTGGAAGTGCTGGCGTGGAAGGGGGATGTGCAGCGGAGCTCGGGAAAGTGACTATGGAGGTCGAGATCGAGTGACGAGGCCTAGATAATTAAACGAGAATTAAAGAGAAATACAAGAAAGATCGGAGGGCTTACCTGGCCGGAGATGGAGGTGGTGGCCTAGGCTCGAGGTCATCGGAAGACCTCGGGGTCGTCGCACATACTGGGAGGCCATCCCAGCAAGCTTGGGCGGTCGCTATGGCACCGCGACACCGCCATGATCGGCGATGGATCTCACCGGGGATGACGGTTGTCGTCGCTTGATCCAGCCACCTCCCCCTGTCCCTGGGAGGTGGCGGAGGGCTGGGCCGTGCCCCGTTTAAAAGTGGATGACGAGGAATGAGGGAGGTGACGGGGTTTGTAAAGGGGCAGAGATGGCAGAGGGCTGGTGAAGTCGTGGATTTCGACGACAAGATGGGGCGAGTGGAGAAGGTGTCATGGATCGTGGATGTATGCGTGAGCACGAGGGATGATCGGAGAAGGTCGTGGGATGGTTGGCGAGGAGAGATGGTCGTTGGAGTGGCGGAGAAAAAGGGAAGGGGGAGAGGGTTGGTGCAGTGGAGAACGTGGGGAGAGAGGGTCTTCGGGAGGTTGACGACGACTGATGACCGTTGGATCTGAAGATCCAACGGCGGAGGTTTGAGCGTTGAAGAACGGCCCTGATGAGATCTAGGGTGATAGGATCGAAGGGTGAAGAATACGCCACGCGTCGCATTGTGGAGAGAGCGCTAGTGAACGGTGGTGATGAACTCATGGGCGCGATCGAAAGGCTGATAGTAAATGCGGAGGTAGCGGCTGTGATTGAAGGGATGATGGCGCAATCGGAAGGCACAAATCGGGCCACGTGGCAAGCTCCGGTGAGAGCGCTAACGATCGGTGGAGATGAGCTGTGGGGAATGATCGGACGACAGAGAACCATAGCAGGCGTGGAGGTACTCTGGCCGTTGGATCAAGAAGGCGATCCGACGGCTGGAAGTGGAGGCGGAAGGGACAAAGGGATCGGGCCACGTGGCCCAATCAGATTATTTAGAAGGAAAAAGTGATTTTTGAGGGTCAAGATCGTCGAAATTGAGAAAATTCAAAACATGAAAGTTGTAGATCTTGACGAGATCTACAAGTTTCATGTTGACCAAAACTGGAGATGAGATCAAACAAAGACTCAAAATATTTTTGAAGGTATTTTTAAGGCTAAAAATACCACAAATTTTTGTTTTGCCATTTTTTGTGGTTTTTAATTTATTAAGGACTCTGATAATTACAGGACATTATCTGGATTTTATTGACACATGTTTAGGCAAGGGGGTTAATAATGGGAAATTATGATGATGAAATCGAGTTTCATCAGTGGCGGAAGGAGGAGCGGCCACGTGGGCGCCACGTGGCCCAATAAAAAAAATCAAAACATGTAAAAAATAAAGAAAAATATAAAATAAATAGTTAAAGCAAAATTAAGAAAAAGTCAAAACATGAAAGTTGTAGATCTCGATGAGGTCTACAAGTTTTATGTTGGACAAAAAGCCAAAAGAGGTCATTTGTACAAAAAGTATTTTTTGGGGATATTTTTAAGGGGTTAAAAACACCGATTTTTAGGTTTTGAATTGTTTTTGTATTTTTTAGTTCTTTTAAGGGGTAGAAAGTTATAGACAATTAATCAACTTAATTTAAGGGTTTTTGATAATAAAATAACTACAAATTTAATAATAGTTATTATATACAATAATTATAGGTTGATTATACACAATATAATATAATATAATAATGAGGAATTATTGGTGATTTTTATTGGATTAATTAAGCCAGAGATTTAATTAGTGAATTTTAGCATGATGAATACGAGATTCATCATACCCCTATACTTCAACTATGCTTGTCCTTGAGCATCTAAATAATGGAGGAGTTGGATTAATTCCTGACAATGCAAGAAAGATTTCAAGGCTTAATCTTTCAAAGATCTTCTATTTAAGTGATCCTAAAGTTCTAGGCTTATCCATGCTCTAGCCAGAAGGAATCCAACTTCCCTAATTATCGGACTCTCTTTTTGTACATAAACTATAAGGATATGAAAGTTAGTGTACTGTATGTCATGAGAGTCAAGGCATCACTCGAAGTTCCAGTCTAGGAGACTCTCCTCTAGACCTCATCCTCAACACTAGGGAATAAGTCTATTCTTGCTTCAGTCAACCGTCTCATTAGTTTGTGAGACTTGAAACGTAGATGGACGACCAAATGATGGAGGGTATAGAAATGTATCTATTTTTCTCTCCCTCACATTGGAACAAGGGGTCTCTCGAGTTCCTTTTTACTCAACACATGTAAATTTTTAGATTGTTGATCAATGTGTGCATCAAGAGAGTTTGAGTCCTCTTCATTGTTTTTCTGGGAGTACACCGGGATGTGTCTCTTTTGAGTATCTAAGATACCTTCGACACCCAGACTTGTAGCATTTATGATGTAGAGCCCTTTTTTGGTGTCAGCCTGACTCCTTGGTCCTAATTAGCGCTTGGTCCTAGTGGACACTTTGAAAATGTTTAGGAGCGCTTGTAATTAGAGGAAGCTAATTTATAATTTGACTTTGGAGGATAGATCTTTTCTTTGACATTTATTTTCTTTTGTTGGCTAGCTCCACTTCTTTTACCAAAAGTTGATGCATACTGATCAACAATTATCATTAAGTTTCATCACACTCTGGCACATAAGTACATATCAAAGAGATGGCATATGAACTTGTTGACATACTGGCTAGAGTTTTGCTGGCACTCAGGTTTCTTGAAGCCTTCATTAACTTTATCTCATCCTCGAATATCATTATATCAGGTCTAAACTCAAATCTCCAGTACTAGTTACTCAAGTGATAACTCAACTCATCTCATCAATCATGCAGTTGTGAAAGTGATTGTGTTGTTCATATTCTTTCGAAGGTAGAGATGAAGAGTGCAATATAGCGCTCAAATCCTTCAAAATAGGGAAGTGAGGATTATTAAGTTCAAAACCCTAATGACTAAGGCATGTTAATTCAAACTCTCAAGATCACAAAAATCTAGTGTCCTCAAAACCTCAAGCTTTGAGTGAATGTGAATGTGTCAGGAATACACCAACTCCTTAGTTAGTGCATATTTTTGTGATTTTTGGATCTTGCTTATTTTTATGAATTCGAATTTTTCATTTTTTTATTCTTTGAAGAGACAATGACGGCCCAGACTCATATGAATAAAAGTATCTACTTTTAGCCAGTATGGATGTAAGTACGGACCGTTAGACAGACCTGTGTTCCTTAAGGACGGAGCCATATACATTGTCCTCTAAATTATCCACTCTGCTAAGGGAGACCGAAGTTCCCTAACTGAAAGTATCTACTAAGCCCAGTAGTCAAAGTCTAATTCAAATAAAGGTTTTTAATTTTTCAAATTTTTTTATGGAGTTTATATGTTTTTTCTTTTTTTATTTCTTGAAAAAGGGTTATTTACACAAATTAATCCCTCACATTTTAAGAAAACATTTTTACAGGGTTTTTATAAAACTCGGTTCAACCAAGCTCGAGAAAGAATTTTCAAAAAGTTTAAAAATATGAGTTATGGCTAAAGTAGATATACAGTAATATACGGTATACCCCCTAATACTTAACATTTGCTATGTCCTCATAGCACAAGTAATATGAAGCTATGGCTTAGTCAAATATCGGGTGATATAGCGGAACTGAGGAGGATGATCCCCCTATACTTAAGTCAAAGACAGACCCACGTATAAGAAGACAACGCGAGGGATGGATGAGTAGGCGGGTGCCCCTATACTTAGGTTACAAATAGCCTAAGTAAGGGATCTGAGTTAGGGGGATCTGTGTACGGAGAAGTATATAAACTAAGATACAAGGGTGGATGGGGTGTGTTTTTACAGAAGAGGATGAGAGGGGGATTTGTGCAATTTGTTCAGTTTAAGGTGTGAGGGGGGGGGGGGATTGTGAAATATACAGAGAGGAGGGAGATGGGGGGGGGGAGTGTATATGTGCAAGTGTGTGTAGGGGGAGGTAGATCATCTAGTGATCTACTCTTTTTTTTTCTTTTCTCTCTCTCTCTCTCTCACTCTTTTAAACATACAAGCCCCCTAATGAGGACTATTAAAAAGGCACATGTAACACATTTTTTTACAATATGCACATGCAGGCAGATTGATAAACATTCCTAAATTTTTTCCACCAAATCTCTTGCGGCCTCTTCAGCGGGAGATCCCAACTCTACTCCTCCATAGAGATCAAGCGTCCTCGATCTTCATGGGCCCTACCATAAAAGAGAAATGTTAGAAAAATAGAGAGGAAATTAATCAGTGGACATTATGCAAAAATTAATGCACGAAAGGAAGACATGTGAATCTTGAAATTATACGGCACAGAAATGTAACAAAATTCAACAAATAATAAAGGTGAGCTGTGTCCCCGGCAACGACGCCATTTGATGAGCGTCATTTTCACCACTTTTAATTGTCGTATTTTATCGTAGTACAGGTGGTGAAAATGGTTCAGCAAAAACTACACTCTTTGAATGTTGTGGAGTATTTATACTTGGCAAGTCTACCAAGGTCGATCACAGGGACAAGAACTACTTCATTTTATAAATCGAATTTTGGTCAATTGAGAGATTATGTAAATAAATTCCAAATCTAAGGTCTTCATGCATATTACGATGCACTTTAATGATGCATGCATTTTTTAGTTGATTTTCTTGCAATTATACGATGGTGCATGAGATAAATGAATGATTAAATGAAGGGTGATGTATATAAAATAAAGGATTACAATATGCCCTAAAAAGATCACTAAATTGAGCAACGGATTGTAGTTTGAAATCAGAATCATTTTGAGAATAACACTATAAACAAACATCTATTTATGATAAGGCAATTGAGCAAGAGACATCATCTTAACAATAAAATTCATCATATTTAAAATGGTGTCAGATGAGAAAAGTAAACGTAAGATAGATGAAGAAACGACGATCAAAATGACAATAAAATCATGCAATTTGGACCTACGATGCTCAATTTATGAATAAGACAATGCAGGGGCACAAATGTAGATAAAATGTGAGGAATAAAAAGATAGATATCATAAGTAAGTCCCTAGAGGGATCTAATTACAATTATCAAAAACTGCTGGGACCGTCCTGTAATTTTTCCATATAGTGTAGAACCCTTTTTGCAAATCTCAGAAACCGATCGGGTATCCAAGCGCGCACGTAAGGCGCGCATACCTAGACCGCCTTACAATTCTGGAAAATAGCCAGGGTGTTCCTGCAAATTACCCACACACCTCATGTGCAGGACACACGAGGGCTAGGTTCGGTGGACAAGACAGGCTTGGGAACACGTGACGTGCTCTGGTGGCTCATCGAGAGGGTCGGGGACTCCGAGCCTGCTGGTTTTGCATTAGGCTCAGTTGGACACGTGTAGACATCTAGATCGTCCGATCGAAATGATCAGACGGTAGCTGTATCATCATCCTCCATCGTATGCCACCGGAGGAGGCGGGACTCCAGCGAGTTTCATGTAGATCCACCGTGCTCCAAGAGCTCCATCGATGTTCGTGGGACGTTGCTGAGATGCGGGCAAAGGATCGGGGAGCACGGTGAAGGCACAGTGACGGCTAGAATGGCAGAGCGATTCAGGTCTGCCGGAGATGAAGTTTGAGATCGGAAGTAGGCGGGGATTCCATCCATTGAAGACCTGCACGATTAATATATATCCAAAGCACGTGCGATGTGGTTATGTGAATAAAGTGAGTGAAATGGAGTCCCGTGGAGGTGGTCGGAGCGGGGGACCAATGTTTTCTTCTCTGGCGAGACAGAGAAGAAGGTGGGTGCAGTGGCAGGGTCTTGAAGATGGAGAAGGGGCGATCGGGGATATTGGTGAGAATGAAGGTGATGGAGCGAAGATCGGAGGAGGGTCGATGGGCTGTGCAGTTGATGATAGGTGGTGAACTAATTTGGAGAAGAGTGACGGAGAAGTACCAAGAAGTCGGGTATGCAATTGGGCGAAGGCAGTGGCTTGGCTGAGGTCCCTAAAGGCCTCGGGTCATCACTCAGACTCAAGCAGTCGCTCCGAGGAGCTCATCTACCACCGATGATGGCGGGGCTAACATGGCGGGGCGCCATGGATCACACCGAGGCCTTGGGTCGTCATCGCCTCGACTCTGCCTTCCGCTATCATCGGAGGGCAGAGGGAGCTGAGCCAAAAGTCCTTAGATTGGTGGATGGGGTTATCGGAGGTCGGAGGCAAGGGTTTTATAGGTGTGGTTGATGACGGTTTTAGATGGTTTTTGAATGGAGGTTTAATGGGGAGCACTAATGGAGGAAGGACGTGGATGTTGCGCGAGCAAGGAGGAGCATAGGGCTGCGTGGGGGAGGCGTTACGAGAGGGAGAGGTGGCCGGAGATGCCTTCAAAATAGGAAGGGGGTGGCACGGATGCGAGGTCAAACGACTGGGAAGGGGGGTTACGGAGGTAGGGGATGACCTCCCAGCCGTTGCATCTAGCGATTCGATGACTAGGATGATGGCCCAGAGTAGCGGTGTGGATCTGATCATAGAGTTTGATCAGACGGATGGAAACGAACGGGAGTGAACAATAGTGATTATATTGTAGGGCTGATCTGACGATGGAAGAAAGAGAGGTGACGTGGAGGAATGAGAACCGTAGAATGAGCAGAGAGTGAAGCAGAAATGAACGGTTGAGATGGAGGCCTCTTTGAAGATCCAAAGGCCCAGAAGAGTGCCGGGTGGTAGAAGGAGGAGAGACCACGTGGGCGACCCAGTGGGCACCACATGGCCCAATCAAAAAAATCAGAAAATGTAAAAAATAAAGAAAAATACAAAAGAAATAGTTTGAGGCAAAGTTAGGAAAAAGTCAAAACATGAAAGTTGTAGATCTCAATGAGATCTACAATTTTATTTGGAAAAAAGCCAAAAAAGGTCATTTGTACAAAAAGTATTTTTGGGGTATTTTGAAGGGGTTAAAACACTGATTTTTGGGTTTTGAATTATTTTTATATTTTTTAGTTCTTGTAAGGGTTAGGAAATTATAGACAATTAATCAACCTAATTCTTAGAGGTTTTTTATAATAAAACAATTATAAATTAAATAACAGTTATTATATCCATATTATTCAGATATATTATAAGTGTAGTTTATAATATATAAGAGAGAGTCTATTATGATTTATATTTGTTAATTAATTATCGACGTGAATTGGATTCACATCAGATAATTAATTGAAAATATAATTTACATTTTATTTTGAGTTGTGAATTGAGTCACATTTTTCCAATGGCATGAGCAATATTCACAAGATATTTATGAATTATTTTTGTGAGATAATTCACAACAAATGTTGTTGTAAATCTTGGAGATGTCATGAGATAGTGAGATATCATGAGATGTTTAGGTAGTCTCCCACCTTTTTTAGGGGGATGAAGTCTATCTCCTCATTATATATAAATTTAATTGATTAATTTGATTTGTAATTAATAATATTGATTTATCGATATATTAATTTAAATTAAAATAATCATTGTCGTGTTTTCACAACAAGATCATGACCATTGAAAGAAACACAAATCAATCTCATCCATTGGATTTTTGTGCACATGGATTGAGATCCATGGATCCCGAAATACTATATAAGAAGAGGCACCCCTTTCCCTTCAAGGAACATGATCGATAATTGCTCTCTCTCTCTCATTCTCTACACGCCAAGCCTCTCTCTCCCTCTCACAGCGGTCGTCCACCATGGAGCAGTCACCATCACCGCAACATCGTCATTATGCTGTCGGATTGCTTGCTCATGGATCTCCATCTCCTTTGGTGTACCTCACTCGTGAAGAAGATGTTAGATCTTGTGATGAGATTGAAAGATTCGCCACTTGGATCATCAACATGGATTGGGAGGAGCACACATCTCATCAACGCGCTCGCAAGTATCTCCTCCGTTGGATCAGACTTGAAATAGGAGGCCTCTTCGTTTAGAGACTCGATTGCAACCACACTTCAAGAGTTAACCCTGATGCTTGTTTGTGGTTTACATGAAACAATCTGAGAAATGTTCTTGGATCATGTGGTTCATCACATTAAAAATTTTAAATTTCGCTGCCCGGAGCAACTAGTGCGACTAGTCGCTCTTGCATATGGTGCGATCCTCAAACTTTCGTGATGCGCTTAAGGATCTTACCATATCCTTCAGTGCAATCCCTAGATCATAATCAATTTTCCTAATACAAACATTTGCATTTCTGAACCATTTTTATTGATTTGTATCAGATAACCACAATTTTGCATATGCACTTTTATTTTATTTTTAAGAACCAAACATTTATTTCTTTTATATTTTAATTAGCTTCTTAGATTGATTAGTTTTAAATTTATCATAATTTATGTAGTTATTCTCTCATCGCAAGAAAATTTGGGTGGGTTTGCATCGCCACCATCTATCCTCAAAAATATTTTTCAAAGAATGTCATTATGTTTCCTCACTTTATGAATTTATTTTCAAAAGAATCGAAATAAAATGCATAATACTACGACATAAAAAATTGAAAACTAAAGTTATCATAATAAAGCTATAGTGTTTTACTATTGTTATAGAACTATATTTTCAAAAATACTATAGTGTGGTATTTTCCAAAATTTAAAACCATTAGAAAGATAAAAATCACAAAATCAATTTTAAAAAATGCTTAGATATTTTTGAAAATTTCAAAATTTATATTGCCTATTTTACACCATATATTACTCCCACAAAAACATTAAGCCAACAATACATTGTTTTCAACTACAAATGAATAAAATATCAAAAATCTCAAATATAATATATAATACATATAATTCAAAAAATAAAATTGTGTTTCATCCTGTTCTTCCAGTATTTTAGTATAGAAATACCTATATGCATAGATTTGAAGCATAAGTATTTTCTACACAATAGGAACACAAGATTTCATATATAAAACCATTTTCTTTCAAAAATTCCATTTTCAATATCAAAAAAAAATCACCAAAAATTTGCAAATTATAAAAATAAATAAAAAATACATATATACCATTATCATAAATGTATAATAAAATCACAAAAATATGATGAGAACACTAAAAACAAATATAAAAATTAAATCACCATCCTAAAATACATGCGTCTAACCCTATTAACAAATAGTTGTCTCAATGTTTTCTGTCTTGAGATTTCTTGAAAAGAGAAAAATGAGCTATTTCTTATTTCATTTATTTAGGCTTTTGCATTTTCCATGTTTTTTGCATTTACACTTATACCCTCATCTTTTTTGAAATAATTAATCTCTATATCTTAATAGTTGTATCCTTATGTTAGTTGACCATCTACTAGAATAAACTAAATCATGATTTGTTTAAACAATTAAGAAAATGTAATTTGCTATTCTCCATTGTACCAACCTCTTCCCTCTACTCCTTTGTCGAGTCTTCTCTGGAAAGGGGCTAGGGGGAACAGAGATGCACTGGGGGAGGAAAGTAATGCAGAAAATGGGGGAGGAGTTCAAGGCAAAGGTTGGGGCTAGGGTGGAGCACTGGGCTCGATCCGACCCAACCCATGAAAGCCCGACTCGAGCTTGTCAAATTTACCCTTGCCTTGGGTCGAGGTGAAGCCCAATTTTTTTACCAAACTCAAGACTCGACCCTGACCCAAGGCCCATGGGGTCGAGTCTGGGTTCAGGTCGGGCTCGACCTACCTCCATTTTGATTACACGTTTAATCAACTCGCTCATTTTTTGTAGGGGCCTGACATTAACATAGGACCCATCATTGGATAATTAATCGGCACACATCCCATCACTAACATTTCTAGAGGTAGGCAATCCAATTCAACACAACCACATATATGTTTTATTATCTTAAAAAATAATGCTTATTATGAAGATCCTAAATCGTAATATAGGAACAAAGCTCAGAGAAACCAATGATATATGTTCAAAAACTAAAAACGATGTTCATCTGTTAACTTATATTACTATTAATTAACGTCTACAAATTCTAGCAAAAGAATCATATCATGCTTAACAAAAACTACAGAAAACCCCAACATATCTCAAATAAATCTAACTATTGCAATCCAGTAATAACCAACAAAAAACTCCATGGCTTAGTGTTCTCTCAGGTTTAGAAATCCCAACCAGATTCACAGACGCCAGACAAGTAAGTAGAGTTGTTTTGATTTCAATGTATTGATCATTCTTGTGATGTTGGTTTTAAGAAAATCTCTTTGTTTTAGGAAGGAGATCACATTTGATGATGGTGGAGCTCAAATGGATGGCACCCATTTTGAATCTAAGATTCATCACACTAATTAACTAAAAATATAGCTTCACCCCAAGTAATTAGATGCATTAAGATGTTTATAACTCATAATTGACATTCATGAACTTGTATATAAATTGCATAAATTACAATTTCAGTTTCTATTAATTTTCTCTCATAAATATTCACCTAATGACTTTTAATGGTCGTTGGCAAAGAGGCCAGAGGTTGAGTTCGTGGGAGGTGGGGTCGTGGTGAGTGCAGCAGTTGGTTGGCGGGGGAGTGGAGATCGGGGGAGAGAGGAGAAGTGGGGCAGAGACTGTTGCGCAAGGGGTCACACGACGTAGGTATGCAGTTGCGTCATGGGCGAGGAGAGGGAATGGTTGAGGTGATCGTAGGGGGGGGGCAGATTGTGCTGTGGCAGGGAGGAAAAGGGAGAAGGAAAGGGGTGCCCTGTGGCACACCTTGGATGTGGCCACATGGCGAGTGGAAATAAAAATACAAAAATTAAAACATATAAATAAATAGAAATAAACAAATAAATAAATAAAATAAATATTAAAATAAATAATTAAATAAAGTTATTAAATAAATATAGATAAAAAATCAAAGGGGTAACACATGGCACTCTAAAAGCTACCACATGTCGCTCCTAAAAAAAATCAAAAATTGAATATATAGAAAAATGATAAAAAAGAGGTCAAATTAAAAAGTAATCAACATGAAAGTTTCTTATCTCAACGAGATCTACAACTTTCATGAAGGGTCCAAGATCAAAAGAAATCATCTATACAAAAAGTATTTTTGGTGCTATCTCTAGATATAAAATATTGTATTTCTATATTTTGCAAAATTTTAGACATTTTTTAATAAGATAAAAATAAAAAATAAAAAAATAAAATTAGAGAAAATATGAAATAAATATTGATAAGTTAATCTAATTTTTGGATTTTTAATAACTAAGATATAAATAAATAAAATAAATAAAATAAAGGGACATATGTACAATATACAATGAGGGGCCCAAAACCCAAGTTTCGCATATGAACTCTGATTCTTTTGAATTTGATCTTGTTTGGAAGATAATTTAACGCACATTAATTCAAAAGTAATTAAGAGTCCATAGGAGACTGTATGAGAGGTATATTTACGTTTATAGGCTTTTAGTCTCAAATTCGGGCTTTGTTTTATTGGTCAAGTTTACAAGTCAGTATTTTTTGGTATTTTTCATCTAATAGTGTTAGTAATATGTACACTCTAGAGTTGATTTTATTCAAATCTAAGTTAGTGAAAAAATATATAAATAGGTAAAATGTGGTAATATATAGGAGATATTTACAAGGGAATTTGTCTTGAGTACCATTGTAAGTACTTACAAACAACAATTCACAGGTCAACTTAAACCTAGATCAAAAAGTTTTCAAAAATTTTAGAGCATTAGCTATGGCTAAAGTATATATACAGTATTATATAGTATACTCCCCTATACTTAACTTGTGCTATGTCCTCATAGCACAAGTGATATGAAGCCATAGCTCTGGTTAAATACAAGGTGATATAGCGGAACTAAGGAGGAGGGTCCCCCTATACTTAGGTCGAAAATGTCCTAAATATAAGGAGACGGATAAAGGAAGCATGGATATAGTCGGGTCCCCCCTATACTTAGGCAGAAAATAACCTAAGTAATAGATGCAAAATTTTGAGCTGGGGGGTCGTGGCTACTAGGGTTAGAGGTGTGTAATTATACAGATGTCATGGAGATGAGGGGATGAATTTTTACAAATGTCTATGAAGGAGATAGGGGGGAGTGGATATACATATATGGATGTGGGCATATTTGTGAGAGGGGGGGGGAGATGGTAACTCATCTAAGAGATGCACATGGTATATTTTTTTACAACATGATGTACGAATGATAGGTTGACTAAAGCTTCTTGAATTCTTCTGGATTTTTTTATGGTCATCTCTGCAGAAGCTCCCAACTCCACACCTCCATGGGTCATAAGCGTCCTCGATTTCCATGGGCCTTGCCACAAAAGAATTATGTCAGAAAAATATTAAGAAATTTAATCATGAAATGATGTAAAAAGAATACAATGAAAAGACCTAAAATTATTAAAAATATTCACATAAAAAATATTTCAACAAAATTTGACAAATAAATAAAGTGAGTCGTGTCCTCGGTAATGACGCCATTTGATGAGTTCGTATTTTGCCTCTCTAGTAGTCGAAAATTGTAGTATAGGAGACGAAATTCGGTCAATCAAAACCACACATTCAAATATATGGAAATTATTTTACTTGGCAAGGATACCAAGGCCAAACACAGGGACACGAGCATCTTCATCGATTTATCGAAAATTATTGTTTAATTCAAGAGTGGGTATCGTCTAGTTTTAGGTCTTCATGCATATGAGATGCAAATAAAATATGCAGATAAATAGTAGTAGAATGATGCACGAAAGAGATGCAATTTTTATTTGATTTTATGCAAGTTAAAAGATGAAATGCCATGCATGCAATAAATTAAATGGATCCAATAAATGTATGAAGAAAAAAATACATATATGCCCTAAATTTATTACGTCCATGAGCATTCAATTAAGGGTAGATTTCAACATCAAAAAGAGCATTGAAGATGAATAATGGCATTAAAATTGAAGAGCAGGAGACACTATAGATCATTAAAAATTATCTCCATTAATTAATATCAAATCAAGAAATTAATAGTGTCATTAGAAAGACAATGAAACAAGCATCAAAATGAAACTGAAATCACTCAATTTGGATCTAAACTGCTCAGGATATGAAAGAAAAATAATGCATGGGCATAAAAGGTAGAAAAAATCGAGGAGTAAAGATAAATAATCACAATTAAGCCCATGGAGGGACCTAATTATAATTTTTGGGAAGCATAGGGGACATTCTGTAAATTATCCATTGAGTGTAGGGACCATTTTGTAATTTCCAGAAGCCGCTAGGGTCTCCCTGTGAAATACCCTGGGCACACATGAGGCATGCACTTGGAGGACCTAACTGGAATTTCTGAACAATCCAGGATCTTGAGTAAAAAATACCCAAGCCCTCACGTGCAGGGCACAGGAGGGGCCATGCTCAGTAGGCAGCGAGGCGAGGGATACACATGGCTTGTTCTAGTGCTTCGTGATATGGTTTGTGTCACTCGAGCCTCCTTGCCTCGTTGAGGACGGCGTGGCTCCTTCCAGGCCTCCCGATCCTCACAATCGAACATCATCTTCTCTTCAGGCCCCACCGTCTATCACTAGAGAAGGCTGCACTGCACTGACCTCCCTCGCATTCCACCGCCCTCCTTTGGGTCTAATAAAGATCTTGAGAGCTCCCTGGGATGTCCGTGATGAGGCTCAGATGAAGGCAGAGGTGCGGAAGCTTTGGGATATGGCTGATGATGAAAGATGACTGAAGTAAGGTGCAGACTCCTACCATTGACCTTCAAAAGAGGTTAGTTGCATAACCGAAGCATGCATGGAGTGCGGGTGATTGAAATGGATGAAATGGAGGGCCAAGAATGGACGGAAGTGAGGCCCTAGTGGGGTTCTTCTCCGACGAGGGGAAGAAGCAGGGAGCGGATGCGGTGGAGGTTCTGGAGAAGGGAGAGGGTGAGTGTAGGGTGCAACGAAGATGGAGGTGGTTAGGTGAACTCGAAAGATAGTTATGCGATGGTGGATGTATTCGTGTGCAGTGAGAAAATTCAAAGAACGACGATGAGAAACCAATGGGAAGAAGTAACTGAGGAATAGAAGAGAACGAGGGAGGGTAAAGCGGCCTGGGATGAGGTTGTAGGAACCTCAGTCATCGCACGATAAGGGCAACCATCCTCAGTGCTCATCGGTGGCAAGCACACCATTACTCGGTCGGTGTTGGCTGATGGTCAACACCAAGAGCTCTGACCATTGTCACCTACCAAATCTGCCTTCTCCTGCCACGTGGAGGGGAAGACGGTTAGGAAGAAGACCCGTGAAGTGGTGGACGAGGATGAAAGGAGGCGGAGGGGGTATTTATATATGGAGGTGATGATGGTTATGGACGGATTTTGAATGACTGAATGAATGTAATGAAGGCGCAGGATGTCAGCGTTGAAGGCTGCACGAAGATGGTGATAGATGGGTCGTACGTGGAGGGTCGTTATGGAGCGGAGAGGGGTATGGAGGAAGGAGATAAAAAGGAAAGGGGGAAGAGGCTTGGCGAGATGTAAAAGAAGCGGGGTGCGTACCATAGGTGGAAGACGAGGCAGAGTTGTTGGATTTTATGGTCCAACGATTCTGGTTGGGGCGCAGGCAGATGATTCAGATCTGATCCTTAGGTGAGGGGAGAGGTGGGAGCGGTTGGTCTAGATGGGACTTCAAGTCCCATCCTACGATGTAGATGGAGCGGGTGACGTGGAGCGATAGGATGTGTTGGATAGGAGAAGATCGGGTGGTTCAGAAGAGTGCGCAAGTAGGTGGCTATGATGAGGAGCCAGAGGATGATCAGATGGCTTAGGATCAAGCGAGGACCAACAACCAAGATGGAGGTGGTAGTGGGTGATCCAAGGTGGAAGGTAGTGACTGATGGAGCAAGAGGAGGCGACCACGTGGACGGCCCGGAGGGCGCCACATGGGTGCACTAGAAAATTCCATAAATACAAAAATAAAAAATTTAAAAAGTAATAAAAAGAATCAAAATTAGGAAAAAGTCAAAACATCAAAGTTGTAGATCTCGATGAGATCTATAAGTTTCGTGTTGTATAAAAATTCAAAAGAGATCATTTGTATAAAGGTATATTTTTGGGAGCATTTGTAAGAGATAAAAACACGACTTTAGGGTTTTGATATTTTTTGTATTTTTTATTTCTTTTAAAAATCAAAGTAAATATAGACAATATTTAATCTAATTTTAAGGGGTTTAATAAATAGAAAAATGTTAGCAATTAAGTACAATAAAAATAGTTGTAATTATAAACAAGTAGGTTTATTCTTAAATATGTTGAATTAATGAAGATTTCTCATGAGGTTCTTATTAATTGAGGACAATAATAGCGAATAATGATTATCTAACAGGGATTCATCAATGGTATATCCATTTTATGTGTAAACCATCCTAAATATGTATATTTTAGTTAATCTATTAACCATTTGTTTTATTATCAGTATCTGGTTCGTATTCGTTTTACATCCTTATTCATTTTTAGGGGTATGGTAACACATTTTCCATATCTACCAATATTCGTATTTGCATTCATATATTAAAACGGATAAGGATATGATTATACCTATATTCTTATATGTATCCCATCGTGTTCATTCCTACTTGTGACCCCATCTTCTTGTACCATTAACATTTCCGCCCCTTCGTAGTTTTGGTTGTCTATTAGATGAACCAAACCATGGTTTACACAAATCAAAGTTTAATTAAAAGAAACCTTATTACAGTTATGCCCCTCCCAGAAGATTGTACAATATATATTATTGAATAAATACTCATTTAGTTCTAAAATTCTAAACATTTTATGTGATATTCTCCTTAATTTTCATGATGACTTAACTTTCTCAAATTAATCCTTTTTTATTGAATGTGATAATTTTCTAATGTTACCATTTTATGTAATTTTGTTGTGTTTTCCTCAAGAATTTATGACAAAATTTAATATAGAAGAGATGAATCAAATATTCATCAAAGTCTCAAAAGGAATCCAAAACATCACACCTAAAATCATTTGCTTTTTCTGCTTTCGTACCCCTAGTTGAGCTGAGGTCTATTTAAGAGGTTTGCAATATTGATTTTTGATTAATGATAATGCAAGAAGATCTTGTCCAATTCAAAAGGAATCATGACCTTAGAACCACACAGTTATTGGAACCAAGTGGATCTTCAAGAACAAATTGGATGAGTCAGAGATTGTTGCCAAGAACAAGGCAACACTTATCGCACAAGGATATCTCAGCACGAAGACATCGATTTCAAAGGAACACATGCTCTTGTTGCTGAGATTAAATCAATCCGAATGTTTTAGAATTCACTCATTTCGAAAAAATCAAGCTCTTTCAAATGGACACCAAAAGGTGTTTCTAAATGGCTTCATTAAAGAAGTCTTACAAACAACCGTCATGTTTCGAAGATCCCTAGTCCAAAACATGTTTTCAAGTCCGGGTTAGTCCTGTATGGACTTAAGCAAGCTCCTAGAGTGTGGTTTGACAGATTTAAAGTTCTTATTCACCTTAGGTTTTAAAGTAAGTAAAGCGGATTACACTTTGTTTGTGAAGTCTGTTTTATCTGATTTACTGATTGTGTAAATTTATGTTGATGGTATTGTGTTTGGTTCCACTAATGCAACTTTTTGCAAGGAGTTTTCTGTAGTTATGCAGGAATAGTTTGAGATGAGCATGATGTGAGAAATAAAGTTCTTCCTAGGTTTGTATATCAGTCAAAGTGAGCATGACACTTTCTTTTCACAACAAAAGTACACGACGAATATCTTAAAGAAGTTTTATTTTGAAAAAAGTTTGGAAAAGTCTAAACTGATTGCCCTAGTGATACACCTTGACCTTGACGAGTTAGGAAATCCAGTCGACCATAAACTGTATGGAGATATGATCAGATCTCTTTCTTTATCTAATTGTAAGCAGACTCGACATACTTCTCAGAACTTGTTTAGCTGCACTTTTTTAGTCGACACATAAAGAAAGTCATCTAAGTCATAAAAATGACTTTTCAGTATATTGATTTTACTCAAGATTTATGTCTATTTTATCCTAAGTTGGATTCCATGGATTCATTTTAATATACCAATGCAGATTATGTTGGCAGTCGCACTGATATAAAAGTACGAGTGGCACCTACCAAGTCATGGGGAATGCCCTTGTATCATGTTTTTCTAAAAATCAAACCTGTGTAGCACTAGCAATTACTGAGGAATGATACATAGCAACATATTTAGCATGTTCTCAGTTACTTTAGATGAAGAACACTCTCTCTGATTTTTGTTTGGAATTTAGCCGAAATCATATTCTCTATGATAACACTAGCGCTATCAATCTATCTATAAACTTGTTAATTACTCTAGAATGAAGTATATTGATGTGAAACATCATTTCTTCATGAAAATGACCTAAAAAGTATAAATATGTAAGGAATGCATTTCCACAGACAAGCAACTTGCAAACATTCTGACAAAGCCATTAGTAGTACTCCAATTCGAGAAAATTAGAAGAGAATTAGGATTGTGTAATTTGAAAGATATTTGCTGAAATAATTTTCATAAAAAGGATATTTAAAAGGCACTATTGATCAATCATCAAACAAAGTCAGATCGATCAGTCTTGACCGATCACTCGGGATGTCTGATTAATCAACCAATACCCAAGATTGATCATTTTTTGGTATTTTGAAAATTTTATTTTCAATTCTAATTTATGTTAGAACATTTTATAAGAAGGTATGTTCTAATGCCTCTGGACTTGATTATTATGTGCTTGTTAAATCAGAATCTTTTTTATATGTTTTGTCAAATCACATTAATTTGGAAACTTTCCACCTTTTTAAAATTCAAACCCATGATTTATCCTATCCACCATCTCCACATCCTCTATATAAGAGACTTCATGATCAAAACTTGAAATGATACCATCTTCTTCACCAGAATCGCCTACTTCTCCAAGTCACAACATTGCGCTATCGATCAACATGAAGTGCCTGATCTATCAACTTGATAAATCAACCCAATTACATGATCGATAAACATGTTTTCAGGTCACACGTTTTCCCTATTTTCACAAATCCTGTGTTGATTCCCTATTTTAATAGGTTATAACCATCTCCATGAAATACTCTCTCTTGTCATGGCTTGGGGAAATTAAAGAAAGGTCAGTCTTCGACCGAGGAACCCCTGTTTGTATCAACCTAAGATCATTTTTACACATATTCTCATCTGACCCTCATGACTTGCAAACCCATTCTCCGGAACATGTTCCAAGAACGCTTACCTACCCATAATTCGATTTTTTGATATCAAATGTATCTGTACTTTCTTTGACCCCTGCTTCCTACTATGAACTCTTTAGTCGACTTCATCTCTCTATCATATGTCACGAAATTTTACATGAACTTTGAGGATATCGGTGATTCATCTACTTATTGCTTGAGGGCCACTACCAACTTACATGCTTTTATGATCGATAGTTCGATGATTAGTCACATTATTGGTTGTCTAGGTTCTGAACCAACCATTAATGCATCTTGGTACATGCTCTGATCATGATGAATGTTGTGAAACTCTGATGCCTTTGCATCACATTGTCAGTTTTGACCTCTCAACACACCATTCATGAAACCCCTTCCTCATTCCTCAATCACGTTTTCTTAGAATTTCAGGAACATACTACCAACCTCGATCTTGTCATGACAGACATACTTGGATTGATTTTCACTTTTGTGGAATATCACCCCTTTAGTGAGTGTTATATATTTTCTATTTTGGTTCAGTCTCGTGTGCATCACCTACCTTTAGGCATATTCATGACCCACATTCTTTTACAATTTTATGCATTGGTACAATGGACCTGTAACCGTGTGAGATGGGTCAAGCCTTCAACGTTGAGGTTATGAGATTCACCCTTGACTCTGAAGAGAGCCCTCCTCCTCCAGCCACATCCTAACGACACACGCACCCCATTTATGATGATTTATCCCTACCGTGATTTTCGCCCATCATCTTACTTTGATCAGACCTGGGCTTACTGACGAGTCGCTAAATACATTATTTAATTCAGGTACGTTGTAGTACATGTACTTAGCGATTCAGTCAGAACTGAGAGAAGATCTCCGTGAAGAGTGTCTCGTCTTAATTTATATCCCGGGCATGTCCGGGGTCGAACACAGGGAGGCAAAGGAACAACTTGAGGTTAATTCAAATAAATTAGATCTAGATTTTTGATGCGTTTTTTTATATTTTTTTATGCAAAAAGAATGCAAAATGCATAATGCAAGTGAATTAAGTTACTAAGAAATCACACAACTTAGCCAAATTAATTTTAATGTCATATTAGTTCAATTCAGCTAAATTATATTTTTGCTAGAATCCTAATCCAGAGATGAACACAAAACACATTTTTTTGTATTTTTCAGGGTTAAAATGCAACAATGTAAAATGCACATTTTTTATGGGTATTTTCGCAATTTTTCACATAAACCGTAAGCAAAAATCATGAAAAATTTACTGAATGAAAACAGTATGAAATGAGACTACAAGATTTTTTTGAATTTTTTAACAAAATATGATTTTTTTTAAAGATTTTTTAGTGAAACCAGAGTGACAGTGAATATTAATTCCTAATAAATCCAAAATTACAAATTAATCAGAGTGCGAATTATCTCAAAACGATATTTAGATGCTCAATTCTGGATAGTTGAATTTTGCGAAAAGGATGTATGTGGATTTAATTAAAAATCAAATACGAAAATCACTCTATGATTTATTTCAGGCACAAAACAACTCCACTTTAGATGAAATTTGGGCAGTATCTCAATCACATTTCAAGGCATCATATCTAATTTTTCAAGAATTTTAGAGCAACCATGAGTTAGATATCAATTTAAGAGCACAAAATGGGTAAAATATGCAGAATTTCAGTTAGACAAATTTAATTAATTACCCAATGACCATAAAAATATAAATAAATATCCATGTGGTAGAGAACTAGTTGCTCAACACAAATGACAATTTTCATTGAACAAAATGGTGCTTAATTGAAGTCCAAATGAAAATGCAAACATAGGGGCATCGATGCAAATAAAGAAACTAAAATTACAATGAAAATCATGTACAGGGACTTTTATGCAGTATTAGAAATACGTAATAAAGAAATGCAATTTTTATAGAAATAATAAAAAAATAAAGAAGAAAAAGCAACATTCTTCTTCCTTCGGCTGAACAAGGGGAACCCAAATAGGAGGGATGCCGACGGCGATGTGGCCGCACACGGGGCCGCGAGGAGGAGGCTCGGGCGGCACGGGCTGGCGTCGGCGAAGGGCGGAGATGGGCTGCGGCCGTGGACGGCTGGGGGCGGCGGCGCTACGAGGCGGCAGAGCTGTAGAGGTGGAGCCGCGGGTGGATGAGACTGGCGTGCTATGGGAGGGTGCGTGCAGGGGGGGTAGTGCGGCTGCGGTGGGAGAACGGCGGAGCGCCGCTAAGGCGGTGGCTATGGCCGACGGGTGGTGGGCTGCGAGGAAGAAGGAGGAGGGGGCGGCGGCGGTGCCGCTGCTGCTCCCTTCGCTTTCCGTTTGTTTAATTTTCTTTATTTTTTTCGAATGATTTTTATTGATTTGATGCAAACATTTTTTTTAAAAAAATTAAAACAGGAAATAAAATAAAGGTGAAAATATGGGTATTTGGAGATGGTGGTGTATGATAAAGATAAAAACAAATGAAGGTGTTTGGGTGAATGTGATGTGATAAGAACAAATCCAACGATAAAATAAAAATGAAAATATAGGACGAATTACCTAAAACAGAAATGGTCGCCTATGGGGTGTGCTCACGAGAAGCACGATCCTCGCTCGAATCGTCGGCGAGCGATGAACTCGAGCAGCGCGCGGGTGCGACTGCGATGTTGGCCAAAAAGCCAACGGATCTCACCGGAGAGAGGGTTGTCGTCCCTCGACCGCGGTTGTATCGTTGTCACCGATTCAACTATGGGAACTAGACTCTCCTCACATAAAGATGGATCAAGTGCAAAATGAGGAGGATGGGATGTATATAAAGAGAAGATATGAGAAGTTATTAAAGTGGTCGAGTTGAATGGGAGGTTGTATTATTAATGGAGTTGAATGTGAGGTTTAAAAAATGGTGGGGTTGAATGGAGGTTGGTGGTAGAAGAGAAGTTATTGTAGAGAATATGCAATAAATAAATTATAAATAAATTAAGCTACTAAAATACAACAAAAATAAAGAGAAGAAAAAGAGAGGAGAATTTACAAAAGAGGACATCAACATGTACATTTTTTGTTTGCTTTTCTAATTTATATTTTTTTGTCTTTTTAATAAGGGATATTTACAACGGAAAAATACAATAAAATACCATAATCAGAATACAACACAAGTATGATTTTTGTTGTATTTTTAGTAAAAAAATGAAGAAAGAATGAATATATACATAATATACAATGTACATATAGGTCCCAAAACCCAACTTTTGCAAATGAGCTCCGATTTTAATGAAATCACTTCCATTGAATAGATAATTTTCTAACTTGAACTTTAAAATGAGTTTGGTGAATTTGGAGTTCATACGGAACGAGAATTTGGTCGGGAAGTTGGACTTTACGGCTTTTTCTCTTTGGGATCTAGGAGCATTTATTTGAGGTAAAAATTGTTTTGTATTTTTGTATTTTTATATACAATTTTATGAACAAGTTAGAAAAGAATTAGCCAAAAAGGAATTGAAAAAATTTTATTAAAAATACATGAAGTTTTGGACTATTTACATGTGAAAAACTCCTTTAATTTTACGGCCTTTTATTTTTAATTTATTTTGTACAATATAATCTGTACTAATTAATGTGTTTTATTTACGAGAGTCATTTTGTTAATTTATTGATTTTATGGACATTTACTTGGGATTTTACTTAGAGATTTTGCTAAGATCAAGATATTGAGATGATGAATCGCAGATTCATCACCCCCTGTACTTAAACTTTGCTAGTCCTCAAGCAAATAAAGAATGAATAAGTTGGATTAACCCCTGACCGTGCATGTGAAAACAAGACTTGATCCGTTCAAGAACTCTCGGTTTTATAGATCCTAAAATTTTAAGATGAACCAAGCTCTAGTCAAAAGGTATCCAATTTCCCTAATCATCAAACTCTCTTTGTATACATATATAGCAAGGATATGACTTAAGCGTTGACCGCAGTTACGAGAGTAGAGTAACAACGTCACCTAAGGTTCCAGTCCAAGAGACTCTCCTAAGAACCTGACCCTCAACACTAGGGAATAAACCATTTCTTGCATCCAATCCACCGTCTCTTTAGTTGTCAGACTTAAAAGTGAAGATCGAAGGCCAGTTAATGGAGTGCATAGGATTGTGTAATTTCTTCTCTCCCTCTCATTGGAACAAGGATCCTCTCGACTTCCTTATTACTCAACGCATATTTTTGGTGTTGATCGGTGCGTCCGTCAAGATAATTTGGAGTCGTCTGCACTTGTTTTTCTGGGAGTACACTGGGGTGTGCCTTTTTTGAGTATCTATTATACCTTCTTCACCAGACTTGTAACATTTACGATGCAAAGCCCTTTTTTAGTGCAAGCCCGACTCCTGGTCCTAGTAGCGGTGGTCCAAGTGGACACTTTGAAATGGTTGGGAGCGCTCACCTTTGGTGGAAGCTCTTTTGATAATTGACTTTGTGGAATGAGAGATTTTCTTTAACATTTCATTGCTTTGTAATATTTTGGCTAGCTCCACTGCTTTTACCAAGAGTTAGCACACACTGATCAATATTTTTTTATTTTATCATACCTTGGCACATAGGTAATGTCAAGAGATAGCACAAGAATCATGTTCTCGTACTGGCTAAAGGTGCTGACACTCAGGTTTCATGAAGCCTTCATTTATTTTATCCCATCCTCGAGCATCATCAAATCAAGTCCAAACTCAAATCCCTCATCCCAGTTCCTCAAGTGAAATTTTAACTCATCTCATCATAACTGCAGTCGTGTATGTAAGGTGTTGATCATATCCTTAAGGTAGAGACTAAGCATGTAATATAGCACACAATTCTTTCAAACTAGGGAAATATGAATAATTAAGTCCAAAACCCTAATGACTAAGGCTGGTTAACTCAAAATCTCAAGACTTCATAAACCAAGTGTTCTTGAACATCACTAGTCTCGTGTGAAAGTGAATTGTGTGAGGGATTAAACTTAGTTTTTTTGTGTGTTTTTTTTTGTTTTGTTTGGTTTTTGTTTTTTTAAAAAACAAAAGAAAAGAAGAAAGATTTTCTTTTTATTTTTTTAGAAAAAGTTTTTTTTCAAAAGTTTTTTTTAAAAAAAAGATATGTAAATAAGAAAGGACACCTTTTTTTGAAAAAGTTTTTTTAAACAAATAAGGAAAAAAAGTTTTTATAAGAGTTTTTTGGAAAAGATTTTTTTACCCACCCCATAATTATTGTATAATATATACAAAAATACGTGAAAGTGCGAGCTATGGGTAAAGTATATATGTAATATATACACGCCCCCTATACTTAGCATGTGCTATGTCCTCAGAGCACAAAAAGTGAGAAAAAGACATAGCTCGTGCTAAGCGTAGGATGACTAAAATAATAAAAAGTATAAAAGTCGATCCGCCCCCTATACTTAGGCTCTGGTTAGCCTAAGTGTAGAAGAGGAGAAAAAATGGGGCGGACGAGGTCAAGAGGAGAAATGAATGATTATATACACATGGCGGGCATCGGTTACCCCCTATACTTAGGCTCTGATCAGCCTAAGTATAGGACATGAGTAAGTGTGAGAACCGACGTGATCTGGAGAATATACAAAGAAGGGAGAATATATACAAGAGTGCTTGAATCTTCAAAGCTGCCGAATCTTGATGCTGCATCTTCATGAAGAGTAATATGATGTATCTGCTCTGCGCTCACTTTGCATGAAGTTGATGACCTCGACTTGGACTAACTGCTCTTTTGAATCTATAAAATACTTCAGCAGTTTTCCATTTACCACATGAGATTGTGCACCATAAGTGAGATCAGCTATCTCTACACTTCCATTCTCGTGCACTTTCTTAACAACAAAGGGACCCATCCATTTAGATTTGAGCTTCCCATGGAACATCTTCAACCTGACATTGAACAACCATATCTTTTGTCCAGGGATAAAGTCTTTGCACCTAATGTGCTGATCATGCCATCTCTTTACTTTATCCTTATAAATCAAATTGTTGTCATATGCCCTATTTCGGATTTCCACGAGCTCGTTCAAGTTCAAGTCTCGACAAAGCTTCCCTAGGTGACAACTCCAATTAATCTTCTTAATTGCCCATTCAGATTTATGAATCAATTCTGCGGGCAAATGGAATGGCTTGCCATAGATCATTTTATATGGTGAAGTACCCAATGGTGTCTTGTAGGCCGTCCTATAGGCCCATAGAACTTGGTCTAAGAGCTGAGACCAGTTCTTCCTATCGGGACGAACCAATTTCTGCAAAATACTCTTCACCTCTCTGTTCGAAACCTCTGCCATGCCATTAGACTGTGGGTGGTAAGGACTAGTAACTCTATGCTCAAATCCATAGTCCTTAGCTAAAGATCTCATATCTCTATTCACAAAGTGGCTACCCCCATCATATATCAAAACTTTTGGCACCCCGAACCTAGCAATAATATGGTCTCTCACAAACTTACAGACAATCTTGCTGTCTGCGGTTCGGGTTGGGATAACCTCCACACACTTGGATAAATAATCAACCGCCAACAATATGTACTCATGTCCTTGGCTGTTGGGAAAGGGACCCATGAAATCTATTCCCCATGCATCAAAAACATCACAAATAATCATAGGTTGCATGGGCATCTCATCTCTCTGTCCAACTATGCCTCCCATCCTTTGACAGATCGGGCACAACCGTGCAAAATCAATAGCATCTCTAAACAAGTTCGGCCAATACAATCCACATTGAAGTACTTTGTGAGAGGTTCTCTTCCCCGAATGGTGTCCTCTAGCCTCAAGTGAATGACAATATGTGAGGACAATATGGTATTCCTCCCGAGGAATACACCTTCTCCAAACACAATCCGGTCCTTCGAAGAAAAGGAAAGGATCGTCCTAGTGGTATCTCCTCGAATCCGACTTCAGTCGATCAATACTGCTCCTAGTCCAACCATGGGGAACCTTCTTGGTGACAAGATAGTTCATCATGTTGACATACCATGGGAGTGAGTCAATAACACAAATCGACTCATCTGGGAAGGTCTCTCTAATCCGCTTATAATCAGGAGAATCCTTAAGTTCAATCCGGGAAAGGTGATCAACCACAACATTCTTCACTCCAGATTTATCTTTTATCTCCAAATCAAATTCCTGGAGGAGAAAATCCACCTAAGAAGACGCTTCTTCGCATCCTTCTTTTCCATTAAGTATCGAATGATTGTGTGATCAGTATAAATTGTCACCTTAGAGCCCAAAAATATATGATCTGAACTTCTTGAGGGCTCATACTACCACGAGCATTTCTTTTTCAGTCATTGTATAATTCTTTTGTGTAGGATCTAATACTTTGCTCGCATAGCGGATCGCAAACGGGATCCCCTCTCGTCGTTGTCCTAACACAGTTCCTATAGTGAAATCTGAAGCATCAGTCATGATCTCAAAGGGAAGAGACCAGTCATGAGCTTATAGGATAGGCGAGGCACAAATCTTCCTCTTCAAGAGCTAAAAGGCCTCCAAACACCTGTGATCTACAATGAACTCTATGTCTTTCCCTAAGAGCTCAGTCAGTGGGCAGGTGATCTTTGAAAAATCCTGAATGAATCTCCTATAGAATCCAACATGCCCTAAGAATGACCGCACTGACTTCATGTTGGTAGGTGGATCGAGTTTCTTGATCACCTCCACCTTGGCAGGGTCAACCTCCATTCCCCTTTTGGAGATGACATGCCCCAACACGATACCCTCCGTCACCATAAAGTGACTCTTCTTCCAGGAGAGTACCAGATTCACCTCTCTACACCTCGTGAGGACTCGGCCCAAGTGCGCTAAACATGTATCAAAAGAATCACCATGGACCGAGAAGTCATCCATGAACATTTCCAGGAAATCTCCTACCATCTCGGCAAATATGGCTATCATGCACCGCTGGAATGTGCCTGGGGCACTGCAGAGCCCGCATGGCATGTGCTTGAAAGTATAAGTACTGAATGGACATGTGAATGTGGTCTTTTCTTGGTCCTCAGAAGCTATAGCTACGTGGTTGTAGCCTGACTACCCGTCAAGAAAACAGAAGAACTTTTTCCCTGCAAGTCTCTCCAAGATCTGATCAATAAACGACAAGGGAAAGTGATCTTTCTTGGTCGCAGCATTCATGCGCCTGTAATCAACACAAACACGCCACGACGTAGGTACTCGTGTCGCGATCTCCACCCCCTCCTCATTGGTGATCATCTGAATTCCTGACTTCTTTGGGACAACATGAAGTGGGGCCACCCACTTGGAGTCAGAAATAGGGTATATAAACCCTGCTTTGCACCATTTCTCAATCTCTTTCTTCTTTACTTCCCGTAGATTGGGATTAAGTCTCATTTGGAACTCACGGGAAGGTCTCACATTATCTTCAGTAAAAATGTGGTGCGAGCAGAGAGAGGGGTTTATTCATGAGATCCGACACTGTCCAGCCTATTGCTTTGCGGTTCCTCTCTAAGACTTCTAACAACCTAGACTCATGTTCTAAAGTCAAGTCTGAGCTAATGATGACAGGATATCTCTCTTTGAGTCCCGCAAGAAAGGCGTACTTTAGTGTATGAGGTAGTGATTTCAGTTCTGGCAATGTGGTATCATCAAGCAGATCTGGCTGAACTGAATCTGAATATGGTTCTGTGCTGCATGAAAGTGTGCTAAGCTGAGTAGTACTTGCCACCAACTCAAAAGTATGGGGAGTCGTATCGCCAAAGAAATGCCGTAGTTTGGCCAAAGCCGCGTCTTACTCATCATCTATATCCCATGATTGTTCCGAATGTAATGGAACTGACAGATCCAGATGGATCTCTATGTCATCATGAGAATAGGTAGATGCATCTCTCACAAGATCAGACAACACCTGGCAAACTGTATCATCCACTATGCCCTTTCCAGATGAAAGGGACTCGCTCTGTCCTGAAGGAATCTATCCCCAAATCCCAACTGTACTAATCATTCTGCAATCTACCTCTGAAGATGAGTACTCTGTACTACTCTCTGAATCAGGTCGCTGACACTTGGTTTGCTTCATCTCAAGGTTCACTTCTCCGCCTGGAGAACAAAACTTCATCATTCACGTACCATAATCTAAAGTTGCGCCTGCAGTCCTAAGGAAGGGCCGCCCGAGAATGATATGAGATTCTCTCCAATGATTGGGGGTCTCCACGTCCAAGACTGAAGTCTACCTGATAGTTCTGCCCCTCAATTGAGATAACGATGTTCTTCACTTCTCCCTTAGGTCTCTTCACTGGACGATCTGCCGTAAGAGCACAGGGGAAAGAGATTGAAGCTAGAGAAACAGAAGATGAAGAATCTGAATCATGAACTGAAAGATCATTCTTGGCATTAACGGAAACAGAGTTCTTCATACATGAATCTTTTTGATGCAACATGGGATCGAAATAAAAACTATCTACTACAGGTTATGGAATAGAAGCTAAAGTGGTATCTGCCACAACCGGAGATGCAAGATCCTCCGTAGAATCAAAAGTGTATCCATGCTGCCAATGCTGCAAACACACTCTCCTCCTCCTCCTCTCAGCTCCATGAGTAGAAATCCTCAAATGGTGCCGATGGGGATCCGAAATATGATGCCTCTCCTCCTCGTCCTCTGAAGACTTCTCAGGTAGAGGTCCAAAGATGTCCCTCCTCGTGTCCCTCGCCTGGTCAGGTATGACCACGGTCCTTCCACTCCTGAGTGACATATGATTAGCTTCATCACACGAAAGAATCTCATGTTCAAATCTAGGAGATGCTGAATAGTATACCTGACCAAAGTGTTGCTGAGAACTAGATCGGTTCAGGCTACTATTGGGATTAGCCTGAACTTGGGCAGGGATAGAGGTAGAGGGTGCAGTCTGCTCGTCTCTCCATATGGATAGGCAATTGACATCCACCCGTAAGTCATGAATCTCATTCCTGTAGGAACGGAGCTCGTAGAGTATTTGCTGATGTATATCCGCGGGACTAAACGAAGAAGGAAGTGGATAAGACTGGGGAGAAGAACGGGAAGACTGGCCCTGCTGGCCAGGGTCCTGCCTCTGCTGCTGCTGCTGAGGTTGCGAGCCCTGCTGGCCCGCTTGGTAATGGCCCTGTCAGCCATATTGCTGGTACTGCTACCGCTGCTGCTGGGGTGGCTGGAATCCAGGGCTCTGTTGTGAAGGAGGTGGTGCGGAGGTGAATGCAGTGTTGTGAAAGGTCGGGGGACGCTGGTAGGTCTGTCGGTCTCCCGTACTTCCCTGCCTGGCAGGGTCCTGAGTATACCATACTCCATTCACCTCCCAAACCGGTGGAGGCTCCTCCTGAACTGTCTCTGCCAATAGAGGTGGCTGTTGGAAAGAGTGGGTGTAGGATTGGTCCTGCTCCCAAGGTTGGGGTTGCCCTGACACCAACTGCTCCTGAATATGGTGAACTCGGTATACGGGAGAAGAGGGTGCAGTCACGGTAGGTATCTTTATCTTAGATACCCTATCAGTTAACTCCTCCATTTGTTTTGGAATCTTGGAGACGCTCCTGTCCAATTCATCAATTCTCCTGTCAATCCTCTTGACTATAGTAAGCTTGTCAGTAAGGAGTCCCATGTTAGGGATCACGTTCTGAGAGAGATCGACTATAGCTGATTTTCCCCCTCCAAATGAGAGTGAACTAGGGGACGGTTTATAGGCCCTGCTGGCCATCTGTGAGCGGCTAGTTTCAGCCATCTGCTCGAATACATTCCGGATGGTATCCGCTCCTCGTGATGTATAGCTGCCTCCACATGCAGGGCTCACTAAACCCTGCATGTCAGGGTTGAGACCAGTAAATAAAGACTGGACCAAGATGTTGTCATCTAATCCATGATACGGACACTTCTGTAGGATGTCCTTGAATCTTTCCCAAGCATCACAAAAGGCTTCATGGGGTAATTGGGAAAACTTGTAATTCGCATCCTCATCATGTTAGTTCTGTTCAACGGGTAGAACTTCTTTAGGAATAGGTCTTTGAACTGAGCATAACTGGTGACGGTGATTCCAAGATTTTTCACCCAGTAGTCGGCTTTTCCACTCAAGGCAAATGGAAGGAATTTGAGCCTAATATAATCCTGTCTAACATTATGATGTTTGAGGTTAGCACAGATGAGCTCAAAGTACCTTAGAAATGCATATGGATCCTCAGATGTATTCCTATCAAAGTGTGGTAGCAGGTTCAGAAAGTGCGGCTTCAACTCAAAATCAACTGTGGGTTCTGCCGGACTCCAGTAGTTATGAATTTGATATTGTCCGGGGTTGTACGATGCATCCATTGGTGGTTCGACCCCAACATTTAGCTGTCCTAACTGAGCTTTGAGAAATGCGTGTTGCTTCTCAAATGCAACTAATCTGGCTAGTATCATTCTCGTTGGGTCTTCATGGTTCTCTTCTTCCTCGTCTTTCTTCTTTGGAGGCATTTTTCTTGAATCTTCTTTATGGACTGAATCCGCAAGGTGTTCTTGATTAGAAGAGGATTTATGAATCAATATATTCTCACCGAGGCGAAAGTCTTCCTCGATGAGGTGGGAAGAGAGAAATGGAATGGTTTGAGAGTAACCATCCCGAGAGTGGGAGATCCTGGGTTCAAGAGGGTCATGAGTCCAGGTTGGTCCAAGTTGCGCATGGACCCGTGAAGACATACCTGTTGGAGGGTTCAACGAGAGATTCGCAAAGTCCGAATAAATATCCCCCCAATTGGTCATCTTCGATGTCAAAAGAACTGATTAGAACATGATATTCAATGAGGCGCTAGTTCTACGGTGCACGTAAATGTGCGGAGTAAACTCACACAATACAAATGCAATTCAAACCCTCAATTTCACCAACTCAACACGTGATGGTCGTAAGGGTCCGGCCGTATTATCTAGTCAATTTTTTTGGTGATAAATAAAATCTTGGAAAGATTAACGAGCTGTTAGGTGCCCGTATTTTCCTACAGACTGGCTCAGTTCTTACGACTAATTTGACCTACTTTCAGCCAGTATAGGAGTAAGTACGAACTGCATAAATACGTCTACCCGTTCCTTGAGGACTAAGGCAGCCTCTAAACCTCCCACTCTGCTAAGGAAGTCCGGACTGTATACATACGGTTACCCGTATTCCTCACTAAAAAGTAGCTAATCACCTAAAAATAAAGAACCAGTAGTAAGTAAGAAATCCTGGCTTGACTCTATCCTAGGGTTGTCTCTCTCTCACTTGCAAGTAAATCAAACAATGAGGGCTTTATGCATCCGAGAATAAGGATTCTTTTTATTCCAATTTTTTAATCGACCTGCTCAATTCAGTCCCAATTTTAGAGTTAGATTATCACTTGAAAATTAATCTGAACTCAAAAACACGTCTACCGTTCAGTCCTAATTCCCTTTTTGACCTTAAGTTGTAAAACAAGAAGGGAATCGAAAATCAGAATGCAAACGAGAAAATATGATGCATGCTCAGAAGAAGGCATACTTACAATGAATCCCAGCACTCTCCATGCGTTATGCAAAACTGAATTTGTAAATTTTACACTAAATGCATGCAGATCGAGAAAACCGTACATAAACAATATACTATTAGCAGGGAAGAATTGATTTAATTTGAGCTAAGTAGTACGTGTCTATGTGCGTCTCATTATGAATCTTATAAGATATGTGAATCTTCTAAGATATGTGCGGACTAATTTATGATAGGCATAAACAAATTTGATTCTAAACTACCGTGTGCCTAATCCTTAAATTTGTCACTCAAGTGGAGCCCCACCCTCACCGGAGAGTGAAATAGGTCTCGCACAACACAAATAATGTCCAAGTCTTTTTACACGCACGTGCTCTCAAACAAGAGCCGCTATAAATGAGCAAGTTACCTAAATAATTACAACAATTACAAAAACTCTCTCGAAAATAAATGAATTATCCTCGCTCTTCAGCAGTCGGCACGCATCACGTCCGTCGACCTCCGATGTACTTCAAGTCCACCGGGCCCTCGCAAGGAAAATGAGATTTATATTAGAGAGATAAAAATAAAATATATAAAAAAACGAGCCGAAAAATAATTGAAAGAAAATGGATTAATTACAAGTGGCTCGGGGGTCAGACTACCCGAGTATGTGAAAATCTAAATCAAAATTTTTAAATTAATCCCTAAGTTGCTTGCCTCTCCGGCAATGGCGCCATCTGACGAGTCGCTAAATATGTTGTTTAATTCGGGTACATTGTAGTACATGTACTTCGCGATTCAGTCAGAACTGAGAGAAGATCTCCTTGAAGAGTGTCTCGGCTTAATTTATATCCCGGGCAAGTCCGGGGTCGAACACAGGGAGGCAAAGGAACAACTTGAGGTTAATTCAAATAAATTAGATCTAGATTTTTCATGCATTTTTTTACATTTTTTATGCAAAAAGAATGCAAAATGCACAATGCAAGTGAATTAAGTTACTAAGAAATCACACAACTTAGCCAAATTAATTTTAATGTCAAATCAGTTCAATTCAGCCAAATTATATTTTTCCTAGAAACCTAATCCAGAGATGAACACAAAAACATTTTTTGTATTTTTCTGGGTTAAAATGCAATAATGCACATTTTTATGGGTATTTTCGTAATTTTTCAGACAAACAGTAAGCAAAAATCTTGAAAAATTTACTGGAATGAAAACATGATGAAATGAGACTACAATATTTTTTAAATTTTTTAACAAAATATGAGTTTTTTAATAGATTTTTTAGTGAAACCAGAGTGACAGTGAGTAATTAATTCCTAATAAATTCACAATTGTAAATTAATCAGAGTACGAATTATGTCAAAAAGATATTTAGATGCTCAATTCAGGAGAGTTGAAATTTTGCGAAAAGGATGTATGTGGATTTATGTAAAAAATCAAATATGAAAATCATTCTATGATTTATTTCAGGCACAAGACAACTCCACTTTAGATGAAATTTAGAAAATATCTCAACTACATTTCAAGGTATCATGTCTAATTTTTCAAGAATTTTTAGAGCAACCGTGAGTTAGATATCAATTTAAGAGCACAAAATGTGTTAAATATGCAGAATTTTAGTTAGACAAATTTAATTAATTACCCAAAGATCATAAAATATAAATAAATATCCACGTGGTAGAGAACTAGTTGCTCAACACAATGACATTTTTCATTTAATAAAATGATGCTCAATTCAAGTCCAAATTAAAATGCGAACACAGGGGTATTGATGTAAATACAGAAACTAAAATTACAATGCAAATTATGTACAGGGACTTTTATGCAATATTTGAAACATGTAATAAAGAAAATGCAATTTTTATAGAATTAATAAAAAAATAAAGAAGAAAAAGTAACCATCTCCTTCCTTCGGCTGAACAGAGGGAACCCAAATAGGAGGGATGGCGGCGGCGGTGCGGCCACACATGGGGTCGCGAGGAGGAGGCTCGGGCGGCGCGGGCTGGCGTCGGTGGAGGGCGGAGATGGGTTGCGACCGTGGACGACTGGGGGTGGCGAAGCTGTCGGAGGCGGATCCACGGGTGGTTGAGACAGGCGCGCTGTGGGGAGGCGCGTGCGAGGGGGGGGGGGGGGCGTCGCGCGGCGGTAGAAGGGCAGAGCACCGGTGAGGCGGCAGCTATGGCCGACGGGCGGTGGGCTGCGAGGAAGGAGGAGGGGGCGGCGACGGTGCCGCTGCTGCTCCCTCGATAGACTCTTACTCACCACCTTGATCTTTATTTGAGAACATCCTCCTCCCGTTGAACCCCGATTTCACCCTTCACCTAGTTTGTCCGCCTCCCAAGGGAAAATGATTGTTATCCTAAATGCTGAATATGAAGAAGAATAAAGATGATGATGATTATGAGTATGATGAATTTGGTAATCATGAGTACATTCATAGTTTCGAGACCAGCTTCCCATTGAAAAAGATAAGTGCTCGTATAAGCACCTTATGCTGATGATGAATATTATCCTAGTGATTAGATCTTTTTGTAGATTTTGTCCTTCTTTCGAGTTGTTCTTTGTCTTTATTTTCCAAGGCTATATGATGGGACATCATTTGTGCTACAAACATTTTGTATATGTTCTGTCAAGTTTTTAATGAAAGATGCATTTTCTTTTAATTTTCTCTTGTTAACTTTTTTATTGATAAAAACATGAGAGGAATAATAAAATCTTAATTATTTAAATTATTGGATATAGAATTAATGGGGATGGGTTAGAAAAGAGAACTAAACGTAATAAGTTTTGTTTTACTGCCAAGTAACATCCATACATCTTATAACTAAAAAAATAAAAAATTTAATTTTACGCTCCTTTTAATAAAGGGAAGAATTAAAAAATTAACATATTAAAAATCTTGACTCATTTTTTATTATTTGCAAAGTTCCAGGCTTACAAATTACATCACTTTAAGCTTTTAAATTGTTTTGCCATCATTAAAAAGAGAAAGATTGTTAGTTCTTTGTTTATCTCCAAGTTGATTTTAAAGACATATCGAGTCGCTCACTTGTGTATTTGTTTATAGGAATGCAGTAAATTTCGACAAAAGAAGCTTTCCAAATTGAAGTTAAGTGAGATATCACAAAACCTTAAAATTATTGTTGTTGTTTTAAAACTTGTATTATTGCATCTTTTACACTGTATTTGAGAAAGTTGTAAACTCAATTATATTTTCAGAACTTTCCAAATCAAGACATGTCAAGAACCCAGCTTTTATCAACCAACTTATTACACCGATCGATCAACCCTTGATCAACCAACATGTTTCACTAATTGACCAATCTTGATAGACCAACCCATTCCATTAATCAATCTTCTTTTGAATACAAGCCCATTGACAATCGTTAATTGATCGACCACCCATTTTAATTGACTAATCAACTTCATTTGATCAATCAACCAAGTTTACTTCATCGATTAGAGTTCCAGAATCTACGTGATTTCTTGCTCGATTTATTTTGTCATATTTTTTATAACCCTATATAAGGGACCTCATACCTACGTTGGAACTAACACCAAATCACTCTTATTCTCTACAATGAAGAGATGAATTCTCTTTGAGTGATATTCTTCTTCTCTCTCTTGTTCTGTGACTTCTTATATATTTTAAGAAGATTAAATTTTGAAGATTAATTTGTCTAAGAAAGTTATCAAGCAAGCATCGTTTGATCACCTTCAAGTTTTCGAGTTCCTCTAACTGCAATGAGACTATTTTTAGCATGCTATACTTTGGTGATATTATTTATGATATATCTATTATTCACCTTTGTTATCTGAGATATAATTGCTTGTACTTATATTATAAATATATTCACAATTATTATTGCTACTAATTATTCTATATTTTAGTTTACTTATAATTGAGAATTTTTCTATGATATTATTGAAGGAAATATATTGCAAAATATTGTGAAGTATAGATTCTTTCATTAACCTTTCTTTACAGGAACTTTTGGGGTTTGATCCTTAAGTTTACAGGGAGTTCTTGGATTTGCAGAGTACACATACTCTCTCTCTCCAAGAAATTCAAAGGACAGTCGGAGTTCGTTGATCCCTTGACATTACATCAGTGTTTGATCTTTAGTATGGATTTTGGTGCCTGATCCAAAGTTGTAAAGTTGGAAGCTTTTATAAACGGTTGAGATATCTACATAAATATTTCGGGCATGTAACGAAGCAATTGGTTGGCATGGATAATCAGAAATCTCGAGTCAAGTGACTTAGGTTATGGTTTTCACCTGGTTGGGTTTCCGTGTAAACATTCTGCAGTGTGCTTAATTGATTTATTGGTTATCTATGCTCAAGATTATTTTGTAAAGATTTATACTATCATCGATAAACTATTCAATGCCCTTCAATGGTATCTACATCATAAGGAACTCACATGTACATCTTCCTCAAATATATGGTTTTGAGGACATGGTTGCATATATACTACATGCTGGTGAGGAGATAGAATTTTCAGAGCTACCCACTTAAAAGGAGGTTGTTACAAGAGTAAAATTCAAATATTAGATTATTAATTTTGGCAATGATACAAAGTCTCATCACAATAACTAAACATGAGAGCTTGTTAAATTGGCAAAGGGAAGGAAAGTTGTTGGCTCTAAATGGATTTTCACGAAAAAGACATGACTTTCGAATAGTATAAGAAGATACAAGATACAAGATGGACTAGTTAAGAAAGGATACACTCAAAAAGGAATGTGTAAATTACATTGAGATATTCTAAATTGTTGTGAGCCACATGCCCATTAGAGTGCAAGTAGTTCTTGTAGTGCATTTAAACTTTAAGCTGAGTTGTTGGATTGAAGGATCACTTTTCTACAATGTGACCTCAAAAAAGACATTCTAATGAGCCAGCTATATGGATTCACATTTCACGCCAAGGAAGATCATGCATGCAGATTGAGGAAGTTCCTTAATGGACTTTAGTCGTGTCCTACATAGTAGTACTGAAGGTTTGACAAATTTCATGATGGGTCTTGGATTTAAAAAGAGCAAGCATGATTGTTGTATTTAACACATTAAGGTGAAGGATGGTTCCATTATCTATCTATCACTTTAGATCATGGATATGTTTAGTTTTATGAAGAAGAATGCTCTAGATGATCTGAAGAAGCTCTTTAATTTAGAGTCATACCATGAAAGGCCTCATTGCAAAAAAAATAAGATTTTGTAATGGAAATTGCCAGGGTCAATGTAGAAGGAAAACTCACCTTTCTTAAAAGACCTATATTAAGAAAGTCTTAGTGAGATCTGTATGTCAAGAGAAAAGCCTATGAGTACTCTCCCTGTCGTAAAATCTTTTAGCATCTTTTGTACATTTATCTATGAGAGAAAGATCATATATCATGAATTCCCAATGCTAGTGTACTTGAGGGCTTTGTTGAAGAGGAAGAGTGAGGGTCCTAACACCTGATTTTAGAGGGCATGTGGTGTTCGACAAGTCATATCTGACAATCGTTACATCGATCACTCTCACCGTACTTGGATCTCAATCAGCCAATTCAGGCAAACAATCAACCCACAATCTATGATAAATCAATGAAAATTGTGCAGGATGAAATTTATTATACCATGCAAAAATGTGTATAGCAAGCAAGTGCAGGGGTCGAACCACTGAGAGAAGATACATGGATAGGAGATTTATTGTTAATTAATAAAAATTAAACAATAAATATTTTTATGTTTTTTTTCCTTTTGATTTTTAGTGGTTTTCAATTATGTTCAATTTTATGTAATTTTAATGTTTTATATATTTTTTATTTTTTATTTTTAAATTTTTATTTTATTTTTATATTTTTTGATTTTTAGTTTCTTTCTATTTTTAAAGATATAATATATATAGTAATATGTATATTACACATAATATATATATATATTAAATATATATATATATTAAATATATAAAAATTCAAGAAATATTTACATGAATAATCCTTTTTATTTTTTAAATGTTTTACAATATATTCAAGGTATATATAAATAATAATATTAATAATAGATATATAGAGTAATATATTTTATAAATAAGGTATATATATAACTATATATACTCAAAATTTATAAAATATTTTTTTTATGTTTTTTTAATTTTCTCTATTTTTGTGAATTTTCTTATGATTTTGACTAATTTTTAGATATTTTTAGTTGATTAAACACAAGAAATCAGCAGCTATAATAAATAGGTTGTATTATTTTTTGGGTTTTAAAAATAGATAAATACTTCAAAATGACCAAAAATATTTTTAATATCTACTATACATTATAAAGAAAAATATATATAATAGAAAACTATTTTTTGGATTTTATAGGATTTTTGATAATTTTTCTATGTTTCAATTTTAAGGTTTTCTTTTTATTTTTTTTGTGATTTTTGGTCTGGAGTTATAATATAGGGTAATATACAATATATATAGACATATTTGAAATTTTAGATAAGGTTTTGTAATTTTTTTGTATTTTTAAAGCTAGACTGGGAATAAATATTTATTAAAAATGAAAAATACAATGAAATGCTAAAATAAAAATATGACGTGAACAAACATATCATCAGGCATTTACTACTATTTTTCCAAGATTTTAGAAGCACATGAGCTATGTAAACAAAATAAAAAGCCTAACTAAACTTAACTATCTAGCATGGATTTTTGCAATAAAAATAAAATGCAAGGAGTCTTGTGCAAAATACCCTAAAGTTTTACACCTAATTACAAATTTTAAATACTAAATATAAATAAAGGAACCCTATAGGGTACCCTTGCAATTTGGCCACCTCACATGGGTCACCATGTGAGGTGAGCTGGCATGGACCTAAAAGTAATATCCAATAGATACGAGGCGGGTCCGCGCATTTTTTTACACAAAATATAAAGCATGTTTTGATGTTTACATGACTTAATTGAAAATACAAAAAGTGGAGGGGGTCTATGTAATTACTCATTTAAGTGTGTTTCATTGAGTGTCTCCTTGTTGTCTACGTGGCTGATCTGACAGATCTTGACTTATATCACTTCAATTAATTTCAAAAGCTCAGATTATATCTGGGCCCGCTCCTCAATCTGACGATGCTGGAGGGCATTCAAAGAACTCGGACAACGGCTTTGATGAAGTTCTATCATTGATTCCAACCACGTCCAAATTACTCCTTCCCTTCTGACAAGTGCACTAGCTCCCTGGAAGCTTGCTACGTCGGCTAAGACCCTCAAAATATTCCAGGACTCATCAATGGGGCCCTAGAGCTCGGATATGAAGGAAAGCACATGGAGCTCCTGTTTAGAATCAATTTCGTGCTCTAGGGGGGTGTTAAGAACCGCACCTGCAAAAATGTTCAGTAGCTCGAGCAAGCATCCTCGATCGTGTAGTAAAGCTGTTGCATGCGCGGATGAGCGAAGTGAAGAAGATCAAACAAAGGCAGAGGGAGGAGCTTGGGTGAACCTCGATTCTTGCGGAATCGAGGGGGAGGGGAAACATGATGGAAAGTGTGGAGATGTGATAGGGATTGAAAATAGGCTAGAGATGGAGAGAATCACGGGTGGATCACAAAGGAATTTGGGGCTCAACATTATTGATTTTAAAATTACGCTACTCTATGGATTAAATGCGGAAATTAAATGTTACCCTAAGTTGCAGGAAATGAAATCTACCTTCCAGGCGATAGGGTATAGAGAAGACGATACATATACTTTTGTTTCAGTTTTTGTTCGGTTCATAATGTAAATGCTCCCCTTTCTCTTCTGCACAAGATTTTGGAATTTACTGTATGTACTGGCATACTCCTTGTACATGTTGTAAATATATGAAAATTTATGAAATAAAATGTTAGTGGCACATCTTCTTCTTGCCTCTATGATTTATTTTTTCATGAATGTGAATGTCCTGTGTAGCACCAAACACGAAAAAAAATTCCCTAAATTTTCAATACTCTTGTGATCACAAGTGAATGTAATATTGCAAATGCGGTGTAAACGGGCATCCGGATCCGAAGGGGTTCACAGTTTGGAAGCTAGTTTATTATGTGTTAATATTTACATTATACGTAGGTATATATATATGTATTCAAAATATTTATTTTTATTTTGTAGTATTTAGTTTATTATTTTATTTACATATTTTTAATATCTATAACTTATTTAAATACATATTTATACATATTTATTATATTTTTTTATTATTTTATTTATTTACTTAAATAAATATGTACATATATTATACATGTATAGTTTACCTATATATTTTATATCTTTATTTATTTTTAAATATTTTTAATGCTTTTGTTCTAATTTTATTATTTACACATGTTTTGAATAATATTTACAAATATAAAAATATAAAAATCTTAAAATATAAAGAATAAATATTAAATATTATATAAAAGTATATTGCATAATGAGTGCTTAAAATTCAATTTTTTACATCTAACTCCAAATTAAATGAAGCCATGTTCATTAAATAGATAATCTAATTTTACGAAAAATAAAGGTGAGTTTGATCAATTTTGAGCATGTATGGAGAAAATACATGTTTGTAAAATTTTCTTTACGGCTTTTATTCTGTGTGTCCTAGGCACACTGTGCATTATTTTTGAATGAAATCAATTTTGTATTTTTCTATGTATTTTATGTACAATGTTCATGTTTAAAGTTTATTGATTTGAGGTATAAAAATAGGTCTCAAAATGTAATTATTGTGCTATAGAATTAGGGTTTCTGAGTTGTGTTCTCTGTACAGTTGGATGCCCTGTCTCTCCCTACTTTATTCCTTATCGACCAAGTCATCATGATGACTGGGTCTCGGGTCTAGAGACACTCAGTGTCTTTGATACTTCATTTATTTTCTCTTCTTTGATTTATTCTTTTATTTAGGAATCAAATACAATATTATATACATTATTATGTATCGGTTATTGAGCATTATTTTGTACAAATTAATGCTATATACATGCATTTAGCTAGAGATTTAAGGTCAAAATGAAAGAATAAAGGTGATGAAATGGAGATTCATCAAGCTTATACATACCATGGTATGAACAAGATTAGATACCGTTCATGTTAGAGCAATGCTTATATATCCATGGTGAATAGGAAGAAGCATTGCTAGGCATTCATGTGAATTTTCAGATATCTGAAAGTGAGATATGATATCGGCATCATCTATGAAAGTGATTTATAATATTTGATTGTTGGATATTTAAATTTAAACTATACTATAATTATTGCTAAGACAAGATAAAATGACATGATATGTATTTACTTTAATAAGTTCTATGATCAATTGGAGGGCACCACTTTACAATATTCGGTTACTCAGCTAACCACAAAAATATAGTATATGGTTTTGACAAGGTTGCAAAGGAAGGAATTAGTTGAAGTTCTTAGTTGAAGACATTGGTCTACAAATCTGAAAACCGTCTGAACCTAATATGCATAGACAATGATGATTGATTTTTGATTTCACTTTATTTATTCTTAGAAGAGGACTAAGATGAAAAAGGTTGACACAATAGATAAAACCGCTAAAATATTACTTCGAGTTGCTCAATGAAGTTATTTGTCAATAGCCCCAAGGAGAAGAGTTAATAATGAAGTCTATTGGTTGTTTTTCAACTCTTAAAGGTTTCAATTCAAGGTAGAAATTCTTGAAATGCCGCATATCCTACGTTCTAACCCATTTGTTTAAGCCGACACATTGCTGAGTTTGTTGTGTGACCTCCTCCCTACTTTACTATCATGCAAAGCCCACCATCTCGAAAAAAGCATCTTGGTGCTTGATATCACGACTCCTCTGTGGGGACTTGGGGACAACATTTCTGAAAGAACATCTGATTTTCAGGTGAAATTTGGTATACCGATTTATGGGCTCACTCATTTACGTGTATTGCTTTATGTGTTTTTATCTAGGGTTATGTATTTTCTTCATTCTTTATACCACCATGTTACCATACAAGAGAGAGATCTATCACCGCCACCAGGCATTCCAATTAAAGGTGCTCCTCATACATTATGTGTTGTAGTTGCTTCACATATGTTTGCCATGTAACAATTAAGCTCTTCTCCTTGCTTGTGAAATTATAAATTTGTCTAAGTTAAAACATATGAGATATTTGAAAGCATGTTCCTTCACCATTATTATTTTATTTAAATTGTTTCACAAAACCTTTTTAATTATTCTCAAGAAGAGAATAACGAACCATAATCCATTATCTATGCATGATTTGCATAATTTTTAAGAAAAAAATTACCATAGCTATTGTAAGCAAAGACAATTATACAACAACGGATAGCTTTTGGTCCTAAGCTATTGGGATATATACATGTAATAGTAATAGATGGATTAGATTATGTCAAACTGGAACTTTTTAAATTTCGACTACGAATAGAGTTAAAAGATGTACTTATCTTCAAAATTTGTGATTACTCGAAAAATTGGTCGAGGATGGCGTATAAGTTGTGTTATCAGACATTTTAACTAATGCATCATTCTTAGGAGATGAGATTCTCATCCTTGGCAACACATGTCTTTGAATTATTCCAAAGAAAATGTGCCTTGTGGGTGGTGGCCATAACAGGATCCAGACTGTCCAATCACAATTGTAGATTGCTTACATATACATGTTTGGATGTCTTATACATGATATAAACATATATATATATATATATATATATATATATATTCCTAATGATTATATCAAATATGGTGAAAGAAGATATTGCATGATATATGTTTAAAAATAAATCCACAACTATATTTGTAAATAAAAATGGATATACAAATACTGAATGTATATTTGCGGACATCAAAGTGATATAATATTCATATATGTTTTAAAATAGATACAAACACTGATGCCAACATATATATAAAACGAATACGATAATGGATCAGATATTCGATATATCCTTATCTGTTTGCTTCCCTAGCCAACATGGATAACAACTAAGGATAAATAAGGGATTAATGATGTTTATCTCTCATTTTCTTCAGTTCTTTTAGGGCCCATTTAATATAGAAAAATGCATCCTTATTTCATGATAATGGAACTTTATTTCAAATAAGCAATCTCTAGATAAAGTGTTATATCATGGTTATAACATCTATTATGTCTATGTCTACATCATCTATCCTTACTTATCCTCTAAACCAACAAACAAGAATGATGGATGAATCACACGTATCATTTCTTATTTCTCATCCAAACAATAAAAAATAAGGAACGAATAAGCACAATATACACACACACACATAATGGACAATGTAGCTCTAATGTGATTGTCTTAATACGAGATTATTTATCCTGGATAAAATCCCCTATTTCAAGATAAGAGATGCTTACGCCTATTTAAAATATAATATGATTTTTATCACTTTTGCTCTTCTTAACTTCTGCAATATCAATCTTGTCTCTTCCTTTTTTGCAATATCATTTGCATCCCTACCTTCTTACAAAACCTATAGTTCTATCGTTCCATTAAAGTAGGGGCAGAGATTTTGTAAGAACATATGGGCACAACTGGTAGCGAAAGAAAGGGAAGGACATAACTTATATTGCAAACGTCAAGAAGGACACAAATGATAAAAACCTTTAAAATATGACCTAGAAGTTGTGAACACCTTGGAACCTCAGCCTTAATCCATGTGTAAGATCTGGTAACTACATCCTCTATAAGGGGATCCAAGGACATGTACACCATTATTTTGTAGGATACATACAAAGTTGCCAATAAGAAAATTGGCAGGACATAATCAAAGAAATCAAAACACTATAGGTAACCGTTGTATGGTGTATGAACTAAAGAAAGAATGCCGAGAGAGAGAAATCAATTGATAGCATCTGAATGGGTTATAGAGGAGGACAGTCCTCAAGCAGCAGCAGCTGATGCAGAAGCATAAAAGCAAACGCTAGCGAACATCTGAGCGAAAACCCCAGCAATAAATACTGCAACAACAAGAAGATATGATGAAGTGGGGGATGGATCACTCATAGAAGGACCAGTGCTGCAGCTGAGAAATGTGTTGCAGTTGGAGTTAAAGCACACTGACACGTCCAAAAATCCCATCTTTTCCCCATTTTCTTACTGCCAACACCTATTATTTGTATCAATCTTCTCTGTCACTCTTTACAGATTCCTCTGATTCTCCTTTTATTTTTTCCTACTTTTCCTGTCTTTGCTTTGCTTTGACCCCGCACTCCCTCCACTAACTCGTCTCTCTTTCTCTCTCTAACATTTATGTGCTTACCACAAACAACGTGGATTCTGATGTGGTAAGGTGACTCCTTAGGTTAACCCTTTGCGGTAAGGGGAATTTAGTGACACCCTCAACTGCTACTCCTCCATCTCTCCCTCTCTGAAGAGGGCAAAAAAGGATGGGTTTTGGGGAGGTCTAAAGAGAAAAGGAGCCATCTTTTTGACGGTGGAGGGGTTGTGGTGAGCTTTACCGCGAAATGGAATGATTCTGAGAATGGGTTCTTTGTTTTTTTGACGTGGTTTTTGTCTTTCTTCAAGTGGGTTTCGGTTGCTTGTTGAGCTCAAGTAGCTTTGGTCCGATCAAAAGGGAGTTTACTGAGTGGCCAAAGGGTGGGATCTTTCGCGAGGATCACGAGAGTTCCTGCTCGTATCAGCCCGGTGATCTCTCAAATGTCATCTTTTTCCAGGTTCGTATCTTGAGAAATAGTTGCAAGTTATTGGATTCGAGGTGTTTATTAGCATTGCTTTGATGATTATAGATGAAATGGAGCTTCTTTTTGGTGCTTGCTTGAGGAAAGTTGTGATTTTTACTTTGAAAAAATGAAGTGAAATCATTTTGATGGGGTTTTGTTGAGAAATTGTAAAATATTTGTAAATGGGTGCCTCCAACTCGAAGCCTGAGAAGGATGAGGCGCTTCGCCTCTGCAAAATAAGGATGAAGTTCATCAAGCAAGCGGTTGATTCAAGATATGCATTATCGGCTGCCCATCTTGCTTACATTCAGTCGCTACGTAATGTTGGAAGCAATCTTAGGAGATTCACGGAAGCCGAGCTTTTGAATGAATCTTCGATGACTACTTCTGAACCCGAGAAATCCCCTTCGCATTCGTCGTACGCTTCGCCCTCCCCGTCCCACATTGTTGAAAACTTGGGCTCCCCTATGCGCAATTGCAGCCCAATTTCTCCTCGCCTCTCTAATATCAGTTACATGAGGGTGGGAGCTAGCGCTGCCGTGACAGTTAAAATGGATCCATCTTTTAGCCATTATGTGGATGATGACTCTCTAACATTTCCACTTCCTCCACCTCCTCCACCTCATCTTGATGTTGGTTCGACATGGGATTTCTTTGACACATCGAATTACAAAGAAAATGTTGATGGTGTGAGCGGGCAGCGCATTTCTGATCCTATTTTCAGAAATTTTGGGGATCCAAGTAAGTTTCGTGAGGATGGTGTGGTGTACCATGAGGAGGTGGATGCGAAAAGGGTGAAGGTTCATCCATTGGAGTCCAGGAGTTCTGAGATTGAGGATGAAATCAGTGCTGGACCTGTCAAGAATGATGCCATCTCATCAGATGGTATCGCCTTAGAGATGGAAAATGTACCAAAATCACGAAACATTGATGAAAAACTGCCTCTCAGCTCCCAACCAAGAAATGCAAATGGGTGCGAGAAGTCGGTCAATGTTGCCTCATCTTTGCAATGTAGCTCGAATAAAGAGAAGCCAGAACTTGCAAAAGTAAGCACAGAGAGAGAAGATCCTTCAGACTTCATTACACACAGAGCGAAGGATTTCCTCTCCAGTGTAAAAGATATTGAACACCGGTTTTTCAGGGCTGCGGAGTCTGGCAATGAGCTTTCAAGAATGCTTGAGGCAAACAAAATAAGACTCAACAGTTTCTCGGAGAAAATAGGTGCAAGAATTTGACCCCTCTTTCTTTTATTTTTTATTTGTTATTACTTCTAATATCATTGTCGTTGCAGGAAGATCACCTCCGCTCTTTCTCTCAGCTATCCAGCCTTCCTGTTGCTTGAGGAGTTCTGTACTGGACCATGGTAGGCTGATTCAACCTCAATGCACTTATCTACAATTTTACTATAAATATTTGCTGCAATCCAAATAGAGAATCATCTCTGTATTCATGTTTCATGTTGCAAGCAGCATCCAACTTTTACCTTTTCCATGTAGATCCTACATATAATGCAACCAAGGTTATTACTTGGAATCGTTCAGTATCATCTATATCGTCGTCATCTAGGAACCCTCTTACAAGCTCAATAAAAGATGACTGCGACAGTAGCAGTGATTTCATTGAAGAGTTCTGCATGATTTCTGGTAGCCATACTTCCACTTTGGACAGATTGTTTGCTTGGGAAAGAAAGCTCTACGATGAAGTCAAGGTACTTCAATTTTGGGTGTTTAATATGCTACCTCTTTTTGCATTAACATGGATTTGAGCAAGAATCTATATAGTCGACCCTACTTATAGTGGGAGAAGCCTTAGTACATTAATATACTACCACTTTTTGTATTAACTACTATCTGTTCTTGCTTTCTTTCGAATAAATATTTGAGGTTTTTCTCAGAAGGTTGTGGGTACCATCTGTTCTTTGCTTTCACTAAAAAGGATGAAGGCATTGACGCTTATGTTAGGTTATCTTTTCATGAAAAGGCAGTTGATAAAAAGAAAGATACTATTTTAGAAGCTATAAATAGATTTGAACTTGACCTCATTCCATGAAGTGAAAAGCAGATAAAGGAGACTATAGCTTGTACTTTATTTTCAGGAGGTCTTTGAGATATCTTCATGCGTTATATTTATCTGGGACTAGTACTACCTACCAAAACTTCTATAATCATGGGAGCTGTTCCGTGATCGGAAATCGTACGAGCCTATGACTATGGGAGTTTGGAATTCCTGACTGTAGGAGTTGTTTTTACAAGTTGTTTTATTTTCTTTTGTCATTCTTATCCTCTCTTATACACCTGAAATATCGTTGCATGAACGCCTATATATAGAGGAGCATGCACGACATAACAAGCATGCTTTCTGCTTTGCTTTCTCTCTCTCTCTCTCTCATTTACATGATATAATGCTGGCAGCATCTTTCTCACGATGTCATCCTACCCAACAATGCTATCCGCATCCTGTCTCCAACGTCCGAAGATGCCGTCTCTACTTCTGTGAGGTTTATCATCGTGTCGTTGCTGCCCACCATTCCGAACGTGCTATAGTTCATGGTCACCCATGTGTTTCTATTCTATAATGGGATACTCCATTCACATTTTGGGTACACCTTCCATTCGTATCCTAGTCTCATCAGAAACACACCATCCTCAATAATACCAATGTACACATTTAAACGTCGAGCATCAAACAAGGACCGATTTTCGCCATCGAGGTGGTCCCTTCTTCTTCTTATAGAAAACTGACCAATGTCACACCTTTATGACATGAGATACCTCCAATGGCCTATCTCTATGCCTAACCCACCCTTGAGGCTTGTACAACCTCATCCGACCCTTGTATGGTGATATTGCACGTAGACCTCCCTTCTGCAACACGTACTCGTGTGATCACTCATCCCTCTATTTTTGTTGGTACAACCTATTTTGGTGAGCTGTTGAACTCTGCAAGTGCAAGATAGTCTTCCTCACTCAATGACTATGATTACTCTTGACATGACACCATCTGACTTTACATCTTCAAAGCTACCATCAGATTTTCGTGTCTAAGGTCGCTATCAATGGCATCCTCCATGTCAATCTCTTCATCAACAACATTCTCAATAAATACTATTTTATCCCTATTATGTGTTCATCATCTTTTAACAATGACATGAACATGGATTAAACTACCCATTATAGAAAATGCAAGTGGCTCCACTATTGCATTCTCAGGGTTTTCTTGGCTTAGTTGATGGTACAAATGTCTGTTAAACAGACATCACAGTTCAACAGGCTTCATGGTTCAACAGATTTTGACTGACTCATTTGTCTCTACAACTGTTGCTCCTCCAGGCTTGTCTCAAGTGGCTTGGTAGAAGCAAGCGCAAACATTCTACAGATTACTGTTAGCATCTCTTTCGTAAGAGGACCTTACAGGTATTGTGGGCCTACAGACCTTTCAGGAGGTCTGTCAGGCTCTTGCAAAGGGTTATGACCCACTGTCCCATCCCACGCCCGCACACTCCAACTATATATGTACGATAGTGGGGCTGAAAGGGTCACTACCTATCTCCAGAACATCAAGTATATTGTTGATTAGTTGGGTACGTTGACCATACTGTCATTCCTGCTGAATTTATTGTTGCGGTCTTCAATAATCTCGATGATATGACCACTCCCATATCATGATTTGGATTGCATTTTTAATCCAACGAAATCTGTCTCTAGGGAAACCTGGTCTCTTCTGTTGAGCCAGTTATCGTAAGGCAGAAACTTCCTCTCCTTGACATGGAAGAGGTTGTGATCGGAATTCAAATTATTGATCTCCATGTCCTGTGTGCGATGTCTTTGATTGTAACCACTATAAGTGAGCTTCTCACCCTTTGGCCAACCAATTGGCCAATCTTTCTATTGACGGACCTTGCACATGGGAATATATTATTCATGTAGGTAATTGCGAAGGTATGCCAATATCATACATTGGTAATAATTCTCTCCGTCTTCTCTTTTCATCCTTTTTACACTTTAAAAATATCCTTTATTTTAAATGAGCAGCCGCATGCTTACTTTGATTTTATCTTATTGTTGGGAAAATAAGAGAACATGTTTATTCCATTAGCCCTAGGCTCTCTTATATAGGAGAGTAGCTTATGGGTAAATTACATAAAGAGTCCAACAGAAAATAAGAATATATGAAAGAGTACAGAAATGAATAATAATCTATCTCTACACTCCCCATCAAGGTGGATCATAGATATCAATCATGCTATGCTTGGATGAACACTTCTGGAAAGGCCCTCGAAGTAACGCCCTGGTAAAAATATATGCAGTCTGATTCTCTGAGCTAACATGGGATGTAAAAATAAACCCCTTCTGAATCATGTCGCGGATGAAGTGACAATCGACCTCAACGTGCTTGGTCCGCTCGTAGAATGCTGGATTATTTGCAATGAATAGAGCCGCCTGATTGTCACATTCTAGAGCCATAGGAAGGGGAATCTCTATATGTAGATCTGTGAGCACAGCCTTTACCCACATCATTTCAGTACTGACCTGAGCCATTGCCCTTTATTCAGATTCTGCACTGGATCTTGCTATAACCGTTTGCTTCTTGCTTCTCCATGAGACTAGAGAATCTCCAACATACACAACAAACCCAGTTGTGGACTTTCTGTCCTTGGGGCACCCTACGTAGTCTGCATCTGCACAAGCTGATATAGTAACCTTCTTGCCTTTCTTAAACAATAGACCCGCACCTGGAGATGGCTTAAGATACCTGAGTATCATATATATAGCATCCATGTGTGCCTGATGTGGTTGCTCCATAAACTGGCTCACTTGACTTACAGCAAAGGAGATATCGGGCCTGGTAATAGTAACGTAGAGAAGTTTGCCCACCAGTTCTCTATATCTTCTCTTATCCACCTCATCAGTGTCATCATCATATAGTCTCATACTGGGATCCATAGGTGTAATTGCAGGTCGGCAACCAAGCATTCCTGTTTCACTCAACAGGTCAGTGACATATTTCCTTTGGGTTATTACCAACCCATGAGGATTTCTAGCAAACTCCAGCCCTAGAAAATATCTCAGGACCCCAAGATCCTTGGTAACGAACTCGTGGCCCAACATTTCTTTTGCCCCATGAATTCCATGTTCATCATCACCTGTAATCAGAATGTCATCTGCATACACCATAATAGCAATAATACCTCTAGGCGTCTTCTGTACAAACAGAGAATGATCAACATTTGGTCGTTTGTATCCCTGTTTCTCAAACATGTTTGAGAGCTTCTAGAACCAAGCTCTGGGGCTCTACTTAAGGCCATAGATAGCCTTATGAAGTCTGCACACCGTAGGACTCTCCCCCTCAACAGCAAACCCAGGTGGCTGTTGCATGTAGACTTCCTCCTGTATGTTACCATATAGGAACGCATTCTTCACATCTAACTGATACAGCGGCCAATTACGAGTAACAACAACAGAGAGGAGAATCCGTAGGGTGGAATGGCGAGCAACTGGTGAGGATGTATCAAGATAATCCACCCCATATGTCTGTGTAAAGCCACGAGCTACAAGGCGAGCTTTGTATCTGTCAATGCTACCATCTTCATTCTGCTTAACTGTAAAGACCCACTTGCAGCTAACTATAGACACATCAGTAGGTGCATGAACAAGACTCCAGGTGCCTCTGGACTGAAGAGCTGCCATTTCTTCTTCCATGGCCAAATGCCATCGACTATCTTTCAGAGCATCTTGATAATTCCGTGGAATATCTACTGCTGATAATGCAAGGGCAAAACTCCTAAATTCACCAGTTATACGGTCAAACAACACAGAAGATGCTATAGGATATGATACGCAGCTCTGCTTCTGCTTTCGTAGAGCAATAGGTACATCTAAATCATCTGTCTCCTCAACACATCCTGCTCAGGAAGATTATCAGATCCATCAATAGAAATATTTTCAGAACATACCTCAGGCGAGCTAGATAATGAGCGGTGACCATGAGCAGAAGCATGCCTACGAGTATAGTGGAATGGTAGTGGTGAAACCGGCACCGTGACAGGAGGCGAAGGAGATGATAATGGTTCTGGTGGTGGTGGTGGTGACATGTATATGGCCTCGAGCATGTTAGAGGGAACCAGTTGATCTCCTATGGACGAGAAGTACATAATGGATTCAAAAAAGGTGACATCAGCACTGACGAAATACCTCCTTCGCAATGGATCATAACACTTGTACCCCTTCTGAGTTCTGGAGTACCCGACAAAGATACACTTGATAGGCCTAGGAGAGAGCTTATCAGTCCCAGAAGACAACTTGTGAACAAAGGCAACCGAGCCAAACACACAAGGAGTAAGAGAGAACAACTCTTTGTTAGGGAAAATAAGAGAGAATGGGGTCTTCTCACCTAAGACAGAGGACAACATTCGATTAATAAGGTAACATGCCGTAAGAACAACATCACCCCAGAAAGAATGTGGAGCATTACTCTGTATAAGAAGCGACCTGGTGACATCGAGTAAATGACGGTGTTTCCTTTCAGCAACCCCATTCCGTGGGAAGTATAGGCACATGATTTTTGGCGGATAATCCCTTGAGATGAGAAATAATTGGTTAGGGTATGAGTACAGAATTCCAGGGCATTATCACTTCTCACAATTTTAACAGATGTAGAAAAAACATTACGAACTTCATTGATGAAATTTATAATAATATTTCCCGCTTCAGATTTATTCTTTAACAGAAAGACCCACGACACACGAGAGAAATCATCCACAATAACTATATAAAACCTGTGTCCTTGATGATCAGGAACACGACTAGGACCCCAGATATCGACATGAAATAACTCAAACTTGGAGGTACTACTCCTACACTGACGATTGGGAAAAGTAGACCGATGATGTTTTCCCAACTGACAGGCCTCACATTGAATAGACGTGTGAGGTGAAACCTGAGGTAACACATGACGCAGCTTCTGAAGTGGAAGATGTCCAAAGCGCAGGTGCCACAGTAATGGGGAGATGGACCCAGCATGTAGAGATGGGGTCCGGCATAGGGAGTCCTACTGAGGCGATAGAGGCCGCCTTGCTCATAGCCACGCCCAATCACGTTGCCCATAAGGATGTCCTGAAAAACAAGAGAAGATGGATAAAAAATTGCTCGGCAATGTAAATCTTTTGTAAGTTGGCTAATGGATAGCAAATTCATGAAAAATCAAGTGTATGTAACACATTCTTGAGATGCATGGATGGACCCAGCATGTAGAGATGAGGTCCGGCATAGGGAGTCCTACTGAGGCGATAGAGGCCGCCTTGCTCATAGCCACGCCCAATCACGTTGCCCATAAGGATGTCCTGAAAAACAAGAGAAGATGGATAAAAAATTGCTCGGCAATGTAAATCTTTTGTAAGTTGGCTAATGGATAGCAAATTCATGAAAAATCAAGTGTATGTAACACATTCTTGAGATGCATGGATGGAATCAATCTAATCTCCCCTTGACCACTAATCGAAGAATGTGTTCCATTAGCAATAACCACTGTTCGACCTAGAGGAACCTGTCTATATCATGTAAGTAGACCCTGATCACCACACAGATGATGTGTGGCACCAGAGTCCATAATCCACTCTAAAGTATCTGATTCACTACTGGTAGTGAATGCACAGGTGTTACCTGATGTGCTGGTGGATGCAGATGCAGCAACGTCGGTGTGACTCTCAGACGTAGATGCTGATGTAGCGGGACCAGATGGAGGAATGATGCCCCTCAGACGGGCTACAAGATCATCAAAGCGCTGATCCATAGATGACACAGATGGGGGCTCAATCTGTTCAACGACTCGTGCAGAAGCTGGAAGCCATGCTTAGAGTAGCATGTGTCCTCAGCATATCCATAACGATGTCAAAAGGTACATAATGGCCGAGTGCGGCCTCCTCTACCGCGAGGTCCATGGCTATAGAACTGATGATGTCCTCGACCTCGATTTGCTGCCATGGCTGAGGCTGTTGGATTAGTAGCAGACGAGGGAACGATAATGCGACTCAGCCTATGAAATGCCTCCTCCATCCATAGGAGGAATAGTAGAGTCCGCCAGGATCTGGGAGCGGGCTGTCTCTTACTTTGGATCAAGGGCCGCTAGAAAAACCTCTACCATAGTGGCATTTCGGTAGGTCTTCTGTTGCTCTGGAGTGGCTGTCAGAGGCATGGAGCTATAAAGCTTCTCAAACATCCCTCGTAGAGATGTGTACAACGAGTGCAGAGGCCGTCCATTCTGCTTGATAGTAAATGTCATGCTGGAGTTGCAGAATATTCTTCTCACTCTTTGCCTGAGAATACGTAGCAGCCAGAATATCCCACATTGCTTTGGTAGTGGGCTGATGAAGAATATCATTAGCAATCTCAATTGCCAGGGTTCCAGATAGCCAAACCTTAGCATATGCATCATCTGCCTCCCATGAGGCATTGACTCCAGTCTTCTCAGCAGGCTCTTCTTCGGTAAGAATGTGTTTCTTACCGGTTGACTTCATCATACTCATGAACTGCATCGCCCACAGTTCGTAATTTGAACCATCCATCTTCACAATCGGTGATGGACCTCTGAAGGTGCCTACAGATGAGATATCTTCCTTGCTTTCTGACATAGTGATAACGGAAGACTGGGGTAGTAAACTGGAGATATGATCGTCTACACGAACATTAACGGGTTTAGTTGCATGTGTAGACTCAAGCAACCAAATCCATTACTTTGGAGAAGCGCGAGCTTGACTCAGGGTTTTGCGTGCACAGGAGTCAAGACCTTTGGAAGGTCACGTGCAGGAATCACACGCTGGGCACGCGGAGATCACGCGCACGAATCACGTGCACAGGAGACGCGTACAGCACGCAGAGTCACCGCGCGCAAGAACACAACACGCACTGCTCACTCGCACATTGATTGCGCACAAGGGCACAATGCACACGTAGGGAGCGCGCAAGGATCAACTGCACCGTGCGCAGGTGCATGGAGGCGAAGGCGCACTGTTCGCAGAGCGCGCACACGGGGAGCGCGCAAGGATCAGTCGCACCGTGCGCAGGTGCGCAGAGGCGAAGGGCATCATGCGCAGGCACGCGGAGGCGGAGGCGCGAGAGGGAGTGCGCGGAGGCGCGAGGGCTTGAAGGTGGGGCTAGGGTTAGGGTTTGGCTCGAGAACTCCGGTCTAGGACCGTCGCTCTGATACCATGTTGGGAAAATAAGAGAACATGTTTATTCCATCAGCCCTAGGCTCTCTTATATAGAAGAGTAGCCTATGGGTAAACTACATAAAGAATCCAACAGAAAATAAAAATATATGAAAGAGTACATAAGTGGATAATCTATCTTTAAACTTATGCACAATGACAATAACATTTCTTTAGGGCCAGTTTGGTAACCGGGTTGGGTTGGGGTATCCCTGTGAATAGTAAACTGAGTGGAGGATTGGGAGGGTTGGAAGGAGGGGGTACACCGGTGTACACCGGTGTACACCTCCAACCAAACGAGCCCTTAAAGTTATTGCATCATTCCTTTGTTGTCAAGGATGGGTGTGGCCTTACATTTTTCTGGAAATAATATCGAAATTTTGACTTTGCATGGAGAGCAAATCGAATTCATACCATTTATTTGTTTACAATGTTTCGATGATTCGTCGATGATATTCCAAAAAAATATCATGGTGATACAATGAAATGGAAAAGTTACAATCGACCACCATCACAGAAGCACATGAAAGAAAGAACACTAGATATAACGGCGGTCGGTCACGGAGAAGAAAGATCACTAAAAGAAGAACGAGTACAACTCTCTCTGTTCCCTCGCTCTCTTCTTCTCTTCTCTCCCTCTTCTCCTTTCTCTTTAGGGGTTACATTGTTCTTATGATGGTGGTGAGGTAATGCTTCCACTCCCCTCTATTTATAACATGGTTCTAACCCCATAGCCCTATTCTCTATAGGACTATAAATAGAATACAACTCAACTACTACTAGGATTAGGAGTCGAATTATTCGAAAGGAGACGATACCGGTGGGTCATGTTCCCATCAACTGGTATCAGAGCAGGTTGGTACTGCTTCCGTGCCCAACACGTGCCTTGCCTGCTACACATGATAGAAACAAGAGAAATGTCAATAATTGTTGAATACAATCCAACATATTAAAAATAACAGATAATTCAGTGGTTTCAAAAGGAAACAAGTAGATAGGCATTGAAATTTAAATTTAACAAACTACTTGCATAAAAGTGGGTTTTCAAGCTGTTATGTATGTAATTCCCTAATCACCCATCACCCCATAACTTCCCATATATAACATTTTCATATATTAATTAATGACACATATGTAGGTTATTACCTTTTTAACACTTAGAGATTATGTTGATGGATCTTGGTATTGAGGATGGTGAGTCTCTGATATGATCTTTATTTCTGTCTAATTTCTCAAGTCTAGTGGATAATCTCTGGTCTTAGTCTAAGTGTGACCTCACACTATGACTCTAGGGCGTGAAGAATACCTCAGGGTTGGGATGCCTCCATAGGCATGCGGTGGAGTATAATGCATCTTAACTAAGTTCCCAACATGTCCACTAGCTTCTCCTGATATCTGTAGAAGTAGTTCTAAGATCTGATTAAAGTCGATGATTGATGAATGACAATGGTTAATGATTTTTGTACCAAACTCAACTGTAACCAAACTCTCAACTGTAACACATCGCCAAAACCTATTGACGGAACGGTAACAAAAATCCAAGCGGTGAGGAAGCTTCCTAAAAGACTCTTTTGTCTCGCCCTCTAAGTGGAAGTGCGGTCCAGTAGAGGGCTAGGCCTACTCCAAAACTATGCCTTTGAGACGAATGAGAGACTCTTCAAAAGAGTCACTCCAAAAACCGGCTCGACCGGTATGGGCTAACGAGCTCGTAAAAAAAACTAAAACCGAAGGCCCTCTAGCCTAGGCAACCTAAGAACAAAGGGTCAACGGAAATGGTCAAAACATGGATCCCAACGAAGCGTAAAAACACCGTGAGCTCGCGTAAAAATTATAAAAAGAAATATGATCCTAGACCCGTGCACTAGACGTTCGCTGCCCTAACTAGACTTCCTATCCTGCCTAAATGAGGGTCACCGCACCCTCACATAGTCAAGTATAAATAAATAAATAAATGTATTAAGCCTTCTCCCACTATAAGTAGGGTCGGCTACATGGATTCTTGCTCAAATCCATGTTGAAAGATTCGACTATTTTTTCCGTCGACTACCTAACGCAATCCCTGCAAGAGTGGGATTTAAACCTTGGTCTATTGTGTGGTAGACGCACTGTACTACCATTAGACCATTAAGTGGGTACAATTATCAATCACCACTGATTTACCCAAATTTCCACTTGCTTGACTACTCATTTCTTTCTCAATTTTTTGTGGTTGAATGTACATATCTAAATCTTTTGGTCGATGATCTTATTGATATCACTAATTCACCATCAATTTCAGTTATTTGTCTACTCCATCCTTTCTCAATCTCTGCTATGGTTATCTTTATAAATCTAGGTTTTTGTCACTACCTATCTTTAGTGATATATACAAATAGCAGACTATACTTAATGATCAATTGATTAAAGATTATTAATCATAATGATCTTAGAAAATCATTTGTTGACTGCACAAGATAAGAGTATTAATATTTTAATATTTGTATTTCAGTCTATATCAATAAGATCATTAGATTTGAAGCCGTTCCTTGGATCTGGATCTAAGTTCAAAGAAAAATGCAAAATTTCCAACTTTTTAATTCATATAATAAGAGCTATTTATTAGATCTGGTTCTAAATTCTGATATGAAATTAAATCTAAAATGCACAGATCAGGAGATTTTTGAGAGCAGAGAATAATATCTTAACTTAATTTATCTAGATCAAAATGACGGTCTAGATAAGGGTATGTGTTGTTAACTAAAGGAGGCGACTGGCGTAAAGCCGCACGACTCGTGGGGCGGCGCGCAGTGGGATGAGGCGTGCGAGGCGGCAATGCCTGAGGAGATGGGGTCGACGGCGCCCAAAGAGAGAGGTGGTGGCGCGTGAGGTGGCGACGCCCGAGGAGATGGGGCTGGCAGCGCACACGTGTAGGGCACGAGGTAGGGTTAGGGTTTTTGGGCACGAGAGCTCCGATCTAGGACTGCCTCTCTGATACCATGTTGGAAGAAAGAAAATCGTTGTTTATTACGGTAACCCTAGGCTCTCTTATATAGGGGAGAGACCTATGGGTAAATTACATAAGATAGACAAAAGGAAATAAAATAACATAAAAGATACATGGAATGCCAAAATATCTCAATAGTATTCTACTTCCGTATTTGATCGGGAGAACACTGCCTGCTTCTTGCTTCGCCAAGTGACTAGGTTGTCCCCAACAAACATGGCATAACATGTAGTGGATTGACGATCTTGCAGGGTTGGACAGGGTTGGGTTGGGTTGGAGTACCCCTGTGAATAGTAAACTGCGAGGAGGATTGGGAGGGTTGGAAGGAGGGGTACCCCGGGTTGGGCCAACCCAACCCTGCCCAACCTTGCAACCAAACAAATCCCAAGAGAGCTAGCATAGTCAGAATCTATATAGGCAGGGAGTTTATTGTACCCATTCACCCCATAGAAGAGTCCATGTCTGGGAGATTCCTTCAAATATTAAAGGATCGGAAGAACATCCTGCCAGCGATTGTAAATGGGCTTCTCCTTATGCCGACTGTTCTACTCTCAATGCCAAGAAAATAACGAAGTTGACCATAATCTTTCGTGACAAAGACCTTTTGGAGGAAGGTCTTGGTCTCTAGAATACCAGCTTCATCGTCTCCTGTAAAAACCATATCATCCACATAGATCGCAAGAATGACGATGCCAGTGGACAGTCATCTGACAAAGACAGAGTAGTCAAGTGTCATCCTCTGAAAGCCAAGTGTGTTGATCTCAGTAATGAGTATGTCAAACCATGCCTTGGGGCTCTGCTTCAGGCCATAGACGGCCTTGCCTAGTCGACATACACACTCCCCATCGACTACGTAACCTGGCCGTTGCATCATGTAGGCCTCCTCCTCAAGATCACCATAAAGAAAGGTTTTCTTTACATTAAGTTGGTAAATGGGCCAGGCCTTGTTGACAACAACAAAAAGAATGGTACGTATCGATCCCGTTATGTAAACGGGTGAGAAGGTCTCAAAATAATCAACCCTAAAAATTTGTGCGAACCCTTTGGCAACTAGTCTGGCTTTCAACATGTTTATAGACCCATCAGGTGACTGTTTGGTCGTGAAGATCCACCTGTATGCCACAAGACGAACTCCCGATGGGTACGACACATGATCTCATGTGCCCCACGAGGTAAGTGTATCCATCTCCTCATCCATGGTATGTCACCAACCATGATCTTGCATTGCACTAAGATGACCTTTGGGGATGGAAATATCATTCAAAGCATCTGTAAATCTCTTGTCACACCTAGATAAACCATCAGTAGAAGTAAAATGTGACATGGGGTGATAAGTACATTGCCTCTTTTGTTTATGGAGAGTTATCAGAAGCTCCTCAGGTACATCTGGGGCAGCAATGATGGGAGCATTCGAAGAGGTCATATCATCCTGTATAAAAGGGACATGTAAATGTACATGCACCGATGTAGAGGGTATAGAGGTACGCTGACGAGTAAACGATTAGTGAAGGGGAGTTCAAAGGAATGTCAGTCACAACCTGTGTGAAAAAACTTGTTTTGCTCAAAGAAGGTGACATCTGTAGACACATAGTATAGACACCCAACATGATCATAACAACGATAGCCTTTCCGGGTATGAGAGTACCCAAGAAAGACGTATTTGATAGCTCAAGTTGATAATTTGTCAGCTGCATGGAAGTTATGAATAAAGACAATATAACAAAAGATTCACAAAGGTATAGGGAAGGGAGACTCAATAGAATATAGTAATGAGAATGGAGTTCCCCCTCCGAGAGCAAACAAAGGAACACGGTTGATGAGATAGACCGCAATAAGGATGTCATCCCCACAATAGTGTTTGGGAACACTCATGTGACTAAGGAGAGATCTGGCAACATTTAGCCAGTGTTGGAGTTTCCTTTTTGCTATCCCATTCTATTGTGAGTTATATGGATATGAGGATTACTGAACAGTCCCCTGAGATGCAAAGAAAGATGTCAAGTCCTGTTGGGTTAACTCAAGAGCATTGTCAGTCCGAATGATCATAACACATGTAGAAAAGAAATTTTTAATATATTGAAAGAAATTTCTGGCAGCCTCATTAATTTACGAATGCTCATTTATTAGATATACCCAAGAAGGTCGACTATAATTACAACAAATACTATAAAATAGCTATGATCACTTAATGTTCGGACTGGACAAGGTCCCCACCCAAACATCACAATCAACAAGATGAAAAGGCTAGTACTTTGGGACTCGGTATGAACATGAAACGAAGCTTGACGATGTTTCTCAAACTCACATGGCTCACACTTAAAGGGCTTCAGAGTAGAGATTCAGGAAACATCATGGAGATGGCTTTGGCAGAGGGATGCGCCCAAGGCGCATATGCCATAGGAGCGGGTCTTCGGAGATGGACGCATAACCGACAAACTTGGAGTTCGAGGGTATGTCAAGATAAAATAGGTTGTTCTTCTCATGACACCCACCAAAAATCTGCCTTGTCCGGATGTCCTGAAATAGAAACAAAACTCATTAAATATCACACGACAATCAAGATCAACACAAAGCTTATGAACATACAATAAACTAAGATGGAAATCATGAGCATAGTGGACCTCAATCAGTCAGAGTTTGGAAGAGAGCTCCATTGTTTTGACAATAGTAACATGTAATTGAGTCTCATTATCGACTCGAACTGACTTCACGAAGGAAGATGGTATAGAAGATGTTAGCAAACTACCTTTTCCGGTCCGATGAGTAGAGGCATCAGAATCAATAATCCAACATGGAGCAAGAGTGATGACAGAGTTGACTATTGTACCATAGCGGTAGTGGTAGTGTCACTGGAGGTAGTAGGCTCGAGAGTCTAAAGAATCAGCATCACGCGGGAGCAATATGAATCATCAAGATGAAGGGTCCTGCTACTGGAAGTTGCTGCAGGCAACACCTCTTCAACATCATAGGCATCATCATATGCATTATTGGCATGATAAAGAGGCACGTCAAATTTCTGTCAGCATCTTTCGGACAGGTGGTTCCACCGACCACAGTGAGTGCATGAGGGCAGTAGAGTCTCGCCTACAGTCATGACCAAAGTCACGTCCTCGTCTAGATTCTCATCCATGTCCTCGAAAGCCATATCTGCCTCCTCTCCCAAATGAGGGTATATGTGCAAAGTTCTATGCTCAAGGTAAGGGGGGGGCGGACAACCTGTGCCAACAGTTCTTTAAGTCGGTCAAAGATGGCCTTCATCGTTGGCAGTATGTTGGATATAAGAAATTGATATATCTGCCAGTCAGAACGCTCTTATTCCTATTTGGTAGAACATGAATGTTGAAATATCACAAGCTCCTCATGCATGCTGGATAGATGCATGTAGTACTCAATGAGGGTGTAATCACTCTTAGATGCCGACCAGATTCGCTTATAAATGTTTGCAAGGCATGACTTTGTCTTCTTCTGGGAGTATGCCTACTCTATATCCTCCCACACTTCCTTTGCTGTGTTTTTGAAAAGAAGATTTGAGGCAATGTGAGCCTCAATACTGTTGGTCATCCAATTAATAACCAAGTAGTTGTCTGTCTGCCAGTTGTCGTACTCTTTGTCCTTTCATCTAAACGATCTTGAGTCAGAATTTAGAGTTTTCTTTGACCACCAATGAACGCCACAAAAAGATCGAGACCAGAGCACGTAAGTTTCTGTGTCCTTAAGTTTGATAGTACTTGTACCATAATATTCGTGGTCAAGGACTTTGTCTCGGTAAAAAGAGGTGCCATGATAGTCTTAGAAAAGAAAGGAGATCATGTAATTAATTAAGGATGCATACATGGCTAAAAGACGCCCTAAAACTCTCTTTTGGACGCACGAGATGTTTGAAAAATGTGCTCCACAATACTTCAAGAGAAAAATAAGGACCTTATGGCAGCAACTGTGGTCCTATGAGGCTCCAGCGGTAGCGTAAAGACCCTGGAGGGTTGTTGGATGGACTTGCGGGGCCCTTGATGGCTGCTGCAGTGTCTGTGGTGGCCCTGGGGGCTGCAGCAGCTACTGGCGATGGCCTAGGGGCTGCTGCAGTAGCCCTGGGATTGCTGCAGCTGCTACTGTGGCACCCTCGGGGCTGCTGGCGGCGGCTCTGGAGGGTGCTCCAGCAGAACCTGACCTCCTAAGGGGCTAGCGGCATCCTTGGAAGAGCCCGCGAGGGGTCCTAGGCAAGGTAGAAGGGCCCGCGCAGGAACGGGGAGAGGCTTGAAGGTGGCGGCGGGATGGCGTTAGGTCAGAACCCCGGTCTAGGACTATTGCTTTGATACCATGTGGAGAAAAGAATGAGTCGTGTTTATTCCATAGGTCTAGGATCTCTTATATAGAGAGAAAATCCTAGAGAGCCCAAGAGAGAAAAGTACATCAATACTCGTAAGGGTTACATGTACCTTGCTGTCGCCATACATGATATTGCCTTGGTAGTGGGGAAGTTCATTTAGCTCATGAGTAGATTGACACATGCCCCCTCTGATGCCACCATGTTGGTATTAAGAAATGTAAAGGTAGCCAATAGGAGGCTGATCCTCTTTCCTAGAGGGTAATTTCAGAACATTATTGCTTACTGCAATGCCGAATATGGTAGATGCCTAGTGGATTGAAAGTCTAGCACTGATTAATATACATAAATAAGAGATAATTTTGTCACACGTTTAGGAACAAGAAACATGCAGTTGTCTCTCATTCTAGTGCATATAGCAAAAATAGGATGATAGCCAAAGTCACTATGCATTTACAACAGATCAGGCTAATCTTATAGATATTCATATGTTATATGGAAGAGTGATGGAGTGGACTGATATGCATATGGTAAACATCCATGTGTTTATTGAACACACTACATATGTAGAGGTTGACCTTCACTTCTCTAGAGAACTCGTCGAGAGTTCTCTGGATTTTGGTGTCTCCTCTGTGGATCACATCACATGTATGTTCTCCAAGACCCTTCAAAGAGCTTTTCTCGAGCGATTTTATAACCCATGAGCATGAAGGATATCTATCCTCCAACTTAAAGGGGTAGTGTTAAAGTTTGAGCGATATCTTTTCGAGGTACTTGCGTATTTTTACCTTTTTTAATGTATTCACACTAACTATAGTTGTTGATATGCCTTGAATCCTAACCATCTGATCCAAGTTGAAGAATTTTGTATGCACCCCCTCCTGTCATACCATACCCCAAGAAGACAGGTTCTCGCTGTTAGTTAACGATCCTGAGGGGGGGGGGGATTGGGGGGGAGCAGGTGTGCTCCCGCTATAGGGGTGTGGGGGCAGCACCCCCGGTGAATTTTTGTATGAGTGGTTCTATTTGTATTCGGGTATATGTTTTTTTTTCATTTTCAGGGATCCGTATGTACGTAAGTACTATATAAACTTCTTAGGGTTAGGGCTCTCTGTATCTTATGTATTCATTTTTTCTCCACATAGTGGAAAAATCGATCACCGTCGCCCAAGGACGTAACCTAGTTATGGGTGAACCTTGTAAATCTGTGTGTATACGTCTTGCTTGTTTAATCGTGTTTGTGAGTGTGCTTCCACGATTCGCAACAACAGCCTTTCTCTATATATGGTGGACCACATTTCAATATATCAATGTATTTTATTCCATAATGACCTAGAGTTCTTAGTTTTGGATAACTAAAAAATAAATGGCAAAGATACATAGATGGTCAGAATATCATGTTGACTAATCAGGGCTGGCATCTCGACGTACCCAATAAATTGGTGCCATAATTGGTTTCCTCAATCCAGTTGAGGTCTTGGGATTTTTGATGTTGAATCAACTGTAAAAATATGCATCGTAGGGATTCCTATATATGTATACATATATATATATATATATATATATATATATATATATATATATATGAGGTAAATGGGGCTGCCACCAAGGAGTAGCCAACTTGGCTACTTCCACCCCTATTTTTCCGTCATTTTTTTATTTTTTTGGAAAATAAAAATTTGTATATTCATCATTATATCCCTCTCACATTCTATTAAAATTTCGTCAGAAACAGAGACTCCTACGGCCTCCATCCAAACATAGTCGATTTAAAAAATCCTGCGACCGTTAAAAAAATGACGTCTGGATGGGGGGCTTAGGAGTCTCTGTTTCTGATGAAATTTTAATAGAATGTGAGAGGGATATAATGATGAATATAAAAATTTTTATTTTCCAAAAAAATAAAAAAATGAGAAAAAAATAAGGGTGGGAGTAGCCAAGTTGGCTACTCCCTGGGGACAGCCCCATTTTACCCTATATATATATATAGGGGAAAATGGGGCTGCCCCCTAGGGGTAGCCAACATGGCTGCCCCCACCCCATTTTTCGCAAAAAAAAATTATTTTTTTGGGGGAAAATATCACCATGTATATTCATCCTTATATCCCTCCTATATGTCATTCGAATTTCGTCAGAAATAGAGACTCGTACGGCCTCCATCCAGACGTCATTTTTTTAACGGTCACAGGATTTTTTAAATCGGCCCTATCTGGATGGAGGCCGTAGGAGTCTCTGTTTCTGATAAAATTCGAATGACATATAGGAGGGATATAGGGATGAATATAAATGACGATATTTTTCAAAAAAAAATAAAAAAATTTGCCCAAAAATAGGGTGGGACAGCCATGTTGGGGCAACCCCATCAACCCCATATATATATATATATATATATATCCTTTTTTTATTATTTTAGGGTTATTTTTTCAAGTCTCTTAACCATTTGTAAGAAGTTAGGATAAAGTGGAATTACGTACATGTATTCATTCATTACATATAACCCGAACCTTCATATATTACATACCTAGGAAGATGTCCTATAGAATTTAGGTGTATGGCTGATGTAAAGTAAGATGCTGACAATTACTTTTGGGGTTTTGACTTTTTGAGTTTTCGCATTAACTCTAGTACCCCTACTTTTAACATTTGTACTCCTATATTCTTGTCTATGAGATATAACGGACAATGATTTGTTCAAACCAAGGTCTGATTAAGAAAAATTCTATTGTAATTGTGCTTCTACATGCTTGATCTCATGCGCTCTCCTCCTCTACCTCCATTCTTCTCAGTGAGAGTTGGATCCAAGAAGACGAAGCGTGTTGAATTGTGCAATATACAATTCCAATAACTACAACAAATTCAAAAATCACTAGTCGCAAGATATATAAGTAGAAATATGCAAATCGCAAAGTGCACAATGATTCTAACATGGAAACCCAAGCAAGTGAAAATAATGACCCAGAACCCCTTTTCTTGGATTTCTCCCTCTCTCTCTCTCTCTCTCTCTCGGCAAAGCTTGTGTCCTCTATCCTCGCTACTCGAAATCGAGGGTAACACAACCTCTTTACAATGTCCCTCCTTTGGACAAACCCCAAAGAAGATTTCTTCTCTTACAGAAAAAAGGAATCCACAACTCGGTAACCTATAAAATACGTTGAAAAGAAATGAATTAATAATAAAATTGAATTTACAAACTTACAAACAATTGGCCACAGATCTGCTTCAGAATGAATATATTCGCTTGAGAACGCAAAGAGCATGAAGAGCGTTGAAATCATAAATGGCTTGAGAGTACGAATACAGTTCACAAAAATAACACTCTATATTACTTTGATAAGTAGAAACATTTCTCTTGCATGTGTATCTTAACAAAGACCATGTCATATTTGTAGGATTAGATGATCGATATAGACGTTGGAGGCTAATAGAGCAGTTGGTAAGAAATTCAGAAAATGTCAACATTTAAAAATAAATCCAGATCTAGAATTGATCGATCATGTCACAAGGTTTGATTGATTAACACCGTGAAAACTACCGACCAGATCAATAATAATGATCGATCAGATTTTGAATGTCATACGAATGTTAAGGTTGCATTTAAAAAATGATCTCTTAGATCAATGAGGTTTGATCGATCAGTTATAAATAATAGCCAAGTCGATTGGTCATGATCAAAATTTGATTGATCATGGGTGATTGGTCATGTATACCAAGTTGATGGAGAAAAATTCCTAAGAGACGTAGTTGGAAAACAATATTCTCCAACTAAGCCGAATTTTTTTTTCTTCGAATAGTGTACGCATATCGCAGACTTTCTGTGCGCTATATGAAGACGCATTATTCTATGCGCTTTACGTTAGCGCAGACTTTCTGTGCGTGTTCTACCTATAGCGCAGAGAATAGCTGTGTTATAGTCTGCTACTCGGCCAAAAAAAATAAAGGGAGGCAGCCTATAGCGCATAGAATAGCTGCGTTATACTCTGCTATGCGGCCAAAACAAATAAAGGGAGGCAGAAGCTTGGACAGAACATAACCACAACACTGAGAATTGTAATGACTATACTTCTTCATCCATAAGATATGTACAAAATTTGAAGATTGTTTGAATAGACGTCCATAAATAGTCTTCATTGCATCCAAAATGAGTACATGAGGGGTACAATACATTTTTGTTTACATTACATATCTATCTCTTCCTCCTCCTTTGGTATGCAGTCCTTCCAAATCTGAGATCAAGATCATGTTGTTGAGAACTTCCAATGCCTTCTTCCTCTTCGAAGGTGGGCGCAGGTGGCGGTGTCAATGCAGCATACGCATGTTGAGCTTCTTCACCTCTAATGTTCCTTGCAGGAGCTTGTGGAGTTGACATCTCGCCGGTTCGAGGTTCAACAGTCGGTGTGACAAACTGTGTCTCTAAAACAAAGTCAGGAACGTCATCCATATCCTGGTGTCCCTCCTCCAAGTTGTCGTCATGTGCAAAATCTTGTTGTTGTTGTTGTGCCCTAGCCCGACCTCGTCCATGAGCATGTTGTTGTGCCCTAGCCTGACCTCTTCCTCTTCCACGTCCTCTTCCTCTATCTTGGATGTCCTTTTGCTGCGTGTACTCCTCGTTCAAGATCATAGCATCTACAAATTGAGTTGCTAATGAACGCTCCATCTTGGACTTGGTCTCTTGTGCTATGTCTCTATACTAATAGTGACCAGGATCTCTTCCTCCTAAATTCATAACAAGATCCCATCTTTGCATCTGAAAAATTGAAATAAATGTGAATTTACATAATAACAAGTAAGCGAAATATATTTGCGTTATGTATACTTACATTGTAGGCTAGGATTGCACCTAATCTTCCCACGTATCTTCTGGTGATGCGGAGATACCAACCCATGTAATCCGGAGTTGTGCTAACCCCAATTGATTGGTCTATGTGGAGAACTCTATCGTGTCGAGACATCCAAGCATTGATGTGGTCAACATGCTTCTCTCTCCAATCTACATCCACCTTACCGCGTAGATCGATCGCATCGCATGTAACACCTCATCAGTGTCGCAGGGAGCTGGAATACTCTAGCATCCACCGAATTGGCGTACGACACGGTCGGGAAAGTAGTATTCGACCACGTGGAAGTAAATAAGAGGTACACGTGACGTCCAAACATGCTGACCATCGAGGCAATAATGTGGAAGCCCTTCCAAGATATCGCTCCCATACGGCATCCACAAAACCTGCACATACCAGAATTACATTACTCCATGGATAATTGAAAACAATTAATTTTCCAAAAAATTTATACCTGCTCTGGCGATTGCATATCAAATGCATCACGATATGGGCGAACAACGTGTGTTGCTTGCCGTCTATTCTCAAATTCCGCCCTCCACCGAACACCTAATGGTCGCCCGTGCCATTGGGGCCTCAATCTAATGACAGGGGCTATATGGGGAAAGTGCTCCCACGCCCAAAGTTGTAAAAGGATAACAGAACCTCCTATCTCCTCAGTTCCAATGTCTGCAGCGTAACAAAGATGTCTGTACAGATAAGCCAACGTGGCAGATCCCCAGCTGAAAGTACCAGTAACATCAAGATCGGATAAAAGCGGTAATGTTATAATCGATATCAACGATCCGCTCTTGTCCGTGAATAAGACACCTCCAAGGAGCTGCAGGATGTACGCCCTGGCATGACGTATCAATGTCACCTCATCTGCATGGTCAGGCACATGTGCAAATGACTGATACAACCAACTTGCTAGCACTCTCGAGCCTTGGATCTCGTTCTCCAATGGACGAACACCAAGTAACTGTTCGCAAACATCAGCCCATTTCCCTACAGTCGATGTGGCACCGGTCACCACCATGCCATCTACTCTCAATCCCATCAACACAGCTACATCCTGAAGAGTAATCGACATCTTCCCGTTGGCCATATGAAATGTATGTGTTTCCGGCCTCCATCGCTCCACCAAGGCAGTAATAAGATGCCAGTCCAGGGCTATGAACTCCAACTCAGTAACTCCACCAAAACCTGCCTGCACAACAAATGGGCGGATCCGCTCATCCAGTGGTATATGTCGTACTTGCTTCTCCCTTCGCCGACACCGTAGCCATGATGAAACCTGCATAGTAATTATGATATGAGGTGAAACGAACATAATAACTATCTTTGAAATAAATAGAAATTCATAACTTACATCGCCCTCCCAAACTCGGCGTGAGCGATGTTGGTGCTGTAGTGTCAGTACAGAAGCGTCAATCGGGCCTGGATCCATTTACAACACACAAAGATATCACAAATATGTTACAATGTAAACAGGAAAAGATATCACAAATAGAAGAAGCATTAAACATAACAATTTTTTTAAGAGTTACATATAAAACTTACTATGGCCGTTACATTTTCTCTTATTATGCCCTTCCTGACCACATGTTCCACATCTATTTTTGTTTTGATATGTTGTACGTCCTGTAGTTGATAAAGACGCTCCTGAATTTTTCTTTGGACACGTGCGCTTGCTATGTCCCAAAGTCCCACATAAACCACATGTATTTTTTTGCATTGCTACTCTAATATCCATCTCATTATGGATTCTCGTGGACTTAGGTCTCCCTTTACTCCGCTTTAACTTCTTGTCCGGTCTCAATTCAGGATACGACATAGGCACCCATGTATCCCTATCGCCCAAGGGAAAAATTTTTCCTTGGTACACCTTTAACTGGTGCTCCCAAGTGTACCACTTACCTATGTAAGAGTCCACTGCATAACGTCTTTGCGACATAACAGCCATTGCATGCGAACAAGGAATCCGATAGGTTTGCCATTTCTGGCATGTGCATGTGCCTTTGCTTATCAAAACCGTATATTTTTTTCGGCCTCTCATGCCGTACTGTGTACGCCTAGCACCTGTAACAACCTGAAAGAGTAAATCAGGAGCACATTGTATTTCTGTGACATTGTGCCCATTTGCAAAAGAACTCCATGCTTGTAGTTTTGCAGAAGCCCATGCGGTGTATTTCTTCCCATTAGCAAATTCCTTAGTAACGTCGCTAGAAAAAAAATTTCTTCAAATAAGCCACCAATATTTTTTTTCTTTGTATAGTGTAGAGATATCGCATACAATGTATGCGTTATAGAATAACGCAGCTATTCTATGCGTTTTCTGTAGGTAGCGCAGACAATTCCTGTGATATGCCCTTAACGAAAAATAAATTACAGAGAGCGAACGAAGGGTCACTTACGCAACCCTTCGTTCGCTCTCTGTCTTCGTTTCTTTCTGTCCGCGCGAGCATCTCCGCCCAGCCTCCTCTCGCCGCCTGCCAGCGTCCTCGGCTCCTTTCTTGATGGATCATGTCAAATCAAGAAGTGAAAGTTGATAGATTAGAGCATAAAAGTTTATCTATCGAGTTACCTACGTAATTTCTTGACTTTGATGATTTTGACTTATTTTTGTTGCCGATCAAAAATGCAAAATCTATAACATTGTTTTGCAATATAAATAAAAATTATCCAAATCATTCTCTACACGCTCTTAACCTTTTTTTGAAAGAAAAAATGGCTTCCACCGTATAGGTGCGCCTAAAAACTTCACCATTAATCACCAGAATAAATAATTACATGCCTGTAAATATGTATTTGACCTCCTGAACATCATTACAAGTCCTAACTCTCAACTAATGCTCTAGCATGTGCTACAATGTTTTCAGCGTAAAATCTATCCTTGTAGAACACCACACCATTTCTTGCCAACCAAATCACCCAAATCTCAACGATGCACTCCGATCTTCCTCTCTCCATATCACTCCGGTGTTGTCCAATGGAATCACAGAAGCCAGAAACATCCGCATTGCAAATTGTCTGGTTTCCAAGCATGCCCCATGCCTCCGCAAAGCTCCCACATCTGAAAAAAGTTGATCCATCTCCTCAACTGCCAGCTGACAACGATAACAAGGGTGATCAACTACATGAACGAATCGAGCAAGCATGTCCCCTCGTGAGCAATCTCCTTCTTCTGAACACAACTAAATAAAGATCTTTATCTGCTTGGGAACTTTCCCTTTGCAAATGCTCCTGATGTATTCGATGCACCCTCCGAGGTTGAAAATCGTCGGGCCCTTCAGTTCCTTATAAGCCTTGTGAACAGAGAAACTCCTATTGTACCAAATCCAACTGTCCCTACCCACAATAGGCCCATCCACCTTATCTAGCTCCATAATCATCGCTAGAAGCTCCTCTAACTATTGATCAAAGAGTTATGATCTAAAGTGGGGGAAAAGGAGTTTCCGTCCCAGACATCCGCCATTGAGCAATTTGGGTTCGTAGCCAACGCCTTAAGGCATGAAAATCTATTACGAAACATCCCATTCTCATTGCAGTCGTCCTTCCAACATCTAAAGTCAATACCGTCCCCCACAATCGATCCCGGAAAGGGACGAACCTCCCGCACCACACTGCAAATACCTCACCAAAAATAAGAAGGGGCATTTCCCATAACCCCTGAGTCGGGGAGAGTAGATCCAGAGCCGTAGATCCTCCTGAGTAGTGTGCACGCCAGATTGTCACCGCCACCCCAGATATGAGCAATCCATTTGCTGAGCAAGGCCTTGTTCATCTCCTCCAAGCTATGCAAACCAAGCCTACCATCCTCCTTCGTGCATGAAATATTCTTCCAATCCACTAATAGCAGCCCGTTTGACCATCCAAAAGATGATCATAAAAAAGCGCTTCATGATGCCCTCAAGCCTCTTCCGTACTCCAAGCACGAGGGTAGTTGACAAGAAGAAAATGGGTATCATGACCATCACCGATTGTAGCTACACCAGCCTGCCACCTCTAGACAAACACACAGACTTCCACCCTGCAAGCTTCTTCTCCATCTTCTCAATCACCGGTATCCAATCAACCAAGTGCATTCTCCCCACTATCAATGGCACACCCATGTATCGCAATGGCATATCCCTGCGTGGGGATCAAAGCCAACCCGCGCATACGCTGATCTCCGCATCGTCAAAGCTTAAGGGGACGGACTCTGACTTCTCCCTTTTAAGTCTCAATCCAGATACTGCACCAAATAAATTTAGAATCGTAGATAGACCTCTGTAACTCTTAGAGCTGCTCTCTGTAAAAAAAATCGTGTCATCCGTGTACTGAAAGATGGGGATAAAAATCTCCTCCTCCGAGTAACCTTGGCAACGCCCCCTGTCACCATAGCGGTCAATCATGACTGCCAAAGCATCTGTCACAAGGACAAAAAAGAGGGGAGTCAATGGGGCACCCTTGGCGGACTCTGCGCTGCGGCTGAAAGTATCTACCCTATGGTTGCCTATTCACCAGAACTGCGCAAGATGTAGTTGTGATGCATCTCTTCATCCACGATATCCATTTGTCTGGAAAGCTACGTCTATATAGTGACGACCAAATGAAGCACCAATCTACACAATCATATGCCTTTGAGAAGTCAATCTTCCACAAAACTCCTTTAGTCTTCCTCCTGTGCCAATTTACGACAATCTTAGACGCCAATACCGCACTATCCACAAGCTGCCTACCATACAAGAAAGCACTTTGCACCAGTGATACAATCCTGCAAAGCACCCCATCAATCGATTGGCCAAGACTTTTTCCACTATCAAGTAGATTGCATTCGACAGAGCAACCATGTGAAAATCTTCTATTCTTGTGGCGACATCCTTCTTAAGAAGCAAAGACCTTTTGAGCCGCTCAAAATTATAATTTCCACTTGCAAATTCTGTCATCACTTCCTTCTCATGCTATGGAAGTAGCCCGTCACCGCTCTCGCAACCTCCTCCCCATGGTACATCTCCCTTGACCTTAATCGGATGTATCATGTTCCTCCTCCACCTCCCATTTGCGCCTGCATGGAAGAATTTGATATTAGCATCCCCTCCTTCAGTCACTTATGACGGGATCTTTGCATCCACTCAAACTCCCGCTTCTTGTCCTCCTCTAGGATCCTCTGCACAACCCCCCGACTCACCAACTCCTCATCCAGTTCCCTATTATCCTCCAGTAGGTTTAGCTTTACCACATCTTCTAAGGCCTCACTCCTCAACTCCTGCACAATGCGAGAATCCCTCTTGAAGGCTATCGATCTTTGTCGTAGCGCTACTAGCTTTGAGGCGAGCCTCACAATAGCGGATCCCTCCATCTCTAAGTTATTCCAGAAGGAAACGACTAACTCCCTGAAGACCTCTTCCAACATCTAACAATGCTCGAATCTAAAGTATGATAATTGCCCTCTTCTGATACACCTAACCAAGCAAAGCATCGTATGATCCAATCTTGATGTAGGTAGGGAAGTAACTGTTGCCAAGCTGTACAAGTTTAGGGCCTCAACAAACACTAGAAAGTAGTCAATATGTGACCGTGATGAAGAGCTCCTTCAAGTGCTCCTACAATTTACCGCATCCATAACCTTCAATGCAAGTTCCCCCACTACGTTCGTAAAAGCACCATAGATCCTGTGCCTCTCTGCCTCCTAGTCTATAGTTTGCTAATAGTATGACATTAAAGTCACCGCCCACAAAACCATGCCAATTCTGGGAATATTTCTCCAACATCGTTACTTATCCCACAAGGTTGTTTTTGATGAAGATCCCGCAATGTCGTACACCGAGGAGACCACCAAGCGATATTGATCTCTCTTGTTAACCAGAACAACTGAAGCCGAGTGAACCAACAAGATATCATCCAACAGATCAAACAAGTCACCATTCCACGCAACTACAATGCCTCCCGAACTTCCATTTGCAAGCATAGCTCTGAGCTCACTGAGATGAGGTCCTGCAACGGAGCTCCATCTCACTGACTCCCAAGAATCAATCTTAGTCTCATGTAAACAAGCCACGTCCACCTTCCAAGTAACTATAACAAGATGGCTGCCAACCGCTTCTCCGATTGTCCCAACCCCCGAACATTCTAGGATAGAAGTTTCATTTGGAAACCATGGGGGAGGCCCCCACGAACTTCACCCCCACTATTTGTGCAACTGTCTTTTCGAACATCAACTCTTCAATGTTCCCTTCCGCTTTCTTGGAGGTGCCCTAATTGGGTTCCCCCTCTACTGCTTGTGAAGTATTCTCCTCTAGGGTCTTGTCATCCCCATTTTCCCCCTCTCGCATGATGAGGGGAACATCAACCACCGTTGCATCCCCATTCCCATTTACTTCATGGTCACTTGCTACGAAGCCATGCTCAAGCTGCAAGGATTCCCACTTACTTCTGTCCATGCGAATTTTCTTTCGTGAGAAAAAAAATTTATTTGTTGTCCACCATGTGATGTCCCTTGAGAAGGAACTTCCTCATGTAGGTGCCCTCCTGCCCCCTTTCGTATGTTGGTCCCCATTCCTCTCGATCAATGATGTTTTAATGTCATACGCTTCTGGGTATTTGACCCCAGTACATGCCCGAGACCCTCCCCTTCACCTACACCCTTGTCATGAGAGTCATTCGTTCGAAAATCCTCAAGACCCCCTACCATTTCAGTCACCTACCTTGAAGCTCCACCATGAGCAGAAGTAACTAACCTCTTCTCCTGCAATACCGCCACCATACGAGACCGAGGGAGCCGATCCGAAGGAAAGGTGTTGTCATCCCCAAGATGGAATCGATCGGGCCCGAAACTGGGTGCAATATAGTATTCGGGTCTAATGAAAAAGCCACCTTTATCGGGCAAGTGAAGGTGCATGTATTACAAAGAAGGGGTTTTGGCACAAAAAAAGATCTTGGTGAGCTTATCGGGCTAACTACCGAATCCGATAACCCACTCTTTCTCGTAGAACCCGAACCGTACTTTTTTGAAGTTGGAATTAAGAAGGCCTCGGATATCGAGGTGATGTTATTGAAGCCGAAAAGGAGAGCATTGAAGAACGAGGTGGCAGCAAAAATAGGTCTTTTGATCTCCGTCTTCGCCGAATTAGATTCGAATCTTGAAATTTCTCGTCTCCTGAGATTTCCGCCACATCCTCCGGGTCCTGATTATCTTCGATGATCGTTCGTTTCATCTCTGCCTTGTCGTCACAATTTCATATGATCTCGATCGGGATTTGCTCCTCCAACTCGTCCTGTAGGAGTGTCACTTTTCTCTTTCCACTTAACATGACCGCGCGCGTAGCTGATAATGGCTTGGTACCCCTTTTGTCTGCCACCACATCAATCCTTCCGTGGGATCAAATTTCAGCGAAATTCGATCGAATTTCGATTTCGGTAAGTGACCGAAATTTGGCCGAAATGGCCTATATCGACAGAAATTTGGGGGCCCCAGTCCGAAAACTGATCAAAATTTTGGCCGAAATTTCATTTCGGTCGGTAATCGAAATGGTGACTGAAATTGAAATTTGAGGCCTTGGTCCCTTCTCCTATCTTCAAATCAGTGCAGCTCAACCCTAGAACTTTGTCGAACTCGTCAGCGCCTCCCTCAAGATCCCAAGCAACGTAAATGGACCTCTAAAATTTATAGCTTCCACGCCACAACAACATGCTCCAAACCTCCATCCAAGTATCATGGCCTCCACCAGATCCCACCCTCAACTTCAGTGGTAGTCCACACTTCGAAGTTCCTTCAACCACCAACTTCACTCAAGCAGAAGAAAGACCCTCATGCACAAAGGCCCTTTCGGCAACCCCATGATGTCAACGTGACCACCTTCCGTCACGCACAGGCAAAATCCAAATTTCCTTAGGTCGGAGGCATCCCCTTTCCCTACGCAGGCCCTCTAATGGTCTCTCTAGCAATGCCCCCGCGTGAGCCGCTTGAGGACACCATCCACCTCCTCAACAGGCATTTGTGTTGAGACCTTCGATGCATAGCATTCACTGGTACCTACGACTGGAACCTCACTGGCATAGACTCTCGATCCACGCAGTCCTTGCGACGATGACCTTGACGGCCGCACTTGAAGCAAAGTTGTTGAGAAGCAGACAACCCCTTGAGATATGGTTGGAGGCGCCACACCAATAGCTCCATGTGCTCCCTCCGCTCGTGATCTTGGATGACCATGTTCATCGCTTCACCACACTTCACGACTCCTCTCCTACCAGATCCTCCATGACCACATCTTTTATCCTCTCCTCGCTAGGAGATGCGACATCGTCTCCTCCCTTACAGGTGACGCTCGGCTCATTGATCAAAGGACGATCCTCTCCACTTTTCTCACCTCTCACTCCCCCGCCTTAGCCCTCTCTCTGCATCGCTCTGATCCCCCCACCCCCTTAAAAATCGCAATACATCGCCTTAGTCCTTGCGACGATGACCTTGACGGCCGCACTTGAAGCAAAGTTGTTGAGAAGCAGAACAACCCCTTGAGATATGGTTGGAGGCGCCACACCAATAGCTCCATGTGCTCCCTCCGCTCGTGATCTTGGATGACCATGTTCATCGCTTCACCACACTTCACGACTCCTCTCCTACCAGATCCTCCATGACCACATCTTTTATCCTCCTCCTCGCTAGGAGATGCGACATCGTCTCCTCCCTTATAGGTGACGCTCGGCTCATTGATCAAAGGACGATCCTCTCCACTTTTCTCACCTCTCACTCCCCCGCCTTAGCCCTCTCTTTGCATCGCTCTGATCCCCCACCCCCTTAAAAATCGCAATATATAGCCATAATAAAGACTTCAAACCACAATACTTTTAAAGACTTTAAGTCTTCTCTATAAATCTTCTCCACATGATCTCTGATGCTTTGAGCTATATCTTTAGGAATAATGCTTCTTTGCTTTGATATACGCTATAAGTGACTACCTACCCTAATTCACCCTAAAATCGACTTATGTTAGCTTGAGCATATGCGCAACATTCTTGTTTCTACTCCACAGACGAATTAGTAGAATATTCCCTTGTCCACAACCGCCTTTCTATATTTTAGTTGATCACTAAAGTCCAAGCTTTCAGTGCATCCTTTTGATTTGCTCGTCAAGCTGGTCGGATTCGAGCTCATTGACGTTGTATATTTCTTGAATGCTTCTAGGCCAGCGAGGCAATCAGGAGGGAGTACGACAGGAAATGCTTTCAGCTGAGACACCAGTTTGCACGTGATATGAATGCCCAAGTAATAGACAAAACTCGTGCCATCGTAAAAGATCTGCATTCACAAGTACGGGTTGCTATACAAGCAGTAGATTCAATATCAAGACGAATCGAAAAGTTGCGGATGAAGAGCTGTTGCCACAAAATTGTGGAGCTTATACAAGGGTAAGTAGCATCCACTGTCTTTAAATCGTCGATCAGGGCATCTAGTTATTTTCTGGAGGTCTTTATATATGTTAAACTGTTTGCATCACATATATGCAGTTTGTTACTATTGCATGTAAATTGTATCATCCTGTGTTTATTGCTCTCCAACTTGTAGATTGATCCGCATGTGGAAAGCGATGCTGGCTTGCCATCATGCTCAATATATAACAATCTCACTGCCTACCAGTGAAAAGTTAGTGCCAGTACCGAGGGGGGGAGTCATACAGGCAGGTACTAATCCACCTTCGGAACGAGATCGGCTGTTTTCGCGTCAAGCTTCGCAATGTGGGTTGATGCACATAACGCATATGTCGAAAGCCCTCACTGCATGGCTTCCAACTGTGTCCTACAGCCCCAAGAACATTCGAGAAGGAAGCAGTCTTCTCACCCGTAGAGCAATTGCTCCCCCCATATTCGTCCTCTGCCGAGACTGGTCAGCTGGAATCAAGTCCCTGCCGTCCGAAGAGCTCTCGGATGCTATCAAAGCCAGCGCTGTCAGAGCTGCAAAACAATTTCACTCCAACAGAGAGCAAGAAACTGGAGCCAGCGGTCAACGAGGAACTGGCCAACGGTGTGCTGCGGGAAACAAGCAAGACGAGAAAAGCGAGAGCGTCCCGAGCTTTGTCACGCTTCAGGCAGCATTGACAAAGATGTTCGACCGATTGACCAAGTTTTCGGAGGCTTCACTGAAGATGTATGAAGAGATCAAGAAGTCGAGCGAGGCGGCACGGTGATTCGTATGCGAATGGGCGGGCGAGGTTGATCACTTGACCATCATTATGATGCAATGCCTCTGTTAGAAATGTTTCAGTTGTATGTTTGGTTTTGGGAACTGTATGGTTGTTGGTTCCTTTTTTTAATATCATAAGGGTTCCAGAATCCCTTTTTTTGCTTGGGAAGATTGTCATGTGTAGTGAAGTTGCATAAGATCTGTTGCTTTAAGAAGTTTGGTTTCAGCCACTTTTGCTTTAGTTGTGGATCAACTGAAACAAAGGTTTAACAAATATTACACTTGTGCCCTCCAAGTGTTTCCATTAACACTCCACGGCCTTAACTTTTGTGCAATTGCACTTTTTGCCCCTTACTTCGTACAAAATTCATAGCAGTTCTCTTATGTTAGTGTACTATGGAAGCAAAAGTGTGGCAATGGAAGGATAATACAGTTATTTCTTAAGAATATAGGGTCACAAGTGTAACTGCAAAATTAAGGGGCTTAAGTGTAGTTGAAAAACTCGGATGGGTACAAGTGCAAGTATCCTACCTGTGATTTGATTGTAATCCTTGTCTTTTTCCTCTACCAAATTATTCTATATTTTAAGAGGGATTTTTACCCATGAACCTATAAATTTGTCGATTACCTCCCCGATCTATGAAACAGCCTAATTTCCCCCTCAGACTTCATAAACTTGCTAACCCTTATCTCAAATACCTCGTGTTAACCCCCATCCATTTAGCCATTGAAATTGATCAGATTTCATTACATTATTACATTATGCACATCTTGTTTATCAAAATTACATCGAGTGCCCCTTCTCCTCACCCGCTCAGCCATCCACTCCCCGCCTCTCCGACCTCCCCTCATCCGTAGCTCTGCCACGAGGGTGCTCTCCTCCTCCCTGGCCTCCCCATCCTTCTCTAGGCTTCATCATGAGGGCATCCTCCTCCCCGTCCTCCACCTCCTTGAACTCCCTTCCTCCAGGTCCCCCGTGAGGGCAACCTTTTCCTCCCCCGACCTCCACCTCCCCAACCTCCCCCTCCCTCTAGTTCCTCCCGTGGGTGACCTCCTCCTCTTCCAGGCCGTAGGAGTCTCTATTTCTGACGAAATTTTAATAGAATGTGAGAGGGATATAATGATGAATATACAAATTTTTATTTTCCAAAAAAATAAAAAAATGAGGGAAAAATAAGGGTGGGAGTAGCCAAGTTGGCTACTCCACCCCTATTTTCCCTCATTTTTTTGGAAAATAAATGTATATTCATCATTATATCCCTCTCACATTCTATTAAAATTTCGTCAGAAACAGAGACTTCCTAAGCCCTCCATCCAGACGTCATTTTTTTAACAGTCGCAGGATTTTTTAAATCGACCATGTTGGATGGAGGCCGTAGGAGTCTCTGTTTCTGACGAAATTTTAATAGAATGTGAGAGGGATATAATGATGAATATACAAAATTTTATTTTCCAAAAAAATAAAAAAAAATGAGAGAAAAATAGGGTGGGAGTAGCCAAGTTGGCTACTCCCTGGGGGCAGCCCCATTTACCTCATATATATATATATGATGAATATACAAATTTTTATTTTCCAAAAAATAAAAAAATGAGAGAAAAATAGGGGTGGGAGTAACCAAGTTGGCTACTCCCTGGGGGCAGCCCCATTTACCTCATATATATATATGGAAAAAATGGGGCTACCCCCTGGGGGCAGCCAACATGGCTGCCCCCACCCCATTTTTCGACGTTTTTTTTTTATTTTTTTTTGAAAAATAAAACCATGTATATTCATCCATATATCGCTCCTATATGCCATTCGAATTTCGTCAGAAACAGAACTTCTACGCCTCCATCTCGATGGTATCGATTTTAAAAAAATCCTGTTACCGTTAAAAATTACTGTCCGGATGGAGGCCGTAGGAGTCTCTGTTTCTGATGAAATTCGAATGGTATATAGGAGGGATATAGGGATGAATATACATGGTGTTATTCTTCAAAAAAAATAAAAAAATTTGTCCAAATGAGGTGGGGGCAGCAATGTTGGCTGCCCCTAGGGGGCAGCCACATATGACCCTATATATATATATATATATATATATATATATTATATATAATATTGAGGTAAATGGGGCTGCCCCCAGGGAGTAGCCAACTTCGTTACTACTCCCACCCCTATTTTCCCTCATTTTTTTTGGAAAATAAAAATTTGTATATTCATCATTATATCCCTCTCACATTCTATTAAAATTTCGTCAGAAACGGAGACTCCTACAGCTCCATCCAAACATGGTCGATTTAAAAAATCCCGCGACCGTTAAAAAAATGAAGTCTGGATGGAGGGCTTAGGATCTCTGTTTCTGACGAAATTTTAATAGAATGTGAGAGGGATATAATGATGAATATACAAATTTTTTAATTTCTAAAAAAATAAAAAATGAGGGAAAAATAAGGGTTGGGAGTAGCCAAGTTGGCTCTCCCTGGGGGCAGCCCCTAGGGGCAGCCAACATGGCTGCCCCGCCTTATTTGGGTAAATTTTTTTATTTTTTTGAAAAATAACACCATGTACATTCATCCCTATATCCCTCCTATATACCATTTGAATTTCGTCAGAAACAGAGACTCTTACGGCCTCGATCCGGACAAGAATTTTTTAACGGTAACAGGATTTTTTTTAAATCGATACCATCGAGATGGAGGCCGTAGGAGTCTTTGTTTCTGACGAAATTCGAATGGCATATAGGAGGGATATATGGATGAATATACATGGTTTTATTTTTAAAAAAAACGCCGAAAAATGGGCGGGGCAGCCCATTTTTCTAATATATATATATATATATATATATATATATATAGGGACCCTTCAAATGAGGTGGGGTCTCATAGTGATTATAGAGAGCCATCAATAACTACGGTTGGATTAAGATCGGAAGGTCCGGATCAATACCACTATCGTTATATGAAATGGTTTTGACGAAATAACATTCTATATATAGAGAAAACAAACGTGCGATTTTAATGGGACAGTAGAGAAAAAGCCGGAAGTACAAATTAGGCAAAACTACTTTCTTAATAATAGACGCCAGGACTGCTAATGTATATAACAACTTTCAAAATAGTTCAAAAATATTACTTTTTTGATGTAGTTTATTGAATAATACTTTAACAAGTTGCTATTGTATGAGCTTTTTTGAAATAAAACCATTATAATTACAAACTTTTGTTAACATTTTGAATTTTAAAAAGGCGTCAGTGAGGGAAAAGGCGTATCTACAAAATAGGGATAACTAATTTGATATTTTAGAGATTGTTATTTGAATAACACTTTAACAAATTGATATTTTACGATACTTTTTTGAAATGAAGCAACTAAATTTAAAGTTGTTGAATAACACTTTAACAAATTGATTATTTTTTTAATAAAGTTGTTTGAATTTTACAAATGTATGACGATATTTTGAAATACCTTATATTATATTACAAAAATTTCTTGCATTGTAAAATACAATTCTTATTACATGTTCCGACTTTACATATATAAATTTCAAATCCATCTTAATATAGAAAGCATTGATTAACTAATTAAGATAATGTATCGCGACTTATTATGATAATGATAAAAACATGGAAAGTAATAAATTACTTCCGTAAAGGGAGCTCTCATTCTGCTCTTGCATTTCCGCCAAAAAATGAGAGACGGTTGTGGCATTTCCAAATCGAACATAATAGTCGGAATTCGTAGTTAATATATGTTAAGATTTCCATAAAAAGAGGAGGGAGGGCGGTTTTGATGGTGGTTTTCTATTGGAAAACCGGATTTAATCATGACCATCAATTCAAATCAAACGGCTGTAAATTGTGGCTCACTATAATCTCTATGAGACCCCGTCTCATTTGAAGTTTCTCTATATATATATATATATATATATATATATATATATGAGGTAAATGGGGCTGCCCCCGGGAGTAGCCAACTTGGCTACTCCCACCCCTATTTTTCTCTCATTTTTTTATTTTTTTTGGAAGATAAAAATTTGTATATTCATCATTATATCCCTCTCACATTCTATTAAAATTTCGTCAGAAACAGAGACTTCTACGGTCTCCATCCAAACATGGTCGATTTAAAAAATCCTGCGACCGTTAAAAAAATGACTGCTGGGATGAGGCCGTAGGAGTCTCTGTTTCTGACGAAATTTTAATAGAATGTGAGAGGGATATAATGTTGAATATACAAATTTTTATTTTCGAAAAAAATAAAAAAATGAGGGAAAAATAGGGGTGGGAGTAGCAAAGTTGGCTACTCCCTGGGGGCAGCCCCATTTAACTCATATATATATATATATATGAGTTAAATGGGGCTGCCCCCAGGGAATAGCCAACTTGGCTACTCCCACCCCTATTTTTCCCTCATTTTTTTTTGAAAATAAAAATTTGTATATTCAACATTATATCCCTCTCACATTCTATTAAATTTCGTCAGAAACAGAGACTCCTACGGCCTCCATCCAAACATGGTCGATTTAAAAAATCTTGCGACCGTTAAAAAAATGACGTCTGGATGAAGGCTTAGGAGTCTTTGTTTCTGACGAAATTTTAATAGAATGTGAGAGGGATATAATGATGAATATACAAATTTTTATTTTCCCAGAAAATAAAAAAATGAGGGTAAAATAGGGGTGGGAGTAGCCAAGTTGGCTACTCCCTGGGGGGCAGCCCCATTTTACCCTATATTTATATTTAATCCAACATTTGAAATCAAATTTGCTTTTTTCTCCATCCATGTATCAAGTACTTGCGCACCTTCGTTAGTATCTCATAAATTTTTATTTGAGTAAATCAAATTAATAGTTTATATTACAAATATCAAAGTAATTTAGTGAAAATAAAAAATTTAAGAATGATAGACAGTATATATTATATAAATATTAAATGTATTCAGGTCATTCATTACTTGATGAATAATTCATACGTGCAGGATGATTTATACATCTCTGAATTACCAAATTTATATATTTATATCGTATAGATTTTCAAATATCTGGCACCGTGGATTTCATATACTTCTGATATCTACATCCATACAAAAAAAGATGCATATATGCTAATATATATTTTCGTCTACCCAATGATAGATAAAGAAAACACACACAATTATTATTTCAGAATTTTTTTATTCTAAAGTAAAATTTTCTTATTCCGAAATCTTTCATGGATCCAATGTTTGTTTTTATTACTGGAAAGTCTAAAATACATTTTAAAGGACTCTTACACTTGTACCCTTTCGAGTTTTTCTGTTAACACTCACACCTCCAATTTTTTGTAATTATACTTGTGCTATTATATTCTTTTAAAATTCAAAAGTATTTCCCTTTCATAAGTGTAACATAGGAGCATAAGTATCATCACGGATGGCCACTACTTGTAACATCCCTGACTTAGGTCCTCAGTCCATTAAGGGAGAGAATTGATCCTGACAACTTATTAGGTTCTGGCTCAAATGGATCCTTAATAACTACCCAAAATGTTTAAGCTCAAGTTATCAAGTAGTAATCCCCATCATTTATAGTCCTCACTCACACTTCATGAATTTTAGATGTGGGACTATGTTTGAGGTTGGAGTGTTACAACCTCACACACTTATATTCGCAACATCATTATTGTGACATGAGACATCACTCATTCTCAGTGATAATGACAGATGCACACTCTCGACTTAGGTCTCTTCGAATAGCCCTTTCCATCACCAAAGGGACCTCGCTTTGATACCATTTGTAACGTCGCAGGTTTAGGTCTCTGGTCAGTTAAGAGAAAGAATTGTTCATGGCAACTTATTGGGTCTGGTCCAAATGGACCTATTGATAACCATCCAAAATGGCTAAGTAGTAATCCCATCACTTATAACACACACTCACACTTAATGAGTTTTATATATGAGAATATGTTTGAGGTTGAAGTGTTACACTGCTAGAATTTTGTAAGAATACAAGAGTTTACATTTAAACGGCAAAAGTTAAGGGTACAAGTGCTATGGGAAAAACTCGAAATAAAACAATGTAAAGATCGTTTTTTAAATTGAAACTAGGAGATTGGATCATTGCCATGAAGACAAATTTTGATTTCAAATTTGCATTGCATGAATGCATCCACATTGAATGGATGCAAATTAACACTAATAACTTCAAACAACAATAACAAAGCTTTAAATAACTTCAAACAACAATAACAAAGCTTTTTCCCACAATTAAGTAGAGTCCGTTACATGGATTCTTTGTCTCTATTCAGATCCATCTTGGGTCAATCTCGAGCTTATACCCAAAATTGAGATTCCTTCGTATAGTTTCTTTCCAAATTTTTTTGAGTCATCCTCACCCTCTCTTAGCCAGCTAAAAAAATACTATTTAGAAAGTTGACTGACTATTTTACGCTGGCTGTCGGCTACCTAACGCAACCCTTCTCATTTACTCGGACTTGAGACCGGCATGGTTGAGTTTCAACACTAATAACTTACCAGCATAAAATATCTAAGCTTAGAATTTAGGATTATGGTTTCAAAAATCACATATTAATGCCAAAGTTAACGATAGAATAATGATAGTATTTACACCACGATCTCAAAAATCTTATTTACACCAGGCGCTGTAATCTTACTAACTCTTACACCATAACCCTTAAAAATCAAGAGAACCATCATTTTTAATGATCTTTTTCACTACAACAAAATTGAGCTATAGTGACGCTTTTTTCAAAATCCGCCACTAAATTAGCCGTTGTTAAATATATAACGACGATATTATTCATTGCGAAATGAGTTTTCATACTCGAAATTAGCAACAAATATCATATATGTCGTTATATAATTAGCAATGGTCCACGTAGCGACGCTTATCCGTCGCTATTTTTCAAAATATCCACTAATCGTCACTATTTTTTTAGTTCAAAGTTTAGCGACGATTAATTAGAAGCTTGAAAAATAACAACGAATAAGTATCGCTTTGTGGACCGTTGCTAATTATATAACGACATATATGATATTCGTTGCTAATTTCGAGTACGAAAAATCATTTCGCAACGAATAATATCGTCATTATATATTTAACAACGACTAATTTAGTGACGGATTTTGAAAAAATTGTCACTATAGCTCAATTTTTTGTAGTGTTTACACCTGTGCCTATCGATATTCTACAATTACGATCATGCCTATACTTTTTTTGCAACAACACTTGTGCCCATGCATTTATTACGTCGACAGAAGGACGATAGTGTAAACTTAGTAAGAATACAAGGGTACAAGTGCTATTGCAAAATAGGTAGAGATAATAATGTAATTGTAGAATGTCGAAGGGACATAAGCACTATTTTTTATTAGGTGCATGTGATCAGAAATCTCTCCACGTATAAATAAATGGCGAGAGAATATAGAATTGAAATGGACCTTTCTCTCCTCGGTGTGGCATCAAAAGCAGACGTTTATTTGAAGCAAGAGAGGGAGAGAGAGCCCTTTTTTTTCTCCAATAATATCATCATCTTCTTAAAAGGAAAATACTGAATCCTGTAAATGATGAGATAACTCCAAACACTTGCGATCTCTTTCCACTTCCAATTATTGGGATTGCGAAATTTAGTCGAGATGTCGTCGAGATCTCCCTGTCGAGGAGTGGTCAAAATGGGAAGGGAAAACAAAAAGAAAGGAGGATTGGAATAGAACACAATAATGTCATCATATCAGATGAGGATA